>ML778476.1:1106718-1130759 GCA_009831015.1 Picea engelmannii | reverse complement strand
GTTCAAGTGCTATTTCTGTTGCTATTTCGTATATCATTTCTGTGTATTGTGAAGATTATGCTGGATATTTCACTGTTATTCTGTTATTTCTAGCATTTCGTTTCTGTTCTGCATATTTTATATATCTGGTATCTTGCAATATCCATGTAAAACTGTGTCTAAACCTCCAAAAGGTAATGCATGAGTAGTAGTACCTCTCAAATACCTGAGAATCCATTTTGTTTCCTCCCAATGTTCATTACTTGGATTGGTCATATACCTGCTCACAAATCCCACTGCATGTGCAATATCCGGTCTTGTGCAAACCATCGCATACATCAAGCTGCCAACAATTGATGAATAAGGGACCCTGGACATGTATTATATCTCCTACTGTGTCTTGGGACACATTTCCTTAGTTAATTTGAAATAGTTGGACAACAATGTACTAATTGGTTTTCTATTCTGCATTCTAAACCTCTCCAACACCTTCTCTATGTACTCACCCCGAGACAATGTCAATTTTGGATTTTTCTTGTCTCTTTTTATTCTCATACCAAGGATTTTCTTTGGATCACCCAAATCCTTCATCGCAAATAAATTAGATAATTTCTTCTTGAGCACATTTATATCCTTCATATTAGACCCTACAACAATCATGTCATCTACATACAATAGCAAGATAATATAGCTTCCATTTTCTAGCCTTTTAAAATAAACACAGTGATTAGAATGACATATACTATAACCTTATTATGTCATAAACCTGTCAAACTTCAAATACCACTACCTTGGAGCTTTCTTTAGGCCATACAAACTCTTCTTCAACCTACATACCAAATTATCCTTCCCTTTGACCTCATACCCATGTGGCTATTGCATATAAATCTCTTCCTCCAAATCCCCATGGAGAAAAGTTTTTTTTACATCTAACTGTTCAAGATGCAAATCTTCTACTGCCACAAGATTTAAAATAGTCCTAATTGAAGTCATTTTAAAAACAAGAGGAAATATTTCATCAAAATCTATACCTTTTTTTTGTTCAAACCCCTTTACAACAAGTCTAGCCTTGTACCACTTTTTCCACCATCTTCTTCCTTCAACTTGTAAACCCATTTATTCTGCAATGCTCTTTTTCTTGTAGGAAACTCATCCAAGTCCCAAGTATGGTTATTTACCAGATAATCCATTTCTTCTTTCATTCCTTGCTCCCACTTATTTTTAGTGTCTACCTGCATTTCCTATTCATAACATTATGGTTCACCAGAATCGGTGAACAATGAATAGTATAATGAAGGAGAGTGTCATTTAGGGGGTCTGCTTAACCTAGTAGATATTCTAACAACACTTGCAAGAGTTTGAGGTACCTGTTGTTGTACATTTTTATTTTCTGGTACCTTTGGAATTTCATTTTCAATGATCTCATCAAACACTGTGTATTATGGTTTTTCTTTTTCCTTTTTCTTTCCCTGCAACTAGTCTTTGTACATGAACTTCTCATTGAATATGACATCTATACTCCTAGTGATTTTTTTATTTTCATAATCCCATAAGCAATAACCAAAATCATTAACACCATATTCAATAAAGGTACACTTCTTGGATTTTTCCTCAAGCTTTGTTTTATTTTCTTTATCAATATGGACAAATGCAACACAACCGAAAGTGTTCCAAAAATAATAGTTTACCTTTTTACCTGTCCATGCCTCCTCTGTTGGATCCTGTTGTCATTGATGCCAATGGTTTGATTGATTGATATCATTGATTGATGTCAAGTGATTGATTGATGCCAAAGGATTGATTGATTGATGATTGATGTAATGTAATATGTATTGTCCTTGATGAGAATGCATAGATGAAGATGGATCAATGAGTTGTCCTTGATATGATGAAGATGGATCAATGAGTTGTCCTTGATATGATGAAGATGGATCAATGAGTTGTCATTGATACATGATGAATATGGATCGGTGTGGTTTCATTGGTATATGATGCATTGTTGGAAAAATGTATAGATGACTCATTATTTTCTTATCATGATTGATAAGGTGCACAAATGGATGGACTCCAAAGTGGTCCCCTTATGGTGAAATCCCTCATGAGAAGATGCTTTGTGGATTGAGTTATCCTAGAAGAATGGTTGGAGGACCCATGCTTGTATGTGTAATAATGAGATGAATATCAATGAATTTGTTGGTGAAACTATCCTAGATGGATAGTGTTTGTCATGCCATTTCTGGTGGTATGTGGAATGTCACATAACTCCTCACGGTTTGAGAGTTATGTCCTTACGAAGTTGAAGAACCCCATGTGTTGGCTTGAAGCCCCCACAAGGTCAAAGAAGTCAAAGTGGTCTAAAATAAGAAATAATTATTTAAATGATAAAGTAAAGTGAAAAGGTCAAGGTGGATTATTTAAATAATAAAGAGAAGTGAAAAAATCAAGAAATATTATTTAAATGATAAAATAAGGTGACAAAATCAAGAAGGAATATTTAAATGATAAAGTATTGGAGAAATTTCTATTTATGGAAAGTGGTTAACCCTAAAATAAGAAAAATAGGTTAAGTGAACTATAAATGGGTTAAGTGACCCAGAGGATGAAAGTATAAATAAGATAGCAATGTTCATTGTAAATCATCCTTTTTTTGGATCAATGAAGAGCTTCTTGTGAGAGCATTTTGGTGTGGATCTCTTGAGCATGATTGAAGATCTATTATGAGAAAGAGAGTGTGTGGAGGATTTAATGGATGCATCAAAGTTTTGGCAATATCGAAGATCTTGATGGAAAAAGTCTCGGAGTTTCAGAAACCCTATATTCTGGCACGTATGAGGGCTATCTATGTATATGGTGCATATACACAAGTTGTTTGTGTACAAGGTGTGTATAGTACGCGGGATGTATGTGTACAAGGTGCGTATACGTGGGTTGTTTGTGTGTAGGGAGCGTATATGTGGATAAAATCATGGAGATTTGTGTTTGAGCTGATGACAAGCTGTTGAATACTGAAGCAGGTTCTAGATCTGCATTCTATGGACTCAAATCTATCACTGAGACACTGGTATGGTTACATTATTGTCTTAATGGATAGCATTTATTATTGTGTTGTGAATGCCTAGGGCATTCTTGGTATGGTTGCTATGATGTGGATTATGTTGGTTGATGGAGTGAGAAACACTCTTATGATTCAGTACTGATATGATGGCTATAGTATGTTGATTACTTATGCATGATTGAGTAGCATTCATATTGATTGGTTGTCGAGTATGAGTAAGATATTATAGAGCTTGGATGTATTGTGACTGGCCGATGGTCATTTTGGACAGTGAAAAACAGAAGAGAATTCTAAATTGGTTGCAGAGGATCTAAGTTGATATTGAAGGATAAACCCTAATATCTCAGATGGTATACACAGGTTGTAGTACTATTTGGGAGTGTATACACAAGTTGTATTACTGCTTGGGCACATATACACGTGGGTTGTACTACTGGTAGGGCGTGTACACATGCATGTTGCACTACTGACAGGTCGCGTACCTGTTGCATATTGACATATGTTGAGGATTGTTGCCTCATCTCAGTTGATGCTCAGGGTGTAAGCTGAGTATTACATTATAGAGCTGGTGCTTTTGTAGAGTTGTACTCTATTCAGTTGTTGCTGATAAAACCCAAGGATTGTAGTCCATAGTAAAAATAAAATTGTACATACATCTTGTGTTCTTGTGTTCCTTGTGGTGATGACTTGTTGATGATATATTGTTGATATATGTTGTTGATATGTGTTCACATCTAACTGGTTATAAATGAAAACAATGAGTAATGAGTAAAATGTTGAATGCTAACTAATGAGTTTTATGTAAGAGGGAATTTTGAAAAAAGAGCTCCACACTCATTCACCCCCCACTCTAAGTGTGGTAGGTGTGTCCTGTTAACGACCAAAAACGCACCAGCATTTTTGAAAGAGTGATGCCTAATCTTGTAGTAAAAATTTTGATAGATTCCTGGGCTCCAAATCCAAATCTGATTGCACCATTGGAAATCTTATGATTTGTAGTTAAAAATCAACTATTTGAATGTGCAAAACGGACATTCCATGGCTGAGAAAATTGATTTTTCCCAAAGGAATATTTTTCTGGAAATTCTGACTTTCGGTGGTTTAGGCGAGCCTCCAATATGCTCATTAACCACTGAAAGAGGCGCTTTCGGTGGATAACTCACCCAAAAACTTTCCCAGTAACCACCGAAATCCTGTGTGTCCAGAATTGAGTGAGTTTTTGCACAGATCAAGGATTTTTGATATGAAAAGATTCGGAACCTTTTCCAATGCATGTCTAATGAATTATCAGATCCAGTTCAGCAGTTAGTTTTGATATATGATGGAGAAAGGAGTTATTTCAAAGGTCTATGGACAATTTATGTTGAACAGAGAAGTAGGATACCTGGCCACCTCAGCTAATTCAACCTGATCTCCATTTGAGAATGATCACTTAGCCTTGGGAGGTTGTTCTACACTTCACCAACAATCAATTGAGACAAATCTGGGATTGGCCCTATTTTGAGGAAACATCCCGCTTATTTTGCAACAGATTTTGACTTGCTATTTTTAGTTGATTTGATCCATGTTTTTAGGATCAAAGATCTACTTTGTAATGCTTTAAATATCAGAAGAGAAGATGAACAAAGGGTTCGACTTTGGACACTTGTTCAGACTATGTAACTCAGAACTTCTCATTTTCATATGAAGTAATACAAGCTTCTTTTTCCATAACCTGTTCAGATTTCGCCTTCTTGTCTACTCTATATTTTCACTTGGATGTTACATTCATGTTTTTATGCTTGTCTAATGCCAGATAACTGTCATCTTATCGCTGCATTCATAAGTTTAACTCTGCAAATATTTTTGTGATTATTGTAATCAGCCATTCATATATGTCTATATGTGATTCTGCTGGTATAATAATTATTTCTTCATCCATCACTTATTTGTCAACTCTCTGAACATTTGTAGTTGAAATCCTTGTCCATCTTGATGTGTTTATGCATGATTTGAGTAAAAATTGATCCAGTCCTCCAACTTGTTCCAAATTCACACTTTGATTTAGAAAATTGCTTCAAAAAGAGTTAGTTACCAGGCATCTCCGACTTACAGCCTAGGAGAGTTTCCTGGAGCGATAACAAATTGGCGTTGTCGCCGGGGAGAGGAGATCGAAGCTCAGCTTCCCTGGGAGACGACATAGATCCAGCTTTGATGATAGACAAAGCCTGGACATCATTTGGTTGTAATAATCTATCTGGCAACTCCATGAAGGACGAATTCAGTGGCGACTCCACTGGTATATAAATGAATCAGATCTTAGCAAAGAGGTATGCATTCTGCAATTTCTCAAATATTGTTGGTTTCCCTAATCCAGTGCCTAGTAGAGATGAATGGGAAAATAGCCTTCCCAGATTCCGAGGTGAAGAGTGGGAAGTACCAGCTGAACATTTGTTGGATTTCCATGACTTCATTGACTGGCTTGAAATTGTACATGAAGATGTTCAAATCAAGTTTTTCAAATTTTCATTAGAAGGGACTGCTCTTGACTGGTGTCAGTCTCTTCCAAGTGCAAGTGTCAGCTCTTTGGCTGATTTTCACGTTGCTTTTTATGTGTTTTTTGAAGATCATTTTCCAGCTGATCTTCTCTACCCTCAGTGT
Source organism: Picea engelmannii (assembly GCA_009831015.1). Taxonomy (NCBI): domain Eukaryota; kingdom Viridiplantae; phylum Streptophyta; class Pinopsida; order Pinales; family Pinaceae; genus Picea; species Picea engelmannii. The sequence continues at coordinate 1,125,085 of ML778476.1, read as the reverse complement.
TGTCATGAATTTCATTTGTTGAATAAGAAATCAGATAGTTATGTGAAATATGCTACAGCAGGAGATGCTTCTCATCATGAACAAGATATTGATGATCTACAGCATGATGGCCATAGCATTGATGTTTTAAACAGCACACCAAATACATCCACTATCTTAGATTGTTATCAAGATCATATTGCCTCTTTTGAAAACTTAAAAAGTGAAGAGCAAATTGACAAGACAACAAGTGGCAGTTTCAAATATGCAGAGGATCATGAGGGCAGCCTACATTTTCAAGATTTGCAGAGACTGGAAATTTACAGCGGACATGAAGAAAAGCAAAAAGAATTAGATTAGCGATACATCATGCATGTTTCTTTGATCGAAGCTGAGCAGTTTACAGCTGACATGGAGATCGGTGGAAGCCATCGGGAGCAACATGTCAACCTTCAATTGGAACAACTGCTTGAAGAGGTATTCCTTGGCGTTTTTAATGACCCTATCACTGATTATTTAGAATTTATGAACAACATAAATGTCAAAATATATCCTTCAGAAGAAGAATGGTTCTGTTATCCTTTTAAAATGCATTTCTGCATTCTGGGCATTCCTTTACTTTTTGGGTCCAGTTCAAGGAGGTTATCAGCAAATCATTCCCTGACATGGCTTCATTGGAAGCATGAATTCACTTAATAAGAGCCAGTATTGTTGGTTTAGATGTAGGATTAGATAGAAAAATAAGCTCTTCCTACGAGCATGTAGATCACTTGCAGTCATTGTTGAATAAGTAGAAACATATGCTGATATCAGTCCAGTAAGAATTGCTTACAATTTAGTTACAACATTTGTCTCCATAATGCGTCGTTGTAAAAATATGTGTGCATTCTGCATTCTGCTCGAGGAAGCTTCTCTTTAGGGGCAGCTGATATTTCCAAACCACAATTCAACAAGCTTCTGAAACAGGTCATATCTCATCTTTCATCCATCCCAAAAATTTTCATGCAAGATGGGGCTATAGGTTCATCTCCAAAGAGTGATGTGAAAGTGCGATGTGTATAAGTCCAACTACATGGGAGTATGTTGGGCTTGGGCCAAATGAAAATAGTGGGTTTATTGCAGTAGACTATGAACAACCAACTTTAATCCTATGTGGAAAAGCTTTCTCAGATACTTCTGCCTTGAAGGGAGCACTAAAGTCTGCAGCTGCACCAACAATATCTGCACACTGTTCCCTTCCCCTACCTGCTTGGCTTCTTGCACATGAAGAATCCATATTTTTGTTATTTGTATCAGAAAGGACAGTTCAGAGTTTCCCAGCTCTGCAGAAAGTCTTGGTTTCAAATGGGACACTTTCTAAATTTGGTCGTAGCAACTTCTTATCAATTCAAGGTGAAAAATCATTATCCCTTCTTTGACATGGCTTATCAAGGTTTGCAAGTGGTGATACTGATAGAGATGCTGAGGCAATCAGGATATTCTTGGAGGATGGTCACCAGATTGCATGTGCACAATCTTTTGCAAAAAATATGGGCTTGTATGGATAGAGGGTAGGTTGTCTAGGTGTTATATGCGATGATGCAAAACAGGCAGTTGTAGTTAAGAGCCATATTCAACAGATTGCTCGGCCAATGTACAACAATCCACCTATTCATGGGGCCCTTTTTGTATATTACATCCTGAGTGATCTAGATCTCAAGGCTCTCTGGCTTCAAGGAGGGATTATCCAAGAGTGAAAAACGAGGCAGTTCAAAAAGATGCTGCAGCATTGAAGACTTCTGACCATCGCCGAGTGACACCAGTAAACCTTTGTCTTAAGCAACAACAGAAAAAGTTAAATCTTCCAATTCTTCCCATGACAACTATTGGGTCATTCCCACAGACAGTTGAATTGCACAGGGTTCATCGTGAATACAAGATAAACAAGATTTCAGAGGATGAATATGTTAGCTCCATCAAGGAAGAAATTGCCAAGGTTGTCAAATTGCAAGAGGACCTTGATATTGATATGCTTGTGCATGGAGAACCTGAGAGGAATGACATGGTGGAGTACTTTGGAGAATAACTCTAGGGCTTTTCATTTATAGTCAATGGTTGGGTGCAATCTTATGGATCCCGTTGTGTGAAGCCACTAGCTATCTACAGTGATGTCATTCACCCGAAGCCTATGACTATCTTCTGGTTTAAGGTGGCCCAAAGAATAACTGCTCGACCCATGAAGGGAATGCTCACTGACCCAGTGAAAATTTTGAACTAGTCTTTCGTTACAAACCATCAACCAAGATCTGAAACTTGCATGCAAATTGCCTTGGCCATCAAGGATGAGGTGGAAGATCTGGAAGCAGGTAAGATTCGGGTTCCAAAAATCGCGCAGGTAAAATCTCTGCGTTTGTTTGAAACATTTTCCAGATTGAAGGCATTGGGTTGCGTGGCACAGGAGGAGTCAGCCAAATGGCTACTAAGCGCTATAATATGGTTCCCATACCAAATTATTCACATGCCACGCAACTACATCAAATCCCTCAGGTCGGTTGAGTGTTTAATGGATGAGAAGAAGCTCGATCCTCCCAGCAGCAATGAACCATTGATTGATGTCAATAGTGTATCTCTTTTGAAGTTCCATTTTGAAGAAAGCATAGCTCAGAAGAAAATTTTGATTCAGAATCCAAGTGAGCGTTCCAGTGTTTCTGATTTAACATCTACAAATGGTCAATTATTTGGAACTGTCGACTTGATTTTGGCTGTGGAACAACAAGATGAATCTTGTAATCTCAGTTCAGGCGATTTATGTGATGCCCAGCGTATCTCTTCTCACCATATATGTCATTGCAGTGTGATAAATCATTGTCTTATTTGGTGGATAATGGAAGGCCCCAAAATTGTCATTCATGACTTTTCTCCACCTTCAATCTGTGAGATAAAATTTCATCTGACTATCAAGAATTGTTCAAATATCAGTGTCTCAGTCAGAGTAGAAACTTCTGACAATGGATCAGTAGTAGATCAGACAGTGACATAGCTCAAGCTTCAGTTGCACGAAATCAAGTAGGTTGGTATGACATATCTTTAGAAACATATGAGATGGAAAAAGTCAAAGCAGATCCATGACAAGGGACTTCTTCTCTCATACCATCAAATGAGTTTTCTGAGCTCCAGACTGTTGTTCCTTGCTCACCATTCATGTGGTTTGCATTAAGTTCTACAAACATCAAACAACTAGGACCACACTCTTCAGTTACTCTACCCTATCTCTATCTATCTTTGCCCCAAGATGTTAGAGGGTTTATCAAACAAGATGAAATTGAACAGGTTGTACAGTTGTCTAATGGATTTCATTTGCAGATATGTATTCAGTTTCAAATTGGGCAAAATCTATAGGCATAAAAACAAAACTTCTTACTTCTCAGTTTCAATTGCCTGAAATGCAAGGTATAATGATAGTTAATCACAATGGCAGTTTTCCAAGTGAAGATTATTTGCAGCCTGAAATACGTAGCCAAGATGCCAACTATGAACTAATTGCTATGGAAATGAGATTATACATTGACAGAGATAGGTTTTCTTCAGAAGGAAATGGAGATATTATTTTGGATGGCGAGTATATATAGCTAAAATCAATGATGTATTTTGGGAACAAATTATTTCATAGAATCTAACCTCAGCATGAGGGACAGAGGAGGCCGAATCTATGGCGCCAGAAAGTCTTACCAAAAGATCAGGATGAGAAACCATCTGAAAATGGAAAATGGTGGAGTAAAAACCAAAAAATGGATCATCTAACAGAACAGATTGGTCAGCTGGCATCAGTATCAAATCCTTGAGATTTATGTTTTGCGATAGATGCATATTGTAAAATGATTTAGGAAAGTTGATCCAGATCGATTGGAATTTGCAAAATGAAGGTGTGCTTAAGAATATTTATAGGCTTAAGCCTATACATAGCCATACTCAACCACAACAGCAGTCTACCGACCTCCAGCACAGGATCATGCAAGTTTGGAAACCCTTGCCAAAATTGCCAGCTCTATAGAGGGAGAAATACAGGTTGAAATACATCATGATGAAGTTACAAGTCGGGGGCCTCTTCCAAGAAGCTGTGAAGTCATTTGCAGTAATACAGGTAATTGAAATTTTGAAATTTTGATTTCTGAAAGTGTTTCACCTTTCGGTGGTTTAGGCGAGCCCTCCAGTGTTCATGAACCACCAAAAAGAAGTGCTTTCTGTGGATAAGGTACTTAAATCCAAACACTGTTAACCACAGAAAGCCGTTTTAACCAGAATATTCAAAAATTTTCCCAGATTCGAGATATTCAAGTTGGAATGATGTGAAATCTTCTAGAATAGGATGATTATGAATCATCAAATCAAGTCTAAACACTATTCTTGAAGAAGAAAGTCAAAAAGATTTTTTTTAACTATATTTGGTCATTTTAAAGGGGCAAAATATCAGAGGATCTAAAAATGCTTTGTATCTGAAGCTGTTGTTGTATTGATACACAATCCAGAAAGGGTTTATAGAGACATGGTTGCAACTGGCAACGCCCTCCGTTGGTGGCTTCACAACCTGAATTTTTATTATTATTGTAGACTTATCTGTGGCTTCTTTATGATTTTTCACACAATTCAGTGGTTCTTTGGTTTACTATAGTCCTTGATCCTTCTTCTATACCTTATCTAGATGCTAGTGGTGGTGCAGTCTGTTTTCCTCATTGTGTTTCTGGAAGGCTGAAATAGGCAAATGGTGAAAATCTTCATCATGGAAGATAGTCACGGTGGATGTGCCGGTTGACCTCATACTGAGAATTGGTAGCACTGTAAACAGAGAGATGAGCTTCGCCTAGCAAACCCTGAGGTCTTTGTACTCTTGCAGGTAATCGAGATTCATTAAGTTTTGATTTTTGGGTAAGTTTCTGTTTTCGGTGGTTTAGGCGAGCCTGTGTGTGCTCATTAACCACTGAAAAGGCTGAATGACTCTATGGCCCAATACTAAAGGCACAAGGTCTGCTAGGTTCTTGGAGACTTCACAAGGAGGTATCCATCCCAGTTGGAGCCAGATGTTAACGACCAAAAATGCACCAGCATTTTTGAAAGAGTGATGCCTAATCTTGTAGTGAAAATTTTGATATCTTCCCAGGATCCAAATCCAAATCTGATTGCACCATTGGAAAGCTTATGATTTTTAGTTAAAAATCGACTATTTGAATGTGCAAAACGGACATTCCACGGCTGAAAAAATTGATTTTTCCCAAAGGCATATTTTTCTGGAAATTCTGACTTTCGGTGGTTTAGGCGAGCCTCCAATATGCTCATTAACCACCGAAAGAGGCGCTTTCGGTGGATAAATCACCCAGAAACTTTCCTAGTAACCACCGAAAGCCTGTGTGTCCAGAATTGAATGAGTTTTTGCACAGATCAAGGATTTTTGATATGAAAATATTCGGAACCTTTTCCAATGCATGTCTAATGAATTATCAGATCCAGTTCAGCAGTTAGTTTTGATATATGATGGAGAAAGGAGTTATTTCAAAGGTCTATGGACAATTTATGTTGAACAGAAAAGCAGGATACCTTGCCACCTCAGCTAATTCGACCTGATCTCCATTTGAGAATGATCACTTAGCCTTGGGAGGCTGTTCTACACTTCACCAACAATCAATTGAGACAAATCTGGGATTGGCCCTATTTTGAGGAAACATCCCACTTATTTTGCAACAGATTTTGACTTGCTATTTTTAGTTGATTTGATCCATGTTTTTAGGATCAAAGATCTACTTTGTAATGCTTTAAATATCAGAAGAGAAGATGAACAAAGGGTTCGACTTTGGACACTTGTTCAAACTATGTAACTCAGAACTTCTCATTTTCATATGAAGTAATACAAGCTTCTTTTGCCATAACATGTTCAGATTTTGCCTTCTTGTCTACTCTATATTTGCACTTGGATGTTACATTCATGTTGTTATGCTTGTCTAATGCCAGATAATTGTCATCTTATCACTGCATTCATAAGTTTAACTCTGCAAATATTTTTGTGATTATTGTAATCAACCATTCATATATGTCTATATGTGATTCTGCTGGTATAATAATTATTTCTTCATCCATCACTTATTTGTCAACTCTCTGAACATTTGTGGTTGAAAGCCTTGTCCATCTTGATGTGTTTATGCATGATTTGAGTTAAAAATGATCCAATCCCCCGACTTGTTCCAAATTCACACTTTGATTTAGAAAATTGCTTCAAAAAGAGTTAGTTACCAGGCATCTCCGACTTACAGCCTAGGAGAGTTTCCTGGAGCGATAACATGTCCAACATCCTCTAGAATTCCACCATCCAAAGATCTTGAAGGTCCTCTATTTATTAAGTAAACAACAGTATCTACAACATATTCCCAGAACTGTAAGGGAAAACCAACATGCAATTTCACACTCCTTGCATGCTCCATGATTGTCATGTTCATCCTTTATGACACACCATTTTCTTGTGGTGTTCCTGGAACTGTATTCTCTCCATGAATCCCATGGTATGAACAGTAATGATCAAACTCCTTGATGCAATATTCACCTCCATTTTATGATCTGAGACACTTTAACCTTTTTCCTATCTCATTCTCAGCCAAATATTTCCATTTCTTAAAAGTATCAAAAACATTATATTTTTGTCGAATGCAATAAACCCAAGTTTTTCTAGTTGCATCATCAATAAAAGTATCATAATAAAAAGATCCACCAAGAGATAATACATAAGCTGGTCCCCATACATCTATATGCACAATCTCTAACCTTTCACTCTTCTTTTCTTTTATGACTCTGAGATATATGAATCTCTGATGTTTTCCATAAACATAATGCTCACAAAAATCCAAATCAATTTGTTTAAGATTTGGAAACAAGTTTCTTTTATGAAGTATATGCATCCCCTTCTCACTCATGTGTCTAAGCCTATGATGCCACATTTTTGTATCCACTCCTGTAGAATCTAAAGATATAGAAGAATTAGTATTACCAGTACATAAATACAATGTACCTACCTTCTCTCCTTTTTCTATCACCAATGATCCTTTAGTGACCTTCCATGCCTTATCTGTAAATATAGATATACAACCTTCACTTGCCAACTTCCCTATTGAAATCAGATTTTTCCTTAGATCTAGAACATGTCTTACCTCTTTCAAAAACCATTGGTTTCCATTCATTTGCTTTATTTTTACCTTTCCCATTCCAACAATTTTTCATGGTGCATCATCACCCAAATGAACCTATCCAAAATCACCTTGAACATAATATAGAAAATGTTTTCTATGGGGTGTGGCATGAAATTAAGCCCTTTAAACTACTACCCAAGACTCATAAATATTATCTACAAAAATAATCAAAGCATCTTGTAACACATCACATGTTACATTTGCTTCTTGATTTTTCTCCTGTTGTCCATCTCTTTGTTTCTTTGGAGCTCTGCAGTCTTTCTTCATATTTCCTTTCTTCCCACAATTCCAACACTCTATCTTTCCCATTCTGGATTTGGATCTTCCCTTCCTATAATTCCCACGGTTCCCTGAGCCCTTTCCTCTATCCTTTTGTCTTCCCCTATTCTCCATGTTTAACGCATTACATTTTAACCCACCTGTGATTTTATGTCGCATTTCCTCATTAAGGATATCGCCAACAACATCATAAAATTTTAAAGTGTTTGAACCACAGACAAAGTTACTTACAACCATGACCAAGTCGTTCCATATTTCTGGAAATGAGCACAATATTAGAAGATACATGACCTCATCAACAAGTCCACTTTTATATAACTTAGCTGATTAGTAACCAAATTAAATTCATTTAAATGATATGCAACAGACCCACCTTATGACATCTTCATACTAAATAATATCTTCATTAGAAATACCTTATTGGACGTCGAGGTTTCTTCATACAGTTTAGTCAATGAGTCCATCATATCCTTCATTGTCTTTTCTTTCAAAATATTGAAAGCCACCGATGCTACCAAGATAATCCGTATCGTTCCTAGTGACTTTCTGTCAAGAACCTCCCATTCTTCATCCTTCAAGGCCATTGAATTATTGTCTATTCCACCCAATGGTAGGAATAGATCCTTCTGATATAAATAATCTTCCATATACATATTCCATAATTGGTAGTTTTTGGTTGTTAAATTGATTGACCCTAAAATTTCCATCTTCCGCCATTGCTCCCACTCAAACTAGGAACCATCTTTTCCTACGAGTTACCTTTCACTCTGATACCAGTTATTATAAAAACATGATCATGGAGCAATACAAATAAGACAAATGTAGAAAAAAAACACAGAAGATACACAATACAATAGAGACACAGATATATGTGGTTCACCCAGTGTGGGGCTACATCCACCAGAGAAATTGCCAGGTCCTTCCTGTTGGATTACTGAGAGGGGGGTGAATCAGTAATAGAGAAATTTAATCCTTTTTAACCATATAATCCAAGTGGTATATCAATGAAGCATTATCATCCAATAACTATAGAGTAAATAAGCAATGAACAAATGAACAATCATAAACATACATAGTACACCAGTGTTTTACGTGGAAACCCAAATTGGGAGAAAACCATGAAAAGATTTTTATTATATGTCTTGAAGAATTACATTCATTGGAAGCACCAACTTCCTTTGTTTTCCAGCTGCAACTAGAAAGAGGCTCCAACCCCCTATTTTCTCAAGCTACAACCTGAGGGAAGCTCCAACTCTCCAATTCTCTGGCTACAACCAGAAGGAGGCTACAACCCCCTATGTTCTCTGTCTACAACCAGAAGGTGGCTACAACCACCTGTCCTTGCCCCGTCCTGCCACCCTAAAGTAGAAGTAGAATGATGGAACCAATGTCAACCTGTCACTGTGAGATATACCACTGTAAACCTGTACCAATAAATCTGAACAATGCATCAACCTGTACCATAAACAAGTGCATCAACCATGCACCAACATGTACCAAATAACCTGTAATCAACCTGTACCATAAAAAAGTGCATCCAACCATGTACCAAGTATGTACCAATCATGTGTCAACTACTCATCAACTACGACTCATCAATATGTACCAACATCATCAACTATATACCTCATGTATGTGCCAACTCATCAACTACTTCTCTCAACCATGTACTCAACATGTACCTCAACCAAAAACCCTCATCAATTTCATCATCCAAATCTGATTTTTAGCTCTGTAACAGAACTGGTGTATATGATCACATTCTTGCAAACCTTTCTTAACTTTAACAACAAGAGACTAGCATTTTCATCAAACTTTTCTTTAGTCTCACATGCCTAGTTTTGGATTAGTCAACAACCCTAACTTGAAGTAATCATAACTTTGTACTTGTAATGTATAAAGATATGAAACTGATATACAATGTTATTCAGTGTATTTTATGCAATTCCTCCAAGTCTCACTACTTGGAACCTCTCAGAAAAGGAGTTATAGAAAAAATGACATACCTTGCTGAATTCTAGCTTATTCTAGAGAGCGACCTTGTAGAGCGTTCCCTGCACGGAATATTTTTTTAAATTATATAAAAAATTTACACAGCATAATATAAACTGTACCCTAACCAACACATTTTATTTCACTGAATTTGGATCTTTTATGAATAATTTATGATGTTGTTACCCAAAACACCTATTTCTGACTAGTTTCAGGACTAGCCACAAACCCTATTTTCCACGGAGTGTAACTCCAAAAATAAAATGGCGCACAAGCTAAATTGTTTACCACATATACTTGGATATGTTTTCTCAATGGAATAGAAATTTCATGGTCTAAATCATTATAGAAAAAATGTTATAGAGAAAATGGTGAGATGACCTGTAAATAACATACCTTAGAAAGCACCATCAAAAGAATTTATCCTTCCTTGCATTTCGGCCTTCTTTTCTTCACCTTTCCTTAGAATTTTGGCTTAGATATCCTTGGTTACCTCAGACACATATATATATTCAATATGCTCAAGTGTGATTAAAATGAGAGAGCCTTGCCTCTTATTTATACTCTCCAAGTAGCTTCCTTAAAATTATCTTCTAGGTCACTTGGCCCCACTTTCCTTATTTTAGGGTTAACCCACTTCTAATTTATCCATTAAATTTATTATTTAAATAATTTATTTTGTATTCACTTTGAATTATAATACACTCATCACTTCACTTTATTATTTACCTTTTAAAATCCCTTAAACCACATTGACTACTTTGACCTTTTGGGGCTTCTAGATGACATGTGAGGGTCCTCCAACTTCGTAAGGCCATAACTCTCAAACCGCGAGGAGTTATGTGACGTTCCACATACCACCAGAAATGGAATGACATGTACTATCCATATAGAATAGTATTGTCTGAAAATATATCATAAATCCTACCATTACCCATCAAACAAACTTGGGTCCATTACCCAAACCTGGGGTCTCCAACTTCTCATGGCCATAACTCTCTAACCGTGAGGAGTTATGTGACGTTCTACATAACACCGGAAATGGCATGACAAGCACTATACATCTAGGATAGTTTCCCTGACAAATTCAATGTCCTTCATCTCATTATTTGTTAGGGTCCTAACCCGCACATAGGTAGAACAATATATTTGGATGTAATAAAGGTCAATATTAATAAGGTCTTTCAATAAAATATAATAAGGTGGATCTAAGAAGACCTAATAGAAGATTCCACTTCTAGAAGGATCTTCCTCTAGATGCTTCTTTTTAGTATAAATAGGAGACGAGGGTATGAGAAACCTAGCTTGGATATTATTGTAATAGAGCTTTGTTCAACTGGAGGTTGCCCCCTCAAAGAGGCCCGTGAACATTGCTTTCAGATTCAAAGTGCTATTTTTGTTGTTATTTTTATATCATTTTAGTGTTATTGTGGTGAATGTCCTGGTTATATTATTTTTATTCTGCCATTACTAGCATTGTATTTCAGTTCTGCATACATTTTATATCTGGTATATTGCAAGTGGTATCAGATCAATTTCCTCGACAGAAAGTGTGGGTTAAATTTTTTTCAGGGTAGAGACGTATTCCAGTGTCTTTAAGCCATGAAGATATGTCGTTACGTGCATAAACTCGTGGTTGAGGGATTCATACACGCAGGAAATACAAGTGGTACTTAAGCGCACCTCTGTTGGCCACCCTTGTAACCCCTGTTGGTACCCCTTCGAGTGGTATCACATCAGACATCACCTGTGTACGGATCGGCCTAGATTACTTGAAACCCTCTTTAGATAAACCGGTTGGTTGTCTGACTGCTATAGTGTCACTGAGAACAACACTTGGAAAGATACTCTCTAGTACCTTGGTAGTTGGGTAGTACGGCTAAGGGTACGGTCTATCCTCCTTAGTTAGTGCCCAGAGATATTGGGCTGAGCACTACTATTGGACCCTACATGTATATCAGAGAGCTATAGCATAGGGAAAACCCTTATCTGTAGAAACCTTGAATACCTAACCCTTGGGGGACAAAAACATAAATGAATTAAAACAGACAAAATCTATTGCCGCGCAAATTTGTTCGAGTTGCCAAGTAAATACACATTTCTTTCTAGTTAAGAATTTAGGTATTTCCTCTTTGCAGTATTCTTCAGACCGGAGTATAACTCCGTTAAAAAAAAAAAAAAGTCTGGAAATTTTTTCACCATTATTTGAGACATATTCCATTGGATTCATCTCTTCACCCTTATCACATTCATCCATATCATTTTTTTGGAAAAATTGTTTTACCCCACCCACCCCTTTTTAGTTTCCTCATCCTCATGGCCCATACTCATAGCCAAGACTTGGAAGCTAGCTTCAACACCTTGCAATCTGGTCTCATTGAGACCCAACAAGAAGTGAAACAACTCAATGCCAATGTTACTATCATTAATACAACCATGCAGCCCTCAATGGGGGAAATCAAACAAGACCTCACCACCCATCTTGAATCAGTCTTTTCGACACTCTGCACCAAACTGCATATACCTACAGATAACCCTTCCTCTTCCTCACCCCCACATATTGAAGGTGACCATTCCTCTCATTCCCATACCTTGCAGAACCATCACTTTCAACGTGACCTATGCCATCCATGGGTGGATGTGACCAAATTTGATGGCTCGAACCCCACTAGTTGGGTAACCCAAATGGAACATTACTTCTCTTTATACAACATTACAGATGACTTGGCCAAACTCTGATATGGTGTTCTCCATATAGATCAAGAACGTTGGCAATGGTGGCAATGGAGAAAAACTTCTCATCAAGGGTATATTGCTTGGACACACTTTGTGGCAGAGATTTATGAACGCTTTGACACTCACACCAACCATTTGGGCCATTTGACAAAGCTGAAACAATTAGGAATAGTGGAAGACTTTATAGCTGCCTTTGAGCGCCTGACTTTTAGAACAGAAGGCATGTTTGATGCCTTTTTCTGAGAGTGTTTTATCAGCAACCTCAAGGATGAAATTCAGGCCCATGTCCTCATGGCTCAGCCTGAGAGTTGGGTGGAGGCTACCAAAAGAGATAAATAAGAATAACAGGTTGTATCTTCTCAAAACCGCAAACCCTCCTTTATCCCTTGCCCTAAAACAGTAAATACCACTACTCCCTTTGCTCCACTAAAGATCCAAAAATTGACCAGGGCTGAAATGGTTGAATGCCAACTCAAAGGCCTTTGTTATACTATGATAACAAATATTTCCTGGGCCACAAGTGTAAAGAACAAAATCTTTTTATGGCCATCTCCGAGGAGATTTCAGAAGAAGATGAAGAAGCTCCCTCTATGTCTGAGTCACCTGAATCCACTGACATAACCCATCCCTCAGACCCTCCTAAAGTAGAACTGGTCATTTCCCTCAACGCTCTCACTGGCTTCTCCACTCCCCAAACCCTCAATCTAATTGGTTACATCAAGCATTAGAAGGTCATCATTCTAGTTGATAGTGGAAGCACCCATAATTTTATTCATCGCCACATTTCCCAAGAAACTCATTGCTACATCCATGCCGTCAATAATTTCCAAATCATGATTTCTGATGGTGGTTCCATGAAATTTGGAGGGCGTTGTAAAAATGTGTGTCTCCAAATTGGTGACTACCATCTGAAATCCCATATGTTTGCTATCGACATGGGAGGTTGTGACATTGTGTTGGGTGCAGACTGGCTAAGGACTTTGGGTCCCATTCTCATGGATTTTAAAGAATTAACCATGCAATTCGACCAGGAGGGCCACCAATATAAATTCCAAGGCATCACCATTGGTTCACCTGAGATCATTAGTTCCCATCGCATGGAAAAGATGCTAAAAGAGGGTTATTCTGGTGTTATCACCCAACTCCATGCCATACAAGCAACAGAGACACCCTTAGTACCGCAAGACCTCCAAGCCATCCTTTATAAACATCAATTGGTCTTTTCCACTCCCCAAGGCATCCCTCCTTACCATGGTGTTCATGATCATTCCATTCCCCTTGTACCTGGAATCCTTCCTCCCAATATCCATCTGTATCGTCACCCCTTTTCCTAAAAAAAAGAAATTGAGAAAATGGTCCAGGAACTCCTTAATACAGGCATTATCCACCCTAGTACGAGCCCCTACTCATCTCATGTGGTCATGGTCCTGAAGAAAGAAGATTCTTGGCGAATGTGTCCTGACTTTTGTGCCCTCAACAAACTTACCATCAAAGACAAATTACCCATTCCTGTCATTGATGACCTCCTGGATGAATTGAGTGGCACCCAACTCTTCACTAAACTGGATCTTCGTTCGGGCTACCACCATATACATATGAAAGTGGCAGACATTCCCAAGACTGCCTTTAGAACTCATGAGGGCCACTATGAGTTTTTGGTCATGCCCTTTGGCTTGTGTAATGCCCCCTCCACCTTCCAAAGCCTCATGTCTTCTATCCTTTTCTCTTCCATTTTGTCTTAGTTATCTTTGATGATATCCTCATCTATAGAAAAACCTGGACAAACCATCTTGCTCATGTGGATCGAGTTCTCCATCTACTCTCTCAGCACCAACTTTTCCTGAAACAGTCTAAATGTGCTTTTGGCGCCTCAAAAGTAGAATACTTGGGTCTTCTGGTTGGAAAAGATGGTGTCAGGGTGGATCCTAAAAAGATTGAAGCTATGAAAGACTGGCCTCACCTAAAGAATCTTAAGATCTTGTGTGGATTTCTAGGCTTAACATGGTATTATCGCAAGTTTGTTAAGAATTATGGGAAGATTGCAGCACCTATCACTACTCTCCTCAAAAAGAACTCTTTCACTTGGACTCTAGCTGTTGCTTAAGATTTTCAGACCTTGAATATGGCCATGTGCACCACTCTAGTCCTCGCCCTTCCTGATTTCACAAAGACCTTTGTGTTGGAATGTGATGCCTTAGGGAAAGGAATTGGTGTTGTCCTTATGCAAGAGGGTTGACCTTTGGCCTTTACCATCAAGCAACTATCTGAAAGAAATCTGGGCAAATCCATCTATGAAAAGGAAATGTTGGCCATTCTGCATGTCGTGGATCTGTGGCATCCTTATCTATTGGGGAAACATTTCCAAATTAGGACAGACCATCAAATCCTCAAGTATTTTCTCGAACAACGCATTTCCTCCCCAAAACAACAAAAATGGGTGACTAAACTCTTTGGATATTATTATGAGATCATTTATAAGAAAGGCAAAGACAATGTGGTTGCGTATGCACTTTCCCAAAAATATGAAGATTAAGGATCCAGTTTTTCTCTTTCATTCATTGTACCAGATTGGCTCCAAGCCATTCACCAGGAATGGCTACAAGATCCCAAAAGTTCGCAGTTGATCCACCAATTGCAGTCCAAGGCTCCATCTTCCCCAAGGTACTCTTGGCTCCATGAGGAACTTCGATACAAAGGTCATTTGTATTTAAGTAAACAATCAAAGCTTAAATCCACAGTACTTTCTGAGCTTCATGCTACACCCACAGCAGGGCACTCCAGGTTCACCAAAACCTATGACAGGGTCAAATGTTCCTTTTTCTGGAATGGTATGAAATAGGACATTCGTAATTTTGTAGCTAAATGTGATGTGTGTCAATGCAACAAGGGAGAAACAGTCAAATCGCTAGGCACACTACAACCTCTCCCGATTCCACCTGCTATTTGGAAGGATATCTCTATGGATTTTATTACCGGCTTACCCAAATCGGGAAATAAATCCATCATCATGGTGGTTGTTGATCGCCAGGGATGATTTTAAGGATGGAAATTTATTTTAAAATGTAGAAACCTTAGCGAATCTTACTAATCCTTCATATGCCAACTATAAATGTTTGGCAATATTTTTGTAAAAATATTCAATTTTCTAAGGATTTTATTTAGTTTTTATAAAATTTTGACGATTTTTAAGGTAAAATAATTTTAACCTGTAGAATTTGGGCAAATCATTTTTAAAATAGCGACTCTCGTTTTTGGAAAAATCGTCGAAAATTAGCCCATGAGTGAAATTTAGCCCCTAAAATCATCTATGTTGATCGCCTTTCCAAGTATGCTCATTTTTGCGCCCTTCAACACCCGTTTACAGCATCCATGGTGGCTCAAATAGTCATGGATCAGGTCTTCAAGCTTCATGACATGCCTCACTCTACTGTTTATGATAGCGACCCAACTTTCACAAGCAATTTTTGGCAAGAACTATTCAAGATACAAGGCACCAAATTGCATCTCATCATAACTTATCATCCCCAGAATGATGGCCAAACGAAAGTTGTCAACAAGTGTTTGGAAACATATTTGAGGTGTTTTGCCTCAGAAAAGCAAAATTAGTGGGCTCAATGGTTACCCCTAGTTGAATGGTGGTACAACACTTCATACCATACAACTACACGCATAACTCCTTTTGAAGTGGTATATGGACAGAAGCCACCTTCAGTTCTCTCATACTTACTGAGTGCCTCGAAGGTCTAAGCGGTTGACCTAACACTTACGGCTCGATAGGCTATTCTCTGTACCCTCAAAGAGAATTTGGTCATGGCACAGAATCACATGAAGAAACAAGTAGATCAAGGTCGCTCTAAATGTCAATTTGCAGAAGGGGATCAGGTGTTTCTTCGACTACAACCTTACAAGCAAACTTCCCTCAAGGCTAAGCATTGTCAGAAGCTAGTGCCCAAATTTTATGGTCCTTATACCGTACTCAAGCGTGTGGAACAAGTCGCCTATCAGTTAGCTTTGCCCATCCATTCAAAGCTACATCCTGTTTTTCATGTTTCATTCTTAAAGAAGGTGATTGGAGCTAAGTGCCAAATTCAAACCAACCTTCCAGAGTTAGCTGAAGAAGGATCCATTTGGCTATAGCCAAAAGTAGTTTTGGACCAGTGTGAGCATCACCTATGTCAGAGAACCATCAAGGAAGTGCTAGTCCAGTGGAAAGATACAACTCCAGCAGACGCCACTTGGGAACCAACTACCATTCTGCAGCAATTTCCTCATCTCAAGCCTTGAGGACAAGGTTGTTTTTAAGGGGGCAGACATGTTAGGGTCCTAACCCACACATAGGTAGAACAATATATTCAGATGTAATAAAGGTCAATATTTTTTTTGTTTTTTAATGTGGCCGAACCTATTGGCATCAGGATTAACCTGTGGCTTGAGAAATTGCGACTCGGGGGCATCTAAGCCGTCAAAATCACCCGGGGATCGCACCCGGCCTGAGCCACACCAACCCTTAACATGGTTGGATTTTTTTGTCCCCGCAGGTTTTGAACCAGTGACCTTTCAACACGGAGTGGCTTAACAACACACTCCGTCACCGATTGTCCTACACCTCGGGGACGTAATAAAGGTCAATATTAATAAGGCCTTTCAATAAAATATAATAAGGCGGATGTAAGAAGACCTAATAGAAGCTTCCGCTTCTAGAAGGATATTCCTCTAGATGCTTCTTTTTAGTATAAATAGGATTCAAGGGTATGAGAACCCTAGCTTGGATATTATTGTAATAAAGATCTTCTCAAATGGATGTTTCCCCCCTGAAGAAGCCCATGAACATTGCTTTCAGATTTAGAATGTTATTTCTATTGTTATTCTTATATCATTTCAGTGTTATTGTGGTGAATGTCCTGTTTATATTGTTGTTATTATGCCATTACTAGCATTTTATTTCAGTTATGCATATATTTTATATATGGTATATTACATTATTCCACAATTAAGCATGGGTTCTCTTACTCCACAAAGCATCTTCCCGTGAGGGCTTTCACCATAAGGGGACCACTTTGGAGTTCATCCATCTTTACTTCTTATCAACCATGACAAGACAATAATGAGTCATCTTTACATCAAACAATATTGGGTCCATTACCCAAACCTTTGTGCTACGAGGCTTTCTTCAAGGGTTGACATCAATGACAACCAACCTTAATCAACAATCTCCCCCTTTGGCATTGATGGCAACACTTTGATGCAATATTGAAATCATATCACTCATGCTCCCCATGGAACCATGCCTCTGTCCTCTGTATCTGATAAATTTGCCTCTATCCTCTGCATCTGATAAATCTACTCCCCCTGGAACCATGCCTCTGTCCTTTGCATCTGATAAATCTGCTCCCCCTGGAACAATGCCTCTATCCTCTGCATCTGATAAATCTCTCCCCCTTTGTCATCAATGGCAAAGGTATCTTTCCATCTGGGGTTGCTCCCCCTGACTGAACTGTCCTCTTATGGTGCTTCCTCCTGTACATCAAAGACATATAATATAAGCATTCAAAAAGAATTCAAAAATCATTCATTTTGAAGTAGAAATAATTCCAAGTCTTTGGCGAAGATATTCAAAGGCTTCGCGTGGAAATGGTTTTGTAAAGATGTCTTCCACTTGTTCTTTTGTGCCCACGTACTCAACTCTGATGTTATTTTCTGCAACCTGTTCCCATAGAAAGTGATACTTGATTGGAAAGGGCTTCATCTTGGAGTGCATCACCGGATTTTTTGAGATACTGATGGCACTTGTATTATCACAATATATTGGAATGGGCTCATCATACTCAACTTGTATATCTGTCAAAGTTTGTTTTATCCAAAGAACCTGTGTACAACATGTTGTTGCTGCAATATACTCTGCCTCTGTTGTAGATAGAGATATTGATGATTGTTTCTTGCTTAGCCATGATACCAAACACTCACCTAAGTAGAACGTTTCTCCACTGGTGCTTCGTCGGTCATCAATACAACCTGCCCAATCTGCATCTATGTAGGCAATAAGTGATAGATATTTTCCTTTTGGATACCATAATCCAAACTCTTATGTTCCTTTGAGATATCTGAAAATCCTCTTTACTACTAATACATGTGATTCCTTTGGTGCTGCTTGAAATCGTGCCACCTATCCAACTTCT
>ML778476.1:1053710-1074965 GCA_009831015.1 Picea engelmannii | reverse complement strand
CACCTTACTTTATAATTTCTTGATTTTGTCACTTCTCTTTATTATTTAAATAATCCACCTTGACTTTGTCACTTTACTTTATCATTTAAATAATGATTTCTTCTTTTAGGTCACTTTGACTTCTTTGACCTTGGGGGCTTCAAACCTTCATGTAGGGGTCCTTCATCTTCGTAAGTCCATAAATCTCAAACCATGAGGAGTTATGTGACATTCCACATACCACCAAAAATGGCATGACAAGCACTATCCATATAGGATAGTTTCACAAACAATTTCCTTAATCTTCATCTCATTATTCCACATACAAGCATGGGTCCTCCAACCATTCTTCTAGGATAACTCAATCCGTAAAGTGTCTTGCTGTGAGGGATTTCACCATAAGGGTACCACTTTGGAGTTCATCCATTTCTGCACCTTATCAATCATGATAAGAAAATGATGAGAGCAAGGGTCCTCCAACCATTCTTCTAGGATAACTCAATCCGCAAAGCATCTTCCCATGAGGGCTTTCACCATAAGGGGACCACTTTGGAGTTCACCCATTTGTGAACCTTATCAATCATGATAAGACAATAATGATTCATCTATACATTTTTCAACAATGCATCATATACCAATGAAACCACAACGATCCATCTTCATCATGTATCAATGACAACTCATTGATCCATCTTCATCATATCAATGACAACTCATTGATCCATATTCATCTATGCATTCTCATCAAGGAAAATACATATTATATTACATCAATCATCAATCAACCAATCCTTTGACATCAATCAATCAAACCATTGGCATCAATGACAACATGATCCAACATATTTGATGTACTCGATTCATAATATGGTCAAAGATGAAGCTCAAAATCAGCTTGTAGAGGAGCAATTAAATCATTTAATGTATATGTTTGATGGCATTCCTTACATATAGAATTCACCCAAGTATGATGAGGATATAGTTGAAATTGATGTTGATTGTTCAAAGCAATCAGTATCACATGGTTGGGAGGAAGAAGTTTAGTTACAACTCAAGGATGAAAATCAGCAATTGCATATTAATCATGATAGCAAGGATGATAGTGCAAAACATTTTCAAGTGAAAAATCCTTGCCCTTATATTTTGCCTCATTTTTGAGAGAATATTATAAGCAAATTGTCAGTGGTAGGAATGGAGAACTCTCTTACCAATTAGATGAGGAAGTCATGGATGATAAAGAACCTGTTTTAGATCCAGAGGTGTGGTCCTTGAGTCTTATTGAATGTCAAATATCAGATGCAAGCTCAGAGTCAGTAACATATGATGAATTGATCCATTTTGATTCTATACCATTATGCTCCAATTCATTTCAGATTTTGAAAGGGAATTTTAATCACATTCTAAATGATGAATACAAGAAAGATTATAAAGTTTCATTAGAGCCAATATAACAACTACCTCATTTGCTACAAGATCCAATAACAGAGGTATTGGTTGATATATGT
Organism: Picea engelmannii; assembly: GCA_009831015.1. Lineage (NCBI taxonomy): Eukaryota > Viridiplantae > Streptophyta > Pinopsida > Pinales > Pinaceae > Picea > Picea engelmannii. The sequence goes on along the minus strand of ML778476.1, from coordinate 1,073,481 downwards.
AGACAAAGTCATGTTTCATTTCCTAGTCATGGGCTGAAAAACATTTATGATTCAGACAACCAGCTTCATCATTGTGTTCAATAGAAGTATCATTTCAAAGCCCATTAGAAAAGTTGTAGCCATTTCAAGAAGTGCATGAGGATGTAAATAGCATAAATACAACATCAAATCATGAAGTTGAGTTGGTTAAATTTGAACATCAGGAGATAGGTCATGTCTATTATGATCCTATAGTTGTCTATATGGAGGAGCTATTCTTTTCAGAATTCCCATTGATACCTAAATTTTTTGTAACTGTCCATAGTACCATGGATTTGTGTTGTGAATATTAGGTTGGAAATCGTTCTGTGTTGCCCATGCAAGTTCTATTTCTGATACTGGTTAAAAATAATGAAAGAGAAGAGTTATTAGAGAAGTTGCTTGACTAGTTGCACTGGCATTATTGTATCATTTAGAACAACAAAATTATCAACAGTGTAGGGTAGGTAGAAGTTTTGAACAAGCTCAGTCATTTGAGTATCTTTTTCAGCATTGTATGGTTTCCAATAGAGTTTGCATTTGATAGTATATAGTTCAGTGTTCAGTCTAATTTGAGCCAGTTAGAAGATTATAGCTACAGTGACTCCATGGACCAACGAATAAATCATCGGTCTGCATGTTCAGAGTTCAATGGTTCTTGTCACCTCCTGAAAGAGCCACCATCCCCAGGTGGAGCCTATGTTGGGGCCCTATAATCATAGGTAACTTGATTCTCCAGTTGCTTATTTGGCGTTGCTCCCGTAATGAAGACATTTAGCTTGCTAGGCTTGGTTGATTCCATTTCCCCCCTCCATCCATTTCGCCCGATCCTTCATCACCCTGTCGCACCCTTCATGCCCTCGCCCTCCATTTTTTCACCCCTCTACCATTTTCTTCCCTACATGCATAAATAAGCTTATGATAAAAAACACCAGGTTAGTAATAAATGGTTAGTGGCATTTTTAACGCTAGTTAGCATAATAATGTTAATTTAATTAAATTAGTGTTGTTAGATTAATAAACTAGGTTAGTCTTGTTAATAATAAATTAACAATTAATTAATTAATAATTAGTAATTAAGTCAGTTTGTTTAAGTTAGTAATTAGGTTAGTGTTTTAGAATTAAACATTAATTAAGAAATTAAATAAAACATAATAAAAATAAAAACCAAATAAACAATAATACATATAATAAACATATATACAACTTAAATAAAACAAATAAAAATAAAATATATAATAAAAATAAAATAAAACATAAGAAAAAACAAAAATTTAAAAATAAAATCTAAAACTATCCTAAGTCTACAACCCATGACTTTCCCCCATAACTCGGACCCCCCCCCCATACGTCACTCAACCAAAAGGGGGTCTGAGTAAGTGGTTTTTCCAGGGACAGGTATCACTGTATGGTGAAATTAGACCCCCCCTCCCAATACCACTTACCACTCCAGGGGGGGTCCGAAAACCACTTTCCCCTCTGCAAACCCCCCCCAAAAAAAAAATTAAAAAAAATTGTTTTTTCGCCAGTTTTACCAATCGACTTCCGAGAATGATTTCGAAAAAACAGGAATGAATTTTCAAAATACGAGAGATTTTTTTGTTCATAACGGCATGAAGAAAAAAAACCTCTCCCATAATTTACACAGGTGTCAGACGTTGGTATAATCAAAGCCATCTTTGAGCCCTATTTTTCAGGATTCCATTTTTTCCTATTTCAAACATGCTTTTGCGGGAGTTGTTTCGGTGAGATGGAGATGAATTTGGAAAACCTGATATAGTTTTTTGTTCATAAAAGGATCATATACAAAACCTCCCCCCGTGTTTACACATACATCTCATGGTGGGAGAAAAGGACACTTTCGTTGACCCTATTTTTTCAGAATTTTGGGAAGCAGTGAACTTACATGTGGCAAAGTTCGTAGGCACAGTTTCAACATCACTCCAAATGTCAGATGATATGAGACACCTATCAACAGATAATAAGCATGCACCCAATCATCTCCAGATATTAGAGCATGAATTTTTCAGAAACATCCACAAGTAGTGGTCAAAGATACCATCAGTTTAGATTTTTCTGGAGTAATATCATGGTCATTGATGACTAGTTCTTTGGAAATAAATTGTATAAATACTTTTGAATTCGAAGTATTGTGGGTTGATCAATTGGGGACCATTATTTAATTTAGTATCAGATCTCATAGAGCCTTCTATATTTCATCAATCCAATAATACAGTCACGGCAATTACAGGATTCATGTGTCAATCTTGGTGGTGATGTTTTTCTTATTCACTGTAATTTGTTTCCATTGTATTTCTTAAGTTATTCATATTCTGAATTATGCAAAGAGGTTCAAAGAATTTATTTTTTTTGAGACATACACTCTATTTCTAGCTTTGACATAATTATCAATGTTTTCTACTCAATGGTTAATTTCAGGATTCTTGATTGCCCTGTTATTGCCTGGTCCTCTCATCTTCTCCTACAAATCCAAAATCAAACTCAAAGAATCCAACAAGAGTGCCTACCTTTCCTTGTAAGGTTGTCAATAGAAATTGTCTTTGATTTAACCTCAGCTTGTGCCTCCATTTCCCAATGGTTCCTCTTCTCTGCCCCTACCGAATTCTTAAAAACAAACCTTATACTTCATAACTAGCCTAACATCCCCTTCAAATAAAGCTATATTAGACAGAAAGATCCCTCTCTGAGTCTTAGAGGGATAGATCCAAGACTCCAAGTGGTTTGATGTTACCTCAGTGATTTCCTCCTCAACCTTGGGAAAATTACAGAGTGCTAACAACAGGAATTCAACTTCCAAGTCCAAATTCAACTATGCAACTGCATATTGATGCATAAATCACTTCTTTAACTACTCTAAAGCACTGAAATTTGAAAACTACTTAAAATTTAGGGATTTGACTTATTTTCTTCTCCATTCCCGCCAAAAATTCCTCACAGAAAAATATGCAACAATGAATCTGTCAAATTCGCACTAGTTCTGGCCCATACCAGTCTGGTGTTGAACCAAAAGCTCTGATACCAATCTGTAACATACCCATCCACCCACAAGTTGGCCATGCTACTTGAAAAAAGATTTCAAATTATGATAATCATTTAATTAATTAAGAAGCATGGAAAAACACCATAATAGCACATTAAATAATCAAGATTCATGTTATAGTATAAAAGAATGTCTAAACATGTCATGCACAAGAAGAACCAACAAGTAGGCACATTAAAGATGCATATCTCAGAGATATTAATTAATACATAGTGGAAATAAAAATATATAAGCATAGAAACACATGACAGAGAGCACTTGTATTTAACAAAATGATTCACCAACTTTTTGCAAACCAAGGACATTCCACCCAACCATAGACATTGGTTTTCCAAGTCTCAACAACAATGTCGCCCCCGATCCATGGCTATGAATCCACAAGGACAATTCCAGGGTGTCACTTGACTTCCCAAACCAGTCAGTACTCAGCACTCGCATGTTTCTCAACACAAATAAATCCAAAGTACACCAAATCTCTTCTCTCCATCCTGCACAACCCAAGAAAATTGACCCCCTTCTTTGCCACGTAGTGCCTCAAGATGTCCACCTCTTTACAGGGCTCCAGTGCATCTGGTCAAGAATCTCCATGTTGGGACTCTCAGGATTCACAACTATGAGAAAAATTTAGCACATACCCATGCATATTAGGCATACAAGCATCAATTCATGGTTGGAATACACTAGCAATTACTGCAGCCAACAAAACAATGGGTCCTCTCCCACAATTCGTTTTTCTTTTCCAAGCCAAGATCAAAATGAATGAGGAATGATGAAATAGTGAAAGAGTGAATTGAGAGAGAGAGAGATAGAGAATAATGAAGAGTGTGAACCCCCCAAACATCCCAAAGATGGGTTTATATATTTCTTGGATTTAGAGAACCACATGGCCTTCCCCCAAGAAGCTCATGTAACTTTTATTCTCCATTAAAATTAAAATGGGTAAATAAAATGTAAAATAAATAATTATCCCCTCAATCCCCCTCTCTCATGGAATCATATCCCTCTATAACTCTTTTCCTTTTCTTTCTAGCAGCCAACGGTGTATTTTATTATTAATGATGATCAAAGCATTACCTTTCTTAGGAACTCTAGCCTCTTTTAATTATTTGGGATCTCTGGCCTTTCATTAAATAAACAAATACATTATTTAATACGAGGACTCAAAACTAAGGTATTACATTATATCTCTTAAAGTATAGCAAATAAAAACCTAAGATTTTGACCGTAGGTACTTTTCTATGTCTCCTTAGGAACCCAATTATTTCATGATTTGAAACTATCAATTAAAAAATTTATAGTGAAAATACCAACATGACTTCTTTCAAGGATACAAACCAAAGGATCGTATGCTTTGAAACCAAATGTTATTCACCAAAACCCCAAATAGAATAAAAAGAGAAAGAGAAGTAACTCCATTCCTTGAAAATGATAGATAATAATGAATTAGGATACTATTCAAGGGGGAAACCTCCTTTTACAATATAAGACAAATATACAATATGAGATTCTTTCTAAAATGAGGGCTCCTTTGTACATATAGGAGACAAAGGGTACAATTAAAATTAAAGGGTTTATCTTATCAATAAGGAGAACACTAATATAACAATAGAAATGTAATAATTCAATATCTAGGAATTAACAATGATGAGAGAACCCATGGACTAGTGATGATAAAATTTTGAAGATTTGAAAGGTGAGGAGATGTAAGGGACAAAGAATTTCTCAAATAGTCTCTTCTTCCTCAACCAAATAGAAAAACCATTTCAATGCTATAGAGGGGAGGAACCTTATTTAGTAACAAAAGTGTAAAGGAAGTATTGTTAATGAGCATGGGCTCCATGATGGTATGATGGATGATGTCTCCATCTATTTATCCTGTGAAATGCCATGGTAATGGATTATTAAAATTGTATTTTCTCTTAGTTTCTTGGGTTATTATTAAATATTAAGTACCTCAATATTATAGTTCTTCATGAAATCCACTTTCCACTCATTCAAGGGTGGCACCCAATGCCCCCCAAAAGACAATTTTTAATTTGATAATTCTTGTGATAGCACTATTGTGATTCCTTGTTGTTCAAATATTTCTAAATTCATCATATAGTTTTATTTTGAATTTAAGGATCACATGACATGTTAAAAAATGATGAGCTGGAGTGTGCTGAATATGATTTTAACATTAGAAATGGTTCTAAATAGTGAAGGAATGACAAAGTAGGGTTGCTAGTCAAGACATGGAAGATAATTGTCAAATCTCCCGCTACATTTAGCACATTGATTTGATTTTTTGGATATTGATTAACTCCTTGATATAGAAACAATGTATTTACATCATTATTGGTTACTCAACCCAATCCTCATGAATAAAGTCTCTTCCAATTTTCTTTAGCATCGATTATATGAGAGAAATAAGTATTACACATGAATACTTTGTATATTTTAACCTTGTAGAATTAAATATTGAAAATGGATTCTTAATAAACAAAAAAAAGGAAAAAATACAATGGAAAACACACACACATTACATAGATAGCTTACCCCGAAAACCCAAACTAGAAAAACCAGTAACCTGTTTTGAGTCGCACCACTGGTTCTTATTCAACATCAATACTCGTCTTTTACAATAAAATATATATGGGATCCCGTAGAATTGAAACCCCTAATCCATTGACCCAAATTATTCTAAAACCCCAATTAACCAGAATTGGAAAACCATCAACAAAAACCATGTGTTAAAAAACGCTAAAAAAAGATGCAAAAAAGCACCAATTTGTTTTTGAGGGGGGATCCTCTCCCCTAAAATCCCTTGTATAGGGGATAGGGGTGGTGGAACCCCCCCATGCATCCAACACAATGCAACACATGGGGTTGGTAATGTAAATAATATAAAACACACCAACATACTTGCTACATATTATTATAGTACCTCTCACTAAATAGATTAGTTATTTCTCATGGATGTCTATTTTATTGTGACCCCTGCACTATGCTTGACACAAAAAATCACATGGTTCTAGTCGTGAAAGCAGTATAACACATACCCAACATTATTCAATTTATTGTTTTCTTTACATATATGTGATCACATGATTACATAGTCAACAATCCAAGGAAACAATGGCCATTGTCTCTCTACACGAGAAGAAATTCTTGGTGCTCAAAGACTTTTTCAATGAAACTACAACATTCTTCAAAGTGTCAACCTTCATCAACAACACCTTCTTTTCTTCAACCATTTCTCCGCAAAAAAATAATGAACATCAATATTCCTTGTCTTTGAATGAAAATTTGGTTTCTTTGCCAAGAAAATTACACTCTAATTGTCATAATATATCCTTATAACATGTAGTACCAACCCAATACATAAACACAATCTATGTAACCATATTTGTTTCTTACTTGCATGAATGGATACCATGTATTCAACTTTTGTAGTTGAGAGTGACAATATAGCCTATTTTTCTCATCCAACGTATTTCTCCTCCAAACAAGTTAAACACATACCCACCTATAGATCATATATAATCTAGATCTCCAACCCAGACTACATCAACAAACCCATGTATGTACAACACTCTATTCAATCCATTCTTCATTGGTAGCACAACCCATAAGTAGTACCTCCCCACAAATACCTAAAAAACCTCTTTACTATTTCCCAATGCTCCTTCCCTGGTTTTGACATATACCTAATCAAAACTATCACTGCATGTGTAATGTTTAGTCTAGTACAAAACATTGCATACATCAAACTACCGACCTCATGGGAATATGGAACATGGGACATGTCATCTTCCTCTTCCTGTGTCTCTGAACATTGATATGCAAATAACTTTACACCTACAGGAATAGGAACCTTGATTAGTTTATATTCCTGCATATTAAACCTCTACAATATTGTCTTGACATATTTCCTTTGATTTAACCATAGTTTCTTGTTTTCCCAATATCTTTTAATTTACATTCAAAAAATTAAATTTGTAGCACTAAGATCCTTCATGTCAAAATTATAGGAAAACTGAGTTTTCACAACCTCGATAATCTCCTTGTCATTTTCTATTAGCAACATATCATCCACATACAATATCAAATAAATAATAAAATCATCGAATAATTTGAAATACACACAATGATTATCTTTTCTCCTTGTGAATCCAAGTCCCAACATATAAGTATCAATTTTTTATACGAAAAACTTGGTGATTATTTTAACCCGTACAAGGAATTTTTCATCCCACATACCAACTCTTTATTTCTCTTCACTACAAAGCCTTCTGGATGCTTCGGGTAGATTTCTTCTTCTATATCCTCATGTAGGAATGTTGTCTTCACATTCATCTATTCTACTTTCAAATAAAACACAAAAACAATAGATAAAATAAATCTAATAGATGTTAACTTACCAACAGGAGAAAAAAATCACCAAAGTCAATTCCCTCTACCTGAGAATAGCCTTTTTCTAGTAACCAAGCTTTGTATTTCTCCACTTTTCCTTCGACGTTCAACTTCTTCTTAAAAACCCATTTTTTGTCGATGGTATTTATTCTAGTCAGAAACTCCACTAGATCCCAAGCCTCATTCTTGTCCAAGGATTCCATTTCAACTTCAACCATATAATTTTTAGAGAGTTTTCCATCCTCTCAATCCACTACCTCCCTAATAGTTCTAGGATCATCATCAGTAATAAACAAAGAAAAAATTGAATGGAAATTAGGTGGAGTATACATTTTTAGTTTCCTTATTTCCTAAACCAATCTCTCTGATACCAGAGTATCAGGATCATATTCTTCTTCTAATTAATGTTATTTTGTAGAGTTTGATTCATTATCCTTCAATTCAAACTCAATTTTATATGGTTCTCCAATTCAAACTCAATGTTATTTCTCTAAATACCACATCTTGACCATAAACTACCGTGTTATTTTTCAGGTTCCTAATATTATAACCTTTTATACCATCTTTATAACCAATAAAGATACACTTTTCAACCCTGTTTTCCATCTTACTCCTTTTTTCCTTTCAAACATGAACATGGGAATCACAACCAAATACCCTAAGACATGTAAGAGATGGTTTTCTACCATTCCATAGCTCGTCTAGAGTCGTTTCATCCAATTCTAATGAGAGTGATCAATTGATCATGTAACATTTAGTACCCAATACCTATGCTTATAATTACTATCCTAAATCGGCTCCACTAAGAATACTCCTTTATTTTTCCATCAATGTCTTTTCCATCCTTTCTACAAATCCATTCTATTGAGGTGTGTATGGAGTAGCCTTATACCTTGTTATACTTCACTTCTTACATAACTCTTCAAATTGATTTATGTAAAATTCTCCACCATTATTCGACCTCAACACCTTTATTCTCTTCTCTATCTAATTCTCCACAAGTGCCTTAAAATTTTTGAATTTGTAAAAGACTTCATATTTCCTCCTATGAAAATAAATCCTTGTATTCCTTGACAAGTCATCTATAAATTGTTGGAGATATTACACACACCTAGGATATTTTTCCTTATTTTCCTATGTTTATTAGTCATTATTGAGGGTCTCCTATATTTTAGGAACCTCTCCTACATTCTAGGAAAATATTATTTTCAATTTAGATTCAATTACACTTAGTTAGACTAGTGAAAGTCACTCATGCATGTGTTTCTCTCACTTCCACACGTGTGACTTAGTTAACTGAAGACTACATGACTAGTTAACTAGGACTAGGTGGAAGTTAACTCCTGTAACTACCTATGTGTCCATATCTATCTAGACCACCACTATGGTGCATTGGCCTCTATTATAGTGTGCATTATTTGATCCATGCAGAGTATATCATGTGTAAATTATCATTCATTCATTTAGTTAATACAATTCTCATTCTTTCTCTTCAATTTTTCTCTCTTCTTATCTATCTTGCAAGTTGTGCTCATTCTTATGCTAGCTAGATCTCTTGTGCAAGTACTCACCACACTCTACATGGTATCAGATCCCATAGGCCACTATCAAGGATCATCACCAACACTCTTTTGTAGGTATCAAAGATGGAACAAAGCAATGGGAAATATGGAATCTATATTTTACTTGTTGACAATACTTCTCATGCATCATAACTATTTGGAGTGGAAGCCAAAACTTCTTCTTCATATCAGATGCAGAGGCTTGTACCAAATAACCATGGAAACATAAGTATATCTTGATTCCATCGATGAGAAAAATGACTTTCTCAATAAACAAGATATGGCCATAAGATGTATCTTCTGGTCTATTTCTCCTGAAATTTTCCACCAAGTATATGATGAATCACGAGAATCAACTCCAAGCAAAATATGGACCATATTGGAGGTTATATTAAGGAATAAATAATAATGTGAATATTTCATGTAGAATATTTAAAATATAGATCCATAAGAGAATCCATCAAAATATCAAGCCTCTTATTCTGAAGAGTCTTCTACACAAATTTTTGTTCCATTAATTAAAGATGATGTCTACTCCATTTCCATTTTCTTTTATGAATTTCATGTGGAAGATATAATTCATGCATCTCATTAGTCACATGTAGACACATTTTCATGCATCTCAGGAGCCACATGTATGCCCCATGCATGCATCTCATGAGCCACATGTATGCCCCATGCATGCATCTCAGGAGCCACATGCATCCACTATGCATGCATCTCAAGAGCCAAAAAGGGGGTTGCACAAATCATATTCAATTCTAATATTTTTTATAAGAATTTGTAGGAAACAAATTATATCTTAATTATCTAAGAAAAATACCCAATTTCAAAAAAACAATCATCCCAAATGGAGTCCAGGAAGTGAAGTTATGAGAATTTTAAAATTAGAAAACTTTCAACATTTCTATGGAAATGACCGCACGATTTTCAAAGTTTCATCCAAACTTCATTTAGATATTCTTCATTACAAAAAGAGAAAGTGGATATGTGTGGAAATATCATTGGTGCATCTACTTCATCAGATATATGCAGACATCTACATCTTCATCAAAATATTAAATGAGCACAAACTTGCACAGTTGTGAGTTCTTCGTGGAGTGAAGGGCATAGTTGCTTAGCAATTGCTTTTTGTTCCTTCTCATTTTCTTTTCTTATGCATTGTACTTTGACGGGGGGGGGTCCCATGATGTTTTCATCTTTCCTTACTTTATTTTTAGTGTTCATTAGTTGCATTGTTCATGGGTACTTAACATGGCCTTAGTTGTCAGGACCCATTCTTCATTACGCCATAGTAGTGTTTAGGGGGGGTTGGAGATTTTATACACACCTAGTATATTTTTCCTTATTTTCCTATATTTATTAGTCATTATTGAGGATCTCCTATTTTTTAGGAACCTCTCCTAAATTCTAGGAGAATATTATCTTCAATTTAGAGTCAATTACACTTAGTTAGACTAGTGGAAGTCACTCATGCATATTTATTTTTCTCTTGTTGATTAATTGGGTTGGTTGTCATTGATGTCAACCCTTGAAGAAAGTACAATTGCAAATTTCGGTAGCACAATGGTTTGGGTAATGGACCCAAGTTTTTTTGATGGATAATGGTATGAGTTTTGATATATTTGTAGGTAAGACTATTCCATATGGATAGTACATGTCATTATATTTCCAATGGTATGTGGAACGTCACATAACTCCTCACAGTCAGAGAGCTATGGCCATGTGAAGTTGGAGAAAGGTTTCAGTAATGGACCCAAGTTTGTTTGATGGATAATGGTATGAGTTTTAATATATTTATAGGTAATAATATTCTATATGGATAGTACATGTCATGCCATTTCTAGTGGTATTTGGAACATCACATAACTCCTCATGGTTAGAGAGTTATGGCCATGTGAAGTTGGAGAACCCTTATGAGTCATCTAGAAGCCCCAAAAGGTCAAAGCAGTCAAAGTGGTTTAAGAGATTTTAGAAGGTAAATAATAAAGTGAAGTGATGAGTCTACTATAATTCAAATTGAATACAAAAGAAATTATTTAAATAATAAAGTTAATGGAGAAATTACTAAGTTGACAAGTGGTTAGAAGTGGGTTAGCCCTAAAATAAGGAAAGTGGTTTAAGATGGTTAGAAGGTAACCCCTTGAGGTGAAGTGAAATGATGATTGTACTATAAGTCAAAGTGGATACAAAATAATTTATTTAAATAATAAAGTTAATGGATAAATTACTAATTGGACAAGTGGTTAGAAGTTGGTTAACCCCAAAATAAGGAAAAAGGGTTAAGATGGTTAAAAGGTAACCCCTTGAGGAAGCTACATGAAAGTATAAATAAGAGGCAAGGCTCTCTCATTTTAATCACACTTGAGCATATTGAATATCTACAAGTGATTTAGGTAACCAAAATATATCTAATCTGAATTTCAGAGGGAAGATGAAGTAAAGAAGGTCGAAATTCAAGGGAGGATAAATTCTTTTGATGATGCTTTCTAAGGTATGTTATCTACAAGTCATCTCACCATTTTCAAAATAATTTTTTTTCTAGAATGATTCGGACTGAGAAATTGGGAGTCTATTGATTAAACATACCCAAGTAGATGTGATACAAATTTCACCTTGTGGGCATTGTATTTTTTGAGTTACACACCGTGGAAAATAGGGTTTGTGGCTAGTCCTGAAACTAGTCTAAAACAAGTGTTTCGGGTAAAAACATCATAACTTCTTCATAACATATCCAAATTTAGTAAGACCAAATTTGTTAGTTAGAGTACATTCAATATTATTCGGTGTACAATTTTCAGATCCATACAACAAATATTCCATGTGGGGCACGCTCTACAAGTTCGCTCTCTAGAGTAAGCCATAATTCAACAAGGTATGCCATTTTTGCTATAACTCATTTTATGAGAGGTTCCAAGTAGTGAAATCTAAAGGAATTGCATAAAATACATTGAAGAACATTGTATACCATTTTCAGATATTTATTCATTACAAGTACATAGTTATGATTATTGCAAGTTAGGGTTGTTGACTAATCCAAAATTAGTCATGTGAGACTAAAGTAAAATTTGATAAAATGTTAGTCTCTTGTTGTTAAAGTTAAGGAAGAGAACAGAAGAAGTCATGAAGTCTCAGATATTAAAGAAAGAAGAAGAGGTTCAGAAGCTTGAAGAAGTAGTTGTCACAATGAGAAGTAAAATCATCAAGCTCAAAAAGAACTTTGAAGAGACAGAAACATCCACATCAGTTACAAAGAATGAACAAAAGCACTCTAGGTTTCTAGAAAATAAGAATGAAAAAAATAGAAAGAGTTATGCAGAAGTACTCAAAGGAAGGAATCATGGTCAACCATAATCTAAGAAAACTATTGAAGATACATCTTCAAGAAGACCATCTATGTTCAAACCACAAAGAAGCTTCAATCATGATCATGATAAGTCAAGGCAGCAATTTAGAAGGACTACACCACAAAGAAGAACATTCACTCCCAAGTATGCAAATTTCTTTTATGGTCATTGTTTTTATTGTACTAATTTTGGACATAAGGTTGCATATTGTATCCCGATTATAAAAGAAATGTTCAAGCAATAAGTGTCTATGTTGCCACACATAACATTGAGTGTTAGAAATGTATTAACTATGGACACATAGTCAGTGATTGTAGAAGCATGATCGAGACTTCCATGAAAGAGAATTTATATCAGATATAAGAAAGTATGGATAAGAAAACGAGAATAACAGGTGAACAAAGACCAGGTACCAGAGATCGCAAGATTGGAAATAAAATGAGATGAAGAAAATTGTACAGAGAAAAAGAAAGATGTCAGATACAGAATGGTTTGGAAAATAATTGAAAGAAAGCAAGGAAGGGTAAATAAGGAAAAGGTTCAAGAGATTGTACTTTCAGGCATTGTAGTGAAAGATGAATCCATAGACACAAAGAAAGAAGTCAGAGCTTAGAGAGATAATGAATCTATTAATGATGATGATGATTATACACATCAGAGTAGGAATTGTTCTGAGCCATCAAACTTAGAGACTCCCAGGTAATATGAATATTAGACAGGGGGAGTCTATGCGATAGTTGTGATAGACCAAAGAACCATCCTTCGAGCAGCTTGTAGAGTTTGATAATATATATTCAGAGAAGTTAGTTAGAAGAAGTACAATTTGATAGATTAATCAAGACTTCATGATAGTATAGTGATAAATGGGTCAGCATTATGGACAGTTGCACAAGTAGAGTATTGGACAGTATGGACATATATGGATTCATAAGAACACTTAGCAGGTTTGGACATATATATGATAGTGGAAGAGAGCATGGATTCAGAGATTGGTTCAGAGAGTGGTTCAGAGACAAATGAACATTATCATAATCGATGATAATTACACAGGAAATGGCTTGAACAATGCTAATGGATTCCAAATTGACATATATTTTTTGGACACATGCAGTGCATACAACAGTTCACATTCAAAATAGAGTAATGCTTAGAAACAACAATGACAAAACTCCCTACGAACTATGGAAAGGAAGCACAGACAACAACCTCTACATCAAGCCAAAAATTTGCAAAGGATATGCAGAATGAATTTGAAATGTCATTACTCAAAGAAGTATCCTTCTTTCTGGGTCTTCAGATATGTCAAAGAAACCAAGGAAGTTTTATTTCTCAAACTAAGTATATCAGATAAATTCTAAAGACGTTTGGAATGGAAGATTGCAAACTAGTTACCACTCCTATGAAAACCAGTTGCAGGTTGCGGAAAGGTGATGATTCAAAGTCTATAGACCAAAGGCAATACAGGTCAATGATTGGTAGCTTACTATATGTGACAACATCCAGACCGGATGTAATGCAGGAAGTTGGATAGGTGGCACAATTTCAAGTAGCACCAAAGGAATCACATGTATTAGTAGTGAAAAGGATTTTCAGATATCTCAAAGGAACATAAGATTTTGGATTATGGTATCCAAAAGGAAAGTATCTATCTCTTATTGTCTACATAGATGCAGATTGGGTAGGTTGCATTGATGACCGACGAAGCACCAGTGGAGCAACGTTCTACTTGGGTGAGTGTTTAGTTTCATGGTTAAGCAAGAAACAATCATCAGTATGAAGTAGAGTATATTGCAACAACAGGATGTTGTACTCAAGTTCTATGGATGAAACAAACTTTGACAAATATACAGGTTGTGTATGATGAGCCCATTCCAATCTATTGTGATAATACAAGCGCCATCAATATCTCAAAGAACCCAGTGATGCACTCCAAGACAAAGCACATTCCAATAAAGTATCACTTTCTATGAGAACATGTTGAAGAGAATAACATCATATTTGAATATGTGGGAACAAAATAACAAGTGATAGACATCTTTACAAAACCGCTATCAAGGGAAACCTTTGAGTATTACACTAGAGACTCGGAGTAATTTATACTCCAAAATGAATTCTTTTGAATGATTATCTTATATGTCTTATATTTACACGAGGAAGCACCATAAAGAGGATAGTTCAATTTGGAATATTAGTTTCAGGAAGAGTTCAGTCAGGGGGAGTATTCCCAAGGACAATTCAGTTAAGGGGAGCAACCCCAGATGGAAAGATACCTTTTCCATTGATGACAAAGGGGGAGAGATTTATGAGATGCAAAGGTAAATGCAAAGGTAAAGGTAAAGGGGGAGCATGAATAGATGACTTCAGTATTTCATTAGAGTGTTTCCATCAATTCCAAAGGGGGATATTGTTGATTAATTGGGTTGGTTGTCATTGATGTCAACCCTTGAAGAAAGTTCGGTAGCACAATGGTTTGGGTAATGGACCCAATTTTTTTTTATGGATAATGGTATGAATTTTGATATATTTGCAGGTAAGATTATTCCATATGGATAGTACATGTCATTCCATTTCCGGTGGTATGTGGAACGTCACATAACTCCTCACGGTTAGAGAGTTATGACAATGTGAAGTTGGAGAAAGGTTTGGATAATGGACCCAAGTTTGTTTGATGGATAATGGTATAAGTTTTGATATATTTGTAGGTAAGAATATTCTATATGGATAGTACATGTCATTCCATTTCTATTGGTATGTGGAACGTCACATAACCCCTCACAGTTAGAGAGTTATGGCCATGTGAAGTTGGAGAACCCTCATGCGTCATCTAGAAGCCCCAAAAGGTCAAAGTAGTCAAAGTGGTTTAAGAGATTTTAGAAGGTAAATAGTAAAGTGAAGTAATGAGTGTACTATAATTCAAATTGAATACAAAATAAATTATTTAAATAATAAAGTTAATGGAGAAATTACTAAGTTTACAAGTGGTTAGAAGTGGGTTAGCCCTAAAATAAGGAAAGTGGTTTAAGATGGTTAGAAGGTAACCCCTTGAGGTAAAGTGAAATGATGAGTGTACTATAAGTCAAAGTGGATGGAAACCAAATTATTTAAATAATAATTTTAATGGATAAATTACTAATTGGACAAGTGGTTAGAAGTTTGTTAACCCTAAAATAAGGAAAGTGGGTTAAGATGGTTAAAAGGTAACCCCTTGAGGAAGCTACATGAAAGTATAAATAAGAGGCAAGGCTCTCTCATTTTAATCACACTTGAGAATATTGAATATCTACAAGTGACTGAGGTAACCAAAGGATATCTAAGATGAATTTTAGAGGTAAGATGAAGTAAAGAAGGCTGAAATTCAAGGGAGGATAAATTATTTTGATGATGCTTTCTAAGGAATGTTATTTACAAGCCATCTCACCATTTTCACAATAAAAATTTTTATAGAATTATTAAGACCATGAAATTGGGAGGTCATTGAGGAAACATATCCAAGTAGTTGTGATACAAATTTCATCTTGTTTTGCATTGTATTTTTGGAGTTACACACCGTGGAAAATAGGGTTTGTGGCTAGTCCTGAAACAAGTCTAAAACAAGTGTTTCGGGTAAAAATGTCATAAATTATTGATAATAGATCTGAATTTAGTAAGACCAAATGTATTCGTTAGAGTACAGTCTATAGTATTCTATGTACAATTTTCATATCCATACAACAAATATTCTGTGCGGGGCATGCTCTACAAGTTCTCTCTCTAGAGTAAGACAGAATTCAACAAGGTATGCCATTTTTTCTATAACTCATTTTTTGAGAGGTTCCAAGTAGTGAAATCTAAAGGAATTGCATAAAATACATTGAAGAACATTGTGTACCATTTTCAGATATTTATTCATTACAGGTACATAGTTATGATTATTGCAAGTTAGGGTTGTTGACTAATCGAAAATTAGTCATGTGAGACTGTTGGCAGCCAATTCAATTTTTTCAATTGCCCTAAAAGCTGCCTACACCTATGTCTCCTGTACTTCAAATTTCCATCACATTTTGCAAATAGACGATATTTTCATTCCATGTGACACTTGCAAATTGGTCGATTTAGTTTTCACGACTGAAAGCGTGAAAACTCCTCTATCGTTATTTGAACTGTCATAGTCTTTTATTGATATTTTGAGTGGCACTTTACCTTTGGTTTATCATGTGGCTGAAAAGATTTTTCAAACTATGCCTATTCGGACGTTTTTACTTTGACTGCGCAATTTGATTTTATTAAACTGTGGAGACTTGCCTAGTCATTGATTTACATAGGGCTCATGGTTGATTTTGGTTTTTATATAAGGTGATCCTTGCTATTGTAAGCTCTTGACTTATCGATTTTATGAAATCGATTGTCACCATGTTTTAAAACCTTTGATCAAAATGTTTGATTATGTAATGGCGCGATTGGTTAAACATTTGGGGTTTTGATTGAACTTTGAATGAAAATGGTTTGAATAAATACAATGGCACACATTTAACTTTGGGTTTGATTGAACATTCATGGTTTCAAACAATACATTGGCGCATTGACATATCATCCACCATTTAATTCTTGGGTTGACCGAATATTATGGTTTGCATGTTGTTATGATTGATTGAACAATGTTGTACTTTACCATTACTGCTATGCATGGCGGTGGATAATCCCACCACCCTCGCATGCGCACATTAATTTGCCTCCCCTTTGAGCGCTCCTAGATGTTAGCCCAAACGACTTTGCTCCTGTGTTGTTGTGTTCAATCCAAACCCCACCATGCGCCCGCACCATGGCTCCAATCGTAAGGGCTGAACCCAATGGTTGCCAAGATTTGTTAATGTTCGACATTGCTTACAATGACCTTGAAGAATTTGGATGGCTCCCGTTCATACAAAAGTTTGATGGTTTCAACCCTTGCGTGGCTCGGCAATTCGCATTAACCTTTGATGGCTGCCGAGCCAAGGTTGGGGATGTCCAATTGGAAATTGACGAGCAATTTCTCAGTTTAGCTACCGGTCTGCCTGCTACTGGACAGAAATGGTCAAAAAATTGCAAAGTGGAAAATGTCTCGTGGACATTTCTCTTCCAGTCACGAAGGGTGAGCTCCTGTGACAAAGGTTTGCCCGCGAATATGCTCACGCAACGTTGGCACAACTTGCTGATGATAACCAAGCAGTTTATCACCTGCGAGGGTCGGTATGGGTTCATTTTCTTATACCATCTTCGTTTACTTATGGTTTTCATGGGCTATGAGCTTAATATGCCTTATTACCTGCATAGAAGCCTGTTCAAAATGTCTAAAAGATACAAACGGAACCAGGCCGATAACAGCCTTTTTCACTTTGGGTTAATTAAAATGCTTGTGGTTTGTCATTTGGGGTTACACCGAGACTGTTGGAATGATTTTCTTAATCGCAATAATTTTGAGGACTCAAGCTCACCACAGGTTGACAAACCTGTGGTGAGTGAGAGCAAGTTTGTACCCCCTGTGCCTTACAGTGCTCTGTTACCTAAACCCCTACCCAACTCACCAATTGACCTACCCAATTCTGTGACCAAAGATGTCGAAACTGTTAAACCCGTGGCTAAAAGGCCTAAAGACAAACCTACCGTGAATTCCAAAGGCAAAAAGAATGCCTGCCTAATCTCTCACATGGCAAGAAACAAACCGAGACCTCCTGTCAACCCTGACCCTATCATGGTGAGTGAAGATTCTGACTCGGAGGTGGAACGTTACCTGGCAAGTGAGTATCTCTATTCAGAAGGTCTGTGTGACAAACCCTCATACGACTTTGTGAAAAACCTACCACCTTGCTTGCAAAATGATCCTAATTATCCAGGCATTAAAATGCCTCGTGAAACCCCCGGTGACTCATCAAAACCCCCTCCTGCTCTATCCGAACCAGCTTCTCCACCATGTGATCAGTGTGGCTTGTGGTTAGAAAGGTATTACCTTGATGTGTCAATGTTATAGTCCAGAATTCATGCTCTGGAAGATCAAGTTGCAAGGCTCACCAGTCAAAAGGCTAAATCGACAGCCACTGGTAAGAAACAGTGAACAACAGGTTTGATTTTGTTTAAGAACGTGGAGTTAGCTACAGCGGTCGTTAATTCAAAATTGGCATAGCTCGAGAAACCTCACTGGTATGACTATCACTTGTTTATATGAAAAACTCATAAGCTCTGTTTACAGCGTGGATTTGCTTTGACACATAAGCATACACTATATGCATAATTTTGTTTTGATTAATCGAATTTCATTTCCCGGATTAGTTTTGATTGGATTTAGCTTTGATTCGATTGATCGTGGTATGGATTTGATTGTTTCAATTTGGCTTGAACTGAATACTCTGTTGCTTATTGAAGTTGTTAATATCTTTTCTAAACATAAGTTGTTTCTGGTATTTCAATTTCGAACACAGTCAATGTTTCGGTTCGAATTGGTTATATTCTATATGATATGGTTGGCAATAATGGTTAACTGTTATGATTTTATATTCCATGTCTTTTTCGACCAATTCGAATACCATTCTATTAATGCATAACCAAATTACGAATAGATACGAATCATAACTGTTAAACCCAACCAATCAATTTGCATTGTTTGACCATGTTATCAGTTCGATTCATACAACAAATATATTGTTTAAATTTGATTTGTTGAACGAAAGTGATTATGCCCAGGATTACGATCTGTTTCTATATTTGACTCAGTCACGATTTGTTTCGATTGTTGCCCAGTTTATGATTATCACTGTTGTTGATGGTTGTGATCATTATTTTGATCCTGTCTGTTGACTGTGTAACGCTTAGCGATCGGAGTCTATGGCGAAGTTTGGTTGATGTCGTTATGCATGTTTCATTTTGACTATAATCGTAACAGCCTTTCCATATTGGCATTTGATTAAAACAATATGAATCTTATGCACATTGTTACAGCCGTAACAAATCGATTATGATTGTGTTCGATTATGATTGTATTGATTATGATTACATTGTATCTTATACGATATGATTCACTATTAATTTCATTTGGATATGAAACATTTTGGTTACTATTTGACCCAATTTTATGGCAACTAAAAAAACAGAGCATTCTTATCATGTTTCGATTGCATCCCTTTCAATTTTGTTTAATTTAAATGATAAATTTACTTGAACAATTAGTGATTCATTTTTTAATGTTTATTAAAAGAAAATTTAATTGGATTTCATTTGATCTCTATCTGATCCTGCATGTTATTTTAGACTAGCTACAGAATCAGATGATTCTGTAGCTAAGTCTGTAGGATCAATTTTTTATTGTTTTGTTGATGAAATGTCTTTCTAATTGGTTATTTTTGGTCTATTGCAGATCAATTCGAAATGGCAGTGGCTTT
>ML778476.1:1031389-1053660 GCA_009831015.1 Picea engelmannii | reverse complement strand
TTGCATTTTGATTTCCTAGTTTAGTTGATTTTGGGATATTTCCCAGATTATGTAAAACATTTTGATATTATCCATAGGGAGGTTTTACCCTGTGGAGAGACTTATATATACTTATGATTTTTGTAATAAGGTTCATCCTCATTTGTGGGAGAACAAGGATATGGAGTTATAATACAGACTGAAGCAGAATTTGGTGTTTTGTCACAGCTTTAGCTTCTCATTATATCAACATTTTGTTTCATGTTGTGTATATCAATTTGTATCTGGTTCATGACTACTTTAGCGATCTTGATCATGTACAAATGATATAATTTTAATTTTTGTAATCCATATCTGGTTTCTTCCAAGTGTATAAAAGACATAGCAATTGTCTAATTCAGTTTGTGAATGACAGGTTTATCTTCTTCATGAATTGAATTGTTAAGTATAAATTTTTGCATAACAGGTTTCCCTTATTGCAGAAATTTGTAAATCATAAAGTTGTTATGATTTTTTTATGTCTTGTTTGTCCTGTAAACCACTCGAAGATCAGCGCAGCCAATCATTTACAAAAATCTTTGGGATTAACCGGTGCGAGTTTCCTTCCTCCGACCAGCTTCGAAGTCAACAAACGCAAGACAAATTAGGAGTGCTTCCAGGTCTGTTAGTCACTTGTTTGTTTACTGTTCTTATTAGTAGTTTAGTTCAGATATTAGTTTAAGTTAGATTTAGTATATTAGATCGTTTAATTTCAGTAGTTTTATTTCCTATTCATAAAACATAAAAATCAAAAATACCTCTGGCTGTCTTAGGAAAGAAAGCATTTGAGTTTTACAGGTTTTATTTAAATCTGCCAGTTGTGTATATTGTATATTTGTGAATAAGATGTATTATAATTGATAACTAGACGGTTAATTAGTAGATTTAGTGTAACAGTAATTAGTAGAATAGTTAGTGTAATTAGTATTTAGTTTTGGTTTTATTTAATAGATTGTGTTAATTAGATTAGTGTATTAGTTTAGTTTTAGTTTGTTTTAGTTTGTTTTATTAGTTTTAGTTAGTTTTATTAGTTAGTTTAGATTAGTTTTCTCTTTGGTTTTCCTAGGACTTTAGAGCGGCCAACGAAGCCGTTAAACCCGTCAGGGTAGTTCATTCCAAACGGCTTGGGTTATTTAGACAACCCCGGACCGGTTCCACTCTCTCAATTGACGGGCGGACAATTTCGCCCGTCAACAGAGACTAAAGTAAAGTTTGATAAAATGCTAGTCTCTTGTTGTTAAAGTTATGGAAGGTTTTCAGGTATGTGATCATATACACCAGGTCTATTACAGAGTTACAAATCAGATTTGGATGATGAAATTGATGAGGGATTTTGGTTGAGGTATGTTACAGATAGAGGTTGTATAACAGTGAGGTTGTGGCACATGGTTTGATGTAATGGTTTATGGTATTTGGTTATGGATAGTGTAATGTATTGCTAGAAAAAATTTGATGGTTTTATTGGTATATGTATTTGGTATATGGTTGAGGTACATGTTGGGTACATGGTTGAGACAATTAGTTGATGAGTTAGCACATACATGAGGTGTATAGTTGATGATGTTGGTACATATTGATGAGTCAGATTTTATGTGTATTTGATGCATGATTGGTACATATTTTGTGCATGGTTGATGCACTCATTGATGGTACAGGTTGTGGTACAGGTCGGTGCATGGTTCATGCACTTTTTTATGGTATAGGTTGATCTTACAGGTTGTTTGGTACAGGTTGGTGCATGGTTGATGCACTTGTTTATGGTATCGGTTCATTACAGGTTGAGGTACATGTTGATGCATGGTTGATGTATTGTTCAGGTTATCGGTACATGTTGTTTGGTGCAGGTTGATTGGTACAAGTTTACAACGGTATATCTCACAGTGGTAGTGTGATAGTGGTTCCATCATTCTACTTATACATCAGGGCGGTTGGATGGGGAAAGGACAGGTGGTTGTAGCCACCTTCTAGTTGTAGCCAGATGACATAGGGGTTTGTAGCCTCCTTCTGCTTGTATCTAGATAATTGGGGAGTTGGAGATTCCCTAAGGTTGTAGCCTGAGAAACTAGGGGGTTGGAGCCTCCTTCTAGTTGCATCTGGAAAACAAAATAAGTCGATGTTTCCAATGAATGTAATTCTTAAAGACATATAAGAAAAAGAATTCCATGGTTTTCTCCCTCTTTGGGTTTCCATGTAAAACACTGGTGAATTGTATATGTGTGTGATTACTCATTTGTTCATTGTTTATTTACTCTACAACTATTGGATGATAATGTTACATTAATATAACACTTGCATTTTATGGTGAAAAAGGATTAAATTTCTTTATTACTAATTCATCCCCCCTCTCAGTAATCCAACATCTCTCACTTCCACATATGTGACTCAGTTAATTGAAGACTACTTGACTAGTTAACTAGGACTAGCTGGTAGTTAACTCTTGTAACTTCATGTCTATGTCCATATCTCTGTATACCACCACTATAGCACAATGGATTCTCTTCTAGTGCACATTAGTTGAGCCATGCAGAGTATATCATGTGTAAATTATCATTCATTCATTTAATTAATACAATTCTCATTCTCTCTCTCCAACTTTTCTCTCTTCTTCTCTATTTTTCAAGTTTTGTTCGTTCTTCTTCTAGTTAGATCTCTTGTGCAGGTACTCACCAAATTCTACATAAATGAGACATAGTACACATATTTTCCCACTAATGGAACTACCACAGGTCCTAACACATCGTTGTGCACCAATTGTAGTATTCCCTCCACCCTTCTGCCACCAAAGGATAATATTACATGATTCTTCTTTGCATATATGAAATAAAACTCCATAGAGAAATTGGCCATACCTTCAACAATACATTTACCTTGGAGTATTTTAAGGCCCTTCTCTTTGATATGTCCCAATATTTGATCCCACATCGTAGTCTTTTCTCTAGAGACTGTAGGATTTTTTCCTTCTTTAGCTCCAATATCAAGAACAACAAAACTATTGCACCCATTACTAATAGTGCTTCCCAGTAACTTAGAAATAGTTCCAACCTAAAATCCCTTCATCAACACCATTTCTCCTTGAACCATCCTATAGGTTCCCTTTTCAAACATTATTTTTACACCTACATATCCATATTTATTATAGAAATCAAATTTATGGCCAATCTTGGGATGTGCATAACACCAGGGAGTGTTGTAATCCTACCATCCATGAGATTCAACTTGAATTTTCCTCATCCTATCATTTTGGTTTTCAATTCATCACCTAGGAAAACATAATATCCATCATACCTTTCATACTCATAAAACCATTTCCTGTGAGGAGTCATATCAAAGGATGCACCTAAGTCAACCAACCATGCCTCATTATCTGCATGCGTGCTTGAATAAGACAAGTACACATCTCCTCCTTCGTTTGCAGAGGTTTTTCTTTCTATAGAAGGAGAATCATCATATCCCTCACCTCTCTCAACACTTTTACATCTACATTGTTTCTTGTAATGCCCTTCTTTTCCATCTATTTCACACACCTTTACAAATTTTCTGAGAGATTTTGATCTTCCCCTAGATTTAGATCTCTGTAATATACCAGATATAAAAAGTAGGTAGAACAAAAATAAAATGATGGAAATGGCAGAATAACAACAATATAACCAGAAAAATCACCACACTAACACTGAAATGATATCAGAACAACAACAGAAATAACACTTTGATTCTGAGAGAAATGTTCATGGGCCTCTTCGAGGGGGAAACCTCCAGTCGAGTAGAGCTCTATTACAATAATATCCAAGCTAGGGTTCTCATACCCTCGACTCCTATTTATACTAAATATGTCTATCAAAAGAAGCATCTAGAGGAAGATCCTTCTAGAAGCGGAAGCTTCTATTAGGTCTTCTTACATTCAACTTATTTTATTTTATTGCACGGACTTATTAATATTGACCTTTATTACATCTGAATATATTGTTCTACCTATGTGTGAGTTAGGACCCTAACATGTACACCCCCTTAAAAAGAACCTTGTCCTCAAGGCTAGAGATGTGGAAATTGTTGTAGAATGGTAGTTGGTTCCCAAGTGGCATCTGTTGGAGTTGTATCTTTCCATTGGACTAACACTTCCTTGATGGTTCTTTGACACAGGTGACCCTCACACTAGTCCAAAACTGCTTGTGGTTGTAGCCAAATGGATCCTTCTTCAACTAACTCAGGAAGGTTGGTGTTAAGAACCAAATATCAATATAGCATAGAAAAACCTCAGAAAAAGTACTCAACGCCTTGAAAAAGAGATAATTTCATATAATAAGCCTCTTCGAGGGGGAAACCTCCTTTTACCCCACTTAAATGTTCAAGTACAAGATGATTCCAAATGAAAATGCCTCCTTGGTATATATAGGAGTATAGGAGGTATAATTACAACTAATGGAATAAAGATGACATAAATAAAATAACATTACTAATGTAATATGACCCAATTAAGGGGTAATGAGCCAATATTAGGGATTAATAGTTGGTTTGAATTTGGCACTTAGTTCCAATCACCTTCTTTAAACATGAAACATGAAAAATAGGATGTAGCTTTGAATGACTGGGCAAAGCTAACTGATAGGCCACCTATCCCACACACTTGAGAATGGTATAAGGAACATAAATTTTGGGCACTAGCTTCTGACAATGCTCGGCCTTCAGGGAATTTTGCTTGTAAGGTTGCAGTCGAAGAAACACTTGATCCCCTTCTGAAAATTGACGTTCAGAGCGACCTTGATATACTTGTTGCTTCATGTGATTATGTTGCATGAACAAATTCTCTTTGAGGGTACGGAGAATAGCCTCTCGAACTGTAAGTGTTTGGTCAAAAGCCTAGACCTTCAAGACACCAGGTAAGTATGAGATAAATGAAGGTGGCTTCTATCCATATACTACTTCAAAAGGAGTCATGCGTGTAGCTGTATGGTATGAAGTGTTGTACCACCATTCAACTAGGATTAACCATTGAGTCGATTGATTTTTCTTTTCCGAGGCAAAACACCTCAAATATGTTTCCAAAAAGTTGTTGACAACTTTCATTTGACCATCAGTCTAGGGATGATAAGTTGTGCTTAGGTGCAATTGGGTGCCTTGTATATTGAACAGTTCTTGCCAAAAATTGCTTCTGAAAGTTGGGCCACGATTAGAAACAATAGAGTGCGGCATGACATGAAGCTTGAAGACCTGATCCATGAAAATTTGAGCCACCGTGGATGTTGTAAATGGGTGTTGAAGAGTGCAGAAATGAGCATACTTGGAAAGGTGATCAACAACCACCATGATGACTGATTTATTTCCCGATTTGGGTAAGCCTGTAATAAAATCCATAGAGATATCCCTCCAAATAGCAGGTGGAATCGAAAGAGGTTGTAGTGTGCCCGGAGATTTGACTATTTCTCCCTTGTTGCGTTGACACACATCAAATTCAGCAACAAAATTATGAATTTCATGTTTCATACCATCCCAGAAAAAAGAACGTTTGACCCTGTCATAGGTTTTGGTGAACCCAGAGTGCCCCGTTGTGGGTGTAGCATGAAGCTCAGAAAGTACCATGGATTTAATCTTTGATTGTTTACTTAAATACAAATGGCCTTTGTATCGAAGCTCATCATGGATCCAAGAGTACCCTGGGGAAGTTGGAGGATTGAACTGCAATTGTTGGATCAGATGCAAACTTTTTGGATCTTGTAGCCATTCCTGGCAAACAGCTTGGAGCCAATCTAGTACAATGAAGGAAAGAGAAAAAAGGGATCCTTCATCTTCATATTTTCGGGAAAGTGCATCCGCAACCACATTATCTTTGCCTTTCTTGTAAATGATCTCATAATCATATCCAAAGATCTTAGTCACCCATTTTTGTTGCTCCAGGGAGGAAATGTATTTTTCCAGAAAATACTTGAGGTTATGATGGTCTGTCTTAATTTGGAAGCGTTGCCCCAATAGATAAGGGCGCCATAGATCAACGACATGCAAAATAGCCAACATTTCCTTTTCATAGATTGATTTTCCCAGATTTATTTCAGATAGTTGCTTGCTAGTAAAGGCCAAAGGTTGACCCTCTTGCATAAGGAAAACACCAATTCCTTTCCCTGAAGCATCACATTCCAAGACAAAGGTCTTTGTGAAATTAGGAAGGGCCAGGACTGGAGTGGTGCACATGGCCATCTTCAAGGTTTGAAAAGCTTGAGCAGCGACTAGAATCAAAGTGAAAGAGTTCTTTTTTAGGAGAGCAGTGAGAGGTGTTGCAGTCTTTCAATAATTATTAACAAACTTGTGATAATAACATGTTAAGCCCATAAATCCACGCAAGATTTTGAGAGTATTTGAGTGAGGCCAGTCTTGCATAGTTTCAATCTTTTTTGGATCCACCCTGACACCTTCCTTGCCAACTGTTGTTCCAGAGTCTGTACTTAAGGCTTAGAAGTACAGTGTCTAGGCATCCGAAAGTGGGTAAAGGATAGAGAATAGAGAAATGTCAACCTTCGGCAAGGGAAACTAGGGAAGATTTATGTGTTGGCGTTGTCTAGATTCCAACTGTTCCTAGATGTTTATATCATGTTCAATCGCTGCCCATGAACGTTCAAGTTCAACCCAGGTAGTGGTTGTTTTAAGAATGGTATCGAAAAGGTTTAAGGCAATGTGCATTTGATTTGATAATCCGGGTTCGATATTGGGTTGAGTTGGTATAGGGAAAGTCATGGAGGAACAGTAAAATAAGAAAAATTCAGGGGGAAATTAAGTGGTGTCTCAATTCGGTCGTATAAAAGAGAGTTTACGGTTTCAGAAATAAAAATGGGGTGAAAATCAAAGGCTCTTTCCCATAACTGGGTTATATTTTAATAAAAATGTATGAGGTGGGAGAAAACATTTAGCTGTCTATTGAGTAAGGTTCCCATCAAAGGAGAATCTCACGTATAAACAGAAGAAGAAAACTATAAGGAAATAACTCGATGAAGCATAAAATATATATAGAATTATGAAAGCGTTGACTGGTCTTATACCCGCTGATAGCTGGTACAGAGGAAAAACAGTAAACAATATAGAAAACCAAAATTCATTTTCTATAGTAGAGGTTGTACTAAATTATAGCGAAGCATTCATCAGATACGAATATGAAATGAAACGAAATATGAGATACAAGAAAAAAAAATCATAACACAGTCATGACAGAATTGAGAATCTTCAGATTTTCTTTGTATTAACTCTCAAAATGTAAAAACTTTGTTACAATCGACACAAAAAGGTCCAGCCTCTTTTCTTTCTTTCTATGGTATATTTATACAGTTTTACAATAAGATGGAATCTCAATCGTTGCAAAATTTTCAGTTATGAAAGGGAGAAGAGCAATCGCTCCATTTCTTCTTCTCTGTCTTTATTTGGTGCCAGAAGCTTGTCCTCATGTGTGCTCGATACAGGTGACACATCTTTCAACCAACTGAGATATCAGCCTTGACGGTTCTGCTTGACAATTGGCTTCAAAAGAGTAACAATCTCGGGCTAATTGTGGCAACCTGTCTTCCATCTGTCTGTCTATGATGTCGATAGCGCATAATTGCACACTTGGTTTAATCATACATTTATCTATTTGGACTATGTCTATCGTAGTCACTTGTGAGATCTCGGCAGAATCTCTTTCCTCTTTTTCATTTAAATCAAGTGAGATTTTTTCCATATTCATTTGAATCAGTGCCTCATCATTACCTCCTCTATCAATGCCTAGCAAATTACCATCTATATAACTAAAAGCCTCTTCTAAGGATTTTGTTACCCTCTTGGCTTGCAGCTACCTTCCGAGATGTGGTGTTCCCATTCTTTCAATAGAATGTTTCCTCTAGTCTGCTCTGAAATGGTAAACCTGGGAGTACTTCCCAAATCCCTGTTGTTTGTGGCTATCACAGCCTCTTGAAAGGTGACCCATGTTGCTCTAGCTTCTCTTTCTCTAGCAGACAAATTCTCCAAAACTTGATTAACGAGCAAGCAGTTATCCCGAATCACCTCTACCTTGGCAAGTAAATTTTGTTGGGCTGCAGAGACTCTGCTCTGAATCTCCATCGCCTGGGACTGGAACATCCCGGTATTTATCACTTTACATTCAACGATTTCCACTCTAGCCTGTAGTTGTTCAATCAAATCTTTTTGTTGGCCCGCTTGCATCTGACCATTCTGAACCACCAGGTGTGCTTGTTCAATCTTAGTCTTGAGCAGCTCTATCTCATTTTTATCGGCCAACCTTGCTTTCTCTATTCCTACACTCACTTGGTCTTTGGTAGCCTCTGCTACTGTGGCTAGTTTGGCTTCTAGGGTCTTGATGAGGCAATTTTTTCATTTCAGCTGGTTTTTCAAAACCCCGACTGAAAATTGGTTCACTGTGGCATATGCACCCAATGTCCCAGCTATTTCTGTTGCGAACTGTTCATTCTTCTTGTCCTTCCCATTAGTCATAACTTTGTATTTCTTGACTGTTGATTCCCCTTCCTGGTAGAATTCTCTCTTTACCACTACCTTTCTCTTCTTATCAAAGAAGAACTCATTTGGAGGGATCTCTTCCACCCTTATAGGCCTCAACTCTTCATTGAAGATCCACCCTGCATCAATATTTCCCTGAGTTGACTGCAAGGGAGTAACCGATGTGATAGGATCTCTGATTTGCTTCGTTGATTGTCCCGGAGTAGTAACCAGACTCTACTTCTTCGGCGAGTCGGGAGTCTTTATCTCTACTTTCAGACTCTTAGTTTGCTCTCCCCCGTCCTGGTGTTTTTCTTGACCGAGAGTCACATCCTTGGAGCCTTCGGAATTTTGTGTTTAACCTCCGTTGTACTCGGATGCTCACCCCGTAATACTGAGGGAAGACAACTACGTCGATGTTCTTGGAATTTCAGAACATCGGCCCTCTCTTTAGGTGCCAAGGTTTGTATCCAAGCTAAAATCTCGGCATAAGATCTTTCACCTCGGAAAATGTCATCTGAGGGTGAATTTTCGTGTTCAAATCTCTTGAGTCTGCAACTGGCCAAATGATTACTCATGACCCTTTGTGGATCGTGCTTCTTGTATTCAATAAGGACCAACTTTAGGTCTTCGAGGGCTGTTGCTTCATATTTAGCATGCCCAAAATCTAACAAAGAATATGAATTTAAATGAACAGGAAAAGGTGGCCATACCTTTTTTGAGTATCCCTTAAGATCCTTGCTTATACCGCCGATTACTGTTTGTCTAGCAACCTCACGACAAGCCAGCTTGTCGGGAATGAATAATGGAAATGCATGCAGGGGAAGAGAAGCCCCGAAAACTCTGAGATATGAGAATTCGGCTTCTACATACCAGTCATCTATGCTGCTCAAATTCGTCACTATAATGTCCAAGATCCTGGGTGGCAGGTGGCCAAAAATAGTGACATGCAGCGGTACCATTATGCAATTGAAGATTTCATATACGAAATCTGCCACTTTGTTTTCCCACAATTTCACATGATAGACATGGATGGGTTCATCCTCTACTGGATTCCAACTCCATCCCATTAAGGAAAATGGTGTTAGAAATCACACGACGTCCATAATGTATGCAGACATAAAAAATGAAGAAATTTTTCCTCTCTCTTTCTATGCCCGATACTCTGTAACCCGACTGGTCAAGCTATCGGACAGCATTTTCACCCAGTCGAAGGAACAACCTTCGATGACTTGATATATTAGAGGCACCCATTGAAGAAAAAAATGTGAGGTGTCCTCTCTCCCATATAATCTGCATGTCATCATAGCTACATACTTAAACTGTGGTTCCAAGGAAGCTATTGAATATATACCATGACTGTCTGCCCTGAACTTTGCAGGGTGCGAAACCCAATCTCTTATTAAGCTAGACATAGTTTTGTCATACTGCACACATTCCTTCTGTTTGAACTCTTCCAAGAATTCAGGATCATATGTAAGGTCGGATGCTGTGGGCAACTTGTACATAACTTGCAGATGTTCTGGCCTGAAAGTCCTGATGATGACCTTCTACTCCTTCATGATGGTTCTGGTTGGTATGTCCACATGGTCTAATGCCCATCGAACCATATCATAATAGGGGAGTAGTCGTGGCCTGGCCGCTACTTTATGCATTCCCGATTGAATGACTATCTTGTACTTGGTGGTTATGTCGTTTTTTTCATTGTCGTTGGAATCATCGAAATAATCCACTAATTCGGCCTGCAGAACATCAGAAACGAACGACCAGTTCGGGACAGAGTTGACACTTCAAGGTGAAGTATCAGCAACGTTGTCTGAACCTTGTCCCGAAACCTCAACACTGGATTTGGATGCTTTTCGCAGGGCCATGATTGGAGATCCTGCTTTAGCTCTTATGCGATAAAAATACGTATACATACAGAAGTTAGCTCGCTAAGAAAATGTGCTCTGCATAATATAGAAATGAATTTGTTATAACGAATAACATCTCTATATATATTCGAAAACTCGGTACTTTTTAGAACAGATCTGTCAAATCATGTTTAGAAATAAATTTAGCAATAAAAACCCAATCTTTATTCGTTGATTCTCCTTATTTCTAATTAATGCCATAAATTTTAGCGGTTCAAAATGTCAGCTGGCGTAAGGAAGAATTAATACTACCTCGTAAACCATGCAAGCATCAAAACACGGGAGATATTGATTTAGCTTAATTAATCTGGTTTTACCAAAGTTAATTAATCTTTCGGTACTCGTTGTATCGGGAATTTTGCTTTAACCCTTTGAACCTCTAACCCCCAAATTTGCGATGATTGATTTTGGTTAATAAAAATGCAATTGTGATTAGGCACTTAATTAATTACGTAATTATTTATATTCTCCATATCACGACTCAGAGCTTCGAAGGTAAGTTTTCGGGGAGTTTGCATGTCGAGCTACGAAACCGCGAGATCGCGATTATATGTTTTAATTAAAAGGGAAGATAAACCTGGATTAAGTGTTTAATAAATTATGTTGATATCTTTATCGTGACTTCACGAGTCGGGGCTTAGACAGTGTAGCTTTTTAAAGACAAAACGTCGAGTGGTGAATTGCCGATAGAACTTAACCATGGGCTTAGCTTTTACCTTTAACCTTGACACAGGTTACTAAAATAAGGACTTCGTGGTTTCAGCCATCGGGGTTACGAAAATAAGACTTTTGGATTTAGTGAACGCTGAGGCGCGAAAACTCGATGATGTTTAATCATGATTTAGGAAAATTTTACTCTCATTACTACCCTGGGTAAAAATTTAAAGCAATTTCTCCGTTTCATTGCTCAGGACTTGTGAACTACGTGATCTATAGCATCCAACCTACGAAATCCTGAGGTAGAACAAAAAAAGGGGAAAATTTTGACGAAAAGTAGAACTCGCCTCAAGAGTACAATAGTTATCGCTGCTTGTGTGATAAGACTTCCGAGATTTTGAAACCACAGATGGAAAATACGAAAACCATCTTTCGATTTCGAGCATTAAGACATGAAATTTGAGACGGGCTAGAAAAAACAAAGGCGGCTCCAACACCAACCAGATGACCTAATTACTCTACTTTAGAGGCGCCAAAAGCACATTTAGACTGTTTCAGGAAACGTTGGTGCTGAGAGAGTAGATGGAGAACTTGATCCACATGAGAAATATGGTATGTCCAGGTTTTTCTATAGATGAGGATATCATCAAAGAAAACTAAGACAAAATGATGGAGAAAAGGATGGAAGACATGATTCATGAGGCTTTGGAAGGTGGAGGGGGCATTACACAAACCAAAGGGCACGACCAAAAACTCATAGTGACCCTCATGAGTTCTAAAGGAAATCTTGGGAATGTTTTCCTCTTTCATACGTATCTATTGATAGCCCGAATGAAGATCAAGTTTAGTAAAGAATTGGGTGCCACTCAATTCATCCAAGAGATCATCAATGATAGGAATGGGAAATTTGTCTTTAATGGTAAGTTTGTTGAGGGCACGGAAGTCAAGACACATTCACCAAGAACCTTCTTTCATCAGGACCATGACCACAGGAGAAGAGTAGGGGCTTGTACTAGGGTGGATAATGCCTGCATTAAGGAGTTCCTAGACCATTTTCTCAATTTCATTTTTTTGGTAAAAGTGGTGACGATACGGACAGATATTGGGAGGAGGGCTTTCGGGTACAAGGGGAATGGAATGATCATGAACACCATGGGAAGGATGGATTTCATGGGGAGTCGAAAAGACCACTTGATGTTTAGAAAGGATGGCATGGAGGTCTTGTGGCACCAAGGGTGTCTTTGTTGCTTGAATGGCATGGAGTTGGGAAATAACACCATAATGACCTTTTTTGAGTATCTTTTCCATGCGATGGGAACTAATGATCTTGGGTGAACCAACGATGATGCCTTAGAACTTATATTGGTGGCCCTCCTGGTCAAATTGCATGGTTAATTGCTTAAAATCCATGAGAATGGGACCCAAAGTCCTTAGCCATTCTGCACCATACACAATGTCACAACCACCCATGTCAATAGAAAACATATGATATTTCAGGTGGTAGTCACTAATTTGGAGACACACATTTTCACAATGCCCTCCACATTTCATGGAGCCACCATTGGTAATCATGATTTGGAAATTATTGGCAGCATGGATGTAGCAATGAGTTTCTTGGGCAATGTGACGATGAATAAAATTATGGGTGCTTCCACTATCAACCAGAGTGATGACCTTCTGATGCTTGATGTAACCGATTAGCTTGAGGGTTTGGGGAGTGGAGAATCTAGTGAGAGCTTTGAGGGAAATGACCGGTTCTACTTCGGGAGGGTCTGAGGGAGGGGTTATGTCATGGGTTTCAGGTGACTCAGACACAAGGGGAGTTTCAACATCCTCTTCCGAAATATCCTCGGAGATGGCCATAAAAAAATTTTGTTCCTTACACTTGTGGCCCGGGAAATATATGTCATCACAATTATAACAAAGGCCTTTGAGTTGGCATTCATCCATTTCATCCCTGGTCAATTTTTGGATCTTTAGTGGAGCGAAGGGAGTAGTGGGATTTACTGGTTTAGTGCGAGGGATAAAGGAGGGTTTCTAGTTTTGGGAAGATACAACCTAATGTGCTTATTTATCTCTTTTAGTAGCCTCCACCCAACTCTGAGGCTGAGCCATGAGGACATGGGCCTGAATCTCATCCTTGAGGCCACTGATAAAACACTCTTGGAAAAAGGCATCAGACATGCCCTTTTTCTGAAAATCCAGGCGCTCAAAGGAAGCTATAAAGTCTTCCACTATTCCTGATTGTTTCAACTTTGTTAAACAGCCCAAATGGTTGGTGTCAGTTGTTATCACTGAAATTTCGTCTGCAAATGGTTACAGGAATCTAGCAGCTTCAAACAGTTATGAGTTCACCCATGGACCAAAATTACCAAAAAACCATTTCCAAAAGGTTCAAAACTATACAACCAGTGATAAAATTAAGGTGCGCTATGACTACACAAGGCGTGTGTGCAAATGCGCCATCCAAAAACACAAGAAAAGTGCACATGTGCACGATGTGCGACTGTGGTCACTAAAATCCATGCACATATGAGAATGATGTTGTTTGCACTCTTTTCGTCGATGTGTGAGCAAAAAGTGAGTGCTTACATGCCTAGTTGGGCTCTGCTAGTCATGAAAGTTGTAATGTAAAAGGTTAGAAAGAAAACAACTAAGCTATTAACAAGAATTAAACAAAAACTAAATAAAACTATGAGCATGGAAATAAAAATAAAAACAAATAACAATGGACCAATATCACCAATGTATTAGCTGCTCTGATAGATGAAATCCAAAGATACACAATGGAGAAAGAGGACTTGGGTCCCTTCCCTCTCCAATGGAAGGCTCTTTGAGGCCCTCAACTGATTTGCTCTCCTTACAAGAAAAGATGAAATGTGGATGAAAGAACTCCAAGCTTATTCACACAAGAGAGGGGTGAATAGCTTATGAAATGCATCTTACAATGTGTATTACCAAAGAAGAGGTCTCTAGCAATCTCAGAAGCATAACAGTATGAAGAATTCCTTGAAGAAATGATGGTCGTTCATGGCTTTTTATAGCCAAGCTTTGAGCTATTATGCAACCTCTTTTGAATGTGAAAAGGGGCTCTTTAGGGCACCCTTAGGTCTTTGACCAGCTTCCCCACGCAGATTGAGCTCGGATTTGATGTCAAATCGACTTGGGAGCTGATCCATTAGTGGTTGGGAGGCCGACCAGCTTCATAAATGCACCGTTTGGCAGGCGCGCGGGTTTTTCACCCCACAGCCGCGCATATGCGCTCCAAGTACGAAGATGTTGCGCGCGCGCGCCCAGTGGGTGCATAGCACTTTTAAATTTTTTGGCCATTTTGCATAGTTTTGACCCTTTTTTTGTGCTGTGGAGTTAATCCTTGTGCCATGAATGACTGTTTTTCTGTGTTGACGATGCGGAGTTCTTGTCGTCCTGTGCGGATGAAATTTCAGTGATAACAGACGCATTTATGAGATTGGTCGGCCTCCCACCCACTTCTGGTTCAGCTTCCAAGTTGATTTGACATCCAAATCTCGGCTGGATCTGACTGGGTGGCTGGTCAAAGACCTAAAAATGCCCTAAACAGCCTCTTTTCACACTAAAAGTTTGTTGCACAATACCTCAAAGTGATGCTATAAAACAAGGCCATGGGTGCACTACATTTTCAAGGAATTCATTTGCAAGGTTATGTTGCTGCTATTCTCTTGGGGAATCCTTGTTTCACTTCTTGTTGGGTCTCGGTCAAACTAGACTGCAAGGTATTGAAGTGAGCTTCCAAGTCTTGGCTACAGGTATGGGCCATGAGGACGAGTGAACCGAAAATGGGCGGGTGGGGTAAAAAATGTTGCCGAAAAATTATGTATATGAATGTGATACGGGCAAAGAGATGAATCCAATGGAATAGGTCTCAAATAATGGTGAAAAAATTTCCAGACTTTTTTTTTTTTTTTACACCTACGGAGTGATACTCCGGTCTGAAGAATACTGCAGTGATGAAATGCCCAAATTCTTAACCAGGAAAAAATGTGTAGTGCTTTGGCAACCCGAACATAGTTACACGACAATAGATCTTGTTTGATTTAATTTGTTTATGTTTCTGTCCCAAAGGGTTAGGTATTCAATGGTTCTATAGACAAGGGTTTTCCCTGTACTATAACTCTCTGATATACGTGCAAGGTCCAACAGTAGTACTCGACCCAATATCTCAGGGAACTAACTAAGGAGGCTAGACCATGCCCTTAGCCGTACTACCTGACTACCCAGGTACTAGAGAGTATCTTCTCGAGTGTTTTTATCAGTGGCACTATAGCAGTCAAGTGGTTGATCAGTTTATCTAAAGAGGGCTTCAGGTAATCTAGGCTGATCCGTACACAGGTGTTGTCTGATGCACTACCACTTGAAGGGGTACCAACAAGGGTTACAAGGGTGGCCAACAAATGTGTGCTTAAGTACCACTTGTATTTCCTGCATGTATGAATCCCTCAACCGCGGGTTTATGCGCGTAATGACAGATCTATGTTGCTTAAAGACACTGGAATACATCTCTACCCTGAAGAAAAAAATTACCCACAATTTATGCCAAGGAAAGTGCCCTAATACCACTTGTAATATACCATATATAAAAAGTATGCAGAACTGAAATAAAATGATAGAAATGGCAGAATAACAACAATATAACTAGAACAATCACCACAATAACAATGAAATGATATCAGAATAACAACAAAAATAACACTTTGATTCTGAGAGCAATGTTCACGGGCCTCTTTGAGGGGGCAACCTCCAGTCGAGCAGAGCTCTATTACAATAATATCCAAGATAGGGTTCTCATACCCTCGACTCCTATTTATACTAAATATGTCTATCAAAAGAAGCATCTAGAGGGAGATCCTTCTAGAAGCGAAAGCTTCTATTAGGTCTTCTTACATTCGACTTATTGTATTTTATTGCAAGGCCTTATTAATATTGACCTTTATTAGATCCGAATATATTATTCTACCTATGTGCAGGTTAGGACCCTAACAATCTCCCACTTGAGGAATTATTATTATTTCTTTCCTGGGAGCATCTATTGCAAATAAGTCATATGTTCTTGTTGAGATCAATTCCTGCTCCCAAATTTTTTCCTCCCCCTTTCTATTTTCCCAACTTATTTTATCCTTTTCTCTTCCCTCTTCTATAATTACCCCAACTCGACTTTCCTTTTCTCCCACCTCTTTTCCCTTTCTAATTACTACACTTAATCATTTTTTGAAAAAATGGCGGGTTCGCGGGTTGGAGGACTCATAGGTTCTTATCTCCATCCATGCTCCCATATCATGATTTCGAATGACCACCACATTATTTTATACTTAGTCGTTTATGCAGTCACAGGTTCAAGCTTTGATATCCCATGTTCCGCGATATACATTTTGTATCCAAAAGATCCACGATCTACATTTTGACCATCAAACTCCCCAAGCTCCTAAGTATCTCATCCATCCTATATTGAGTCCAACTGACCACATTACAACACTTCCAATTTTCAACCTTTAGAGACCGCGGGTTGGAGGGTTCAAAAAATTTCCCAAATCCTAAGTGCTCTCATCCATCCCCACCACCTTTGCGCTTTTCCCAATATGCATTTAGTATGGTTTAATGTTAATAACTCGGCATGCAGGTCTCGTAAAGATAATCATTAATAAGTGAAGGGCTCAAGGATATTTCTCATTAAATCAAATTAAATCATGATTTGTGGAAGATTATATTATCTCTCCCAAGCACTCATTTCAAATATTATTTGGATTAAAATAACGCTCTCGTCAACTTATGGCAACAACAACTTGACATCAGTTCTACAAAGATACTTTGAACACTTTTATATGTGAGGACCAAAAATTTCAGTGCCTACTCTTACTATTCGTCTTCATCCGCTCATAAGGAAGTAATATGGACCTCTGGAATTTCTCGTGCAAGCTGTGACCTGGAGGTTTTAGAATGCAAAGAACTGGTCGCATGGTGCACTGGGAAATATATACCGAGTCAGCGGATAATTCAACTCCAACACCATTCTCTCGTCTCTCTGTCACCTCAAGTATTCCATAAAATGTTAAATATTCCAGATCCAACAATCACTTTCAAAGGTGAATATTGTAGGGACTTCTTGAAAAAGCATGAAAACAGCCTAGACCTCTTACCTGAATTCTTGGAGAATCCCGCGGACACCCCTGAAGATATAACTAGGTTGCAAGTCAACGTTTTCAAAAACCCCTTTCGGGAGATTGCTTCGTTTTTCACTAGAGTGATTGGACAAGAAAATACTTCTAGCATTTCCCGCATGATTCTTTATATTTTATATCTTATTGTCATTTCCCACATTTCCCACATTGAAATATCTACCTAATTGTCTTAGTATAAAATGGATAAGAAATTATTTATGTCTTCCTATTGGGTGTTAACGATAGCACATTGCCTATCGGTTTTCGAAATTATCTATATGCAAGAAGGTGAATTGTGAAGTTGATTTAGTGACTTTTTGGTACCAATATTTGTGGAGGCACAAAGCTTCCCTTCATTTTTATGAAGTTTTCAATGACTTTGTCTCAGTTTTTAAAGGATTCTCAATTGACAAATTCTATGGTATGATTGAATATGATGAGGATGCCATAGATAATTGGCTAGTGTATTACTCTGTAAAAAATTAGGACATTGAAGAAGAATTACATGGAATTTCCCTTGATCTAAGAGACTTGGAGGGTGAGTTGTTCAACATCAAAATCTGGCATGAAATCAATGTGGCACCAATAAAGACTTACATTGAATAATGGTTCAATAAATCCATCGACCAATTAACCAATGAGGGACAATAAGCAGTTGAGACGATTCATATAACCGTTAATGACAACGATAAAAGGACATCAACAAGCAAATGAAACCATGAGACACCATCATAATAAGTTTACACTGATCATATACTTCTTTCTTTATCATCCCTTCATCCAGTTATTCAACCTATTTCATTAGAAAGGTCTAAACGAAGACTGATAACTTCTTATTTTCTTCTTTCCAGGTACCTTCTGCAAGCTTACTTCTTGTATTTATTTGCCTTATGGTCCATGGGAGCCCCAATCCCAGTATTTAAGATAAACACATTTTAAATTTAGAAGAATATGTAATAAACTATATATTTTTTAGAAATTTCAAGATAGTTACTTTGAGAATAATCTTGAATGTACTTTGTAACCCTATTTTCAAAATATAAAGTATTTGAGGTTGATTTATCATTATCTTTATTTGAGTTGCCCATGTTTCCACTCTGTTAAAATTCTCTTATGCATGGAGACCATCTTCTTTATTATTTTTATATGATCAAAAATCTTAAGTTAAACTATGATGGATGTGAGGAAATTTTTCTTATTTTGCTTTAATGTATGTAAAGTGTGATTCCTGTTCCTTTCTCGGGAACCTTCTTTAAAAAAAAGAAAAACATTTATTTCCCATTCTTTTATTTTCTTTGATTACCACGACAAACTTTTATGAAGTCCCATATCCTGAAGACCCAAAGTCCCACAAAAATATGAAGAAAAAGAGGATTACCACCTCTATAAAAATGCAGGGGGGTTTATATCCTCATGAGGTTACTGTTTCGGTCCTGACGGATTCAAGCATCAACATTTTTTGAGACCATACTGGGGAATGAACTGAAATATGAAATTTGGTCTAGCATTTTGAAAAAATATATGACTTTTCCCCAGGATGATCAACACCTTTTTGAAGTTGGATTAAATAACCAACAAAGAATATTATATCAATTATACAACTTGGTAATATCAACGATCGATAGTCGTGAATAAATAGAAAGGTATTGGAAAACTTTGGTCTAAGAAGAAGATAGAGAAATCCTTTGAAGACAGAGAAAAGAAGAGCGACAAGACCAAATAAATCAAAGGTTATCTAGAGCAGCACAAGCACACAATCAAGATTGAAGATGGATGAATAGAAAGGACCCTTTACCGGAAGTAAATTAAGAAACTTCATATTCCGAGAAGAAGAGGTCATGCAGATATGGAAGAAAGAATGAACAACCACAGAAAGGGCATCATGAGGAGAGACAAGGAGGTGGGAGAGATGTTGCGAGAAATAAAGGAAACCCAGGATTTGAAAATCGAAGGAGGGTAAGAGACTCCCTTCTAAATATTCTAGGTGAGAAACATGATCTCCCTTTTCTCCCTAAGTGTACTTTGAAGAAATTTTCTGGAGATGGATCAATTGATGCAAAAAGGCATCTTCATTTGTTCCTTGATGTTTGCAATTTTCATCGTGTTGATCATGACGATGTCATGGTAAGGTTGTTTCTGCAAACCTTATCAGGGAGAGCATATGAATGGTATACAACCTTTCCCAGTAGATCAATTAACTCGTTTAATGACCTTGAAGCAATGTTCCTAACTATGTTCGCCCCTCCAGTTGCTTATCATATCCTTCTCACCGATTTCACCTAGATTGGTTTGAGGAAGAATGAAAGGATACGAGATTTTAATCTCAGGTTCAATAAAACCTTGAGTAAGATTCCATAGGATAAAATACCAAATGACCCAGTTGTACTTGGTTGTTATAAGAATGTGATGCCTCCAAATGTGAAATATGCTATCAAAACTTCCCAAATGGATACCTTGGAGGAGGAAATGGCCAAAGCCATTGAGATTGAATAAATTATGATAGAAATGAGTGCCAACCCTGAAATTATATTGGGAAAAGTACAAAGGCATTTGGGAGGATTAAATATTGATAATCAAGGAGCTTCCAGTTCAAGATAGAATGAAGAATTCAAGCCAAGACCGGCTCAGAACCAAACAATGGGAGGATGATTTTTCAAGGGAACCATACCAGATGTATAGGTAGACCCTATAGCAGCATAAGAAACGAAGCAAAGAATTGAAATTGCACGAATGAATAGAACTATCAAGCAAATGCAGAACAAAATAACCAGACTAAGAAGGGGAAATAATTATAAGGCGAATCCAAGAATGTCAATCATAGACCAAAGAGGGAACCCTCCCCAAGAAAACAAAGGAATATTTGAGAACACGGATAATCCACAAAGACCAAGGGTTCCCATGCATCCTATTCCTAATGTAGTTGTCATGGATGATGCGTTTGACGAGCAACTAATTGAGCAAGAGAATTATTACTCACCTGATGAAAGCTATGAAATTTTTCAGATGGACGGGTGTGAGACATCCATGTATATATTTGGGGAAGGCGACAATGATCCAAACTTGCAAGAAAACATCGCCCAGACAAGAGGATTCGTAAATAGACCCAAGAATAAATGTGACTCTGACAAATAAAAAGAAAAAAGAAAAAGAAAGTGAAAAAGGGACAAATGAGAAAGTGACAAATGGAAATGGAAGTAAAAGGAAACACTTGTCGTCAAACTCCACTGAGATGACATATGATTTTGTAGAGGACTTAAGTAAATTAAAGATAACGTTTTTCCTTTTACAGAAGTGGTGAAGATTCCCAAGCAAAGAAAAAACATTATGAAATTATTGGACGACCCATTTGAGAGAGAAGAATTTGTTGTTACTAGTCCAAAACAAAATCAAAGCCAGTCAACTACTAAGCTGAGAGGTGAGATTCCTCCCTTTTACATTTCAATTGAAAATCATGATGTTGCACTACATAATTGTTTAGTTGACACCGATGCAAAAAATAATATCATGCCACTGGTGGTCATGGAGGAATTGGGCATGAGTTGCACCAAGTATTATTAAACCGGTGAAAGCATATGCACAATTGATTCTAGAAAAGTGCTAGCTTATGGATAAATCAAGGACTTTTACACTTGGATTACGACAACCCCCCATTTTATTATAGTTTTCAATATTATTGTGGTAGACCTTCCTCCTCCATATGGATTTGTGTTGGGAAGAGATTGGACATCTATGATTGGTGGATATATAATGAATGATGGAAGTTGTATGATGCTTCCATGCAAAGAAGGAACAATGATTAAAATGCCCTGTGAGCATAGAAAACCCTTCTCTTTCAAGAATAAGGACAATTAATTGATGGAGGATTATATATATTTCGAGATTGGAAACTACGCTATCCTAGACATAGAGCATAACGAAAGACTAGAGAAATTTCAAGACACGAAGAATCAAGAATGTCTGTTTGAAGGCTATTAGAAGATGTCATTTGATTGAGCTTGTTCAAATTCTGGGAGTGGAGTTTGGATTGTTCTTATGAGCCCAAATAAGGTTGTTCATCCACATGCAATTAGATTGGAATTTTCATACACTAATAACGAGGAAGAATATAAAGCCTTGATTCAGGGATGATCCTAGCACAAGAAATGAAAATAGAACATCTGGTTGTAACCGACGACTCAGAGTTGATGATCAATCAAGTTACCCAAAGGTATAAAATAAAAAAGAAAGACTTAATGTATATTTCAAAAGGGTTAACGAATTGATGGAATATTTCAGTTCCTTCAACATCTCTTTCATTCCCATGGAAAAGAATCATAAGGCAGATTCATTAGCCTTGGTGGCCTCATTGTGAAACCTGAATGATATCCGAAGCAAAACGTCTTTCCAAGTAGAAAGTGCATTCCGACCATTTGTGATGGATAACATTGAATATCTGCAAGTGTTTAAGAACGATGAACAACTGGAAATTTTTTTGTTGAACGATGATGATGATGATGATGAACATCACATGTTTGTTGTCCCTAAAGAGTGTATACAATCTGAATCGCATTTTACGAAAGATGATCATGATAAGAATCTCCTTGAAGAAGTATCAATTCAAATAGTGCAAGAGACAGGAAAAGTCAATATTGGAACTGACAGTTCTCGAAAATATGTCAATTTGGGAGTTGATTGCACCACTGAGGAAGTTGATCAGTATGTTTCCTTGTTTAAGGAATACATTGATGTATTCTCTTGGACCTATGATGATTTGAAAGCTTAGGATAAAACTATATTCTAGCATATCATTCCTTTGAGGTGTTG
Organism: Picea engelmannii; assembly: GCA_009831015.1. Lineage (NCBI taxonomy): Eukaryota > Viridiplantae > Streptophyta > Pinopsida > Pinales > Pinaceae > Picea > Picea engelmannii. The sequence goes on along the minus strand of ML778476.1, from coordinate 1,031,612 downwards.
ATACTAAGAGGGGGGTGAATTAGTATCAAGTACAATTTAAAACCTTTTTCAACCTATAATTAAACCATTCAATTATATCTGATGAGAAATTAACAATGGTATAAGAGTTACACCAATACACCACAATACACCATGCACAATATATGAGAAATAATCAATAGTTTTTGTTCAAGGGAAGTAATGACTTCCAAAGGTAGCTACAGCTTCCAAATGTAAAGGGAGG
>ML778476.1:955309-1000470 GCA_009831015.1 Picea engelmannii | reverse complement strand
TCATTCTCTATTTCAATGAAGATCTCGGACGGCACAGGGGGAAACACCATTGCTCCCTGCTGTCGTTGGCCCCCATAACATTCGACGCCAACACTTTCTCATGTTATGGTGGGTCTTACTTTGCGACTGTTGCAGTTATTCTTGTCCTTTTCCGAAGACCTATGAACGCAGGAGGGCCGTCAATGCCCACATCATCATTGCTGCTTATTACAGCGATCATTGCCCATTATTCAAAGTATGTTCCTTTGCAGAATTGTCTTTTTCCTTTATCATTACCGCCCCTGAGGGCGTTGCAGTTGTCTACACCAACACTTCCATCATATTTTTTCAGAGTTACATCACACGAGCATGGGGCATGCCCGCCTCGTTTGTACACAATTGTATATTTTTTCTCCGCACCTCTCTCAGAAGATCGAGATACCGGTTCCTTTTTCCTCCAGTGGATCGCTCTGAAAGGTCCCACTCATGCTTTCCCTTACAACAACATTTTTAGCAGAAGAAACATTGATGGATTTCGGCTATACGTATGCTCCTAACCTCATCCATCATGGGGCATCTGTTATCACTGAAATTTCGTCTGCACATGGCGATAAGAACTCCACATCATCAAAACAGCAATGAAGTCACTCATGGCACTGAATTAATTTCACAGCACTCCAGAAGGGAAAAACTATACAAAGTAACCAAAAATTGAAGGGCGCTTTACATCAGCTTGATGCGCGCGCACATGCGCAGGACAAAAACGTGTTATGCGTGCATGCGCGCCTGACGCGCGACTGTCCACACAAAAATCCGCGCATCTGTTAATACGGCACATTAATTGCATAGGTCGGCCTCTCGACCGCCTACAGACCAGCCCCCAAGGTGATTTGACCCTCAAATCAGAGTCGGCTCTGCAAAAACGGTGGATTAAATGACATAAATGAACCCTAATGCGCCCCTATTCACACCCGGAGAAGGTTACAAGACCGCCCTTGAAACTGCTATAAAAGGTTGTGAGGACTCACTGTTTTAACAGGGAATTCGAAGCATCATTACGTTGTCCAGATGGTTCAGAGCTTAGTCTGTGACAAACCACTCATCAACAGTGTAAACCAGAGTTCTTTCACCACTCAGTTCAGTTATGTTCATTTTGTAAGGAAAGCATTGTGTTGAGAGCCCCGAAGAGCCTTCTGCTGGAGGGAGAAGGAACCCCTCGCTTCCTTTCTTCAGTGTGTGCTCTGGTTTCAATAAAACACCTGCTTGAAACCTTGGATGACACATGTGTCTGATGTTTGATGTTCTTTGTCTATTTTTGTAGTGTTATTTGCTTTCGGTTTATAGTTAGATTACAGTTTGTTTCTGTTTCTGTTAACCCTTTTGCTCCACAGCATCCTGTTCTTCCCTGCCAAGCCCAACAGGGCATGCTAGCGCTCCCATTTTTGCTCACCTGGTGACCATTCGAACGCGAACACATATCATGTTTTTCTATAAAGAAAAGCATAAATCAATTGTTTGTTTTTTGTATTGGCATATTAGAATTTAGTTCGTTGCTTTTTGGTCTTTTTATTTTGATGTTGACCCTAGGTATGGTTTTTATTGATATGATCCTTCTGCATCTAGTGACATTATGGAATCCAATGACCTATCCTCATTTTTTTTGTTAAATTGGGATGGTTTTCATTGATCTCAACCCTTGAAGCAAGTCTGGTAGCGAATTATAGTAGCCCCAAAGGTGTGGTTAAGGAACTTGAGTTTTTTTTAGGAATAAAGACATGAAGGTCAATGAATTTGTAGGTAATTCTATCATATATGGATAGTACATGTCATGTCATTTATGGTGATATGTGGTACGTCACATGGTTCCTCATGATCAATGAGATATGGCCTTGTGAAGTTGTAGGACCCTCAAGAATAATCTAGAAGCCTCTAGAAGGTCAACAAGAAGTCAATTATTCTAGAAAGTCTTTAAAAAGATTCCTAGTCAAAGTTGTTGCAAAAAGAAATTAATTAAAAACAATTTGGTTGCAACAAGAAATTAGTTAATGGAAAATAATTTATGATTTGACTAAATAAGGAAAAGTTAGTTGCAACAAGAAAGTAGGTTAACCCTAGAAGATGGAAAGGCGGTAAAATAGTTACAAGGTAGCCCCAAAAGAAAGGAATTTGGGAAGTATAAATAAGAGATCAAGAAACTCCCATGTGTACCTATTGAGCACATTTAATATCTATGTTTTATAATGTTATGGGTTGGTACTATTGATAGATATGAAGTAGTGATTCTGAGACAACGAAGTTCAATGAAGAATGAAGTTGTAGGATCCAAAGGGTCGAAGATGAGTTTACTATTATAGGGTTTTACTAAATACATATGTGAGTTGCAAGTGAAGGAGAGCGCATAAATTCGTGAGTTGCAATGAAGGAGAGCATGGACATCTGCAAGGCTCAGTGAAGGAAAATGTAAACTCCCATAGAAGCAAAGAAATCCGCGAGTTGCAGATCTAGTAGGGCATAGACATCCATGAGCCACAGTGGGAAAAATCACAGAGATCCACGAGTTTGAAAAGCATATGGTGCAGATCTATTGCGGAAAATGAATATTAAGTAGATCAAATTCATCAGGTCATCTACAGTATGAGAGGTATGGTTTACTATGTGTGTTAGGGTTTATTTTCTGCAGTAGTCCAGCACATAAATGTCTTAGTATTTCACGGGAATTTGATTTGAAAGACATTCTTGTGGACATTGATATGAGGGTTTTATACATAAGGGTTTCAATGGTAATGAGTAATGATGTACAATAGTAGGGACAGATTATGGCAGTGACATTCAAAGATTAGTAAAAAGTTATTTGATTCAGTGGTAGTAACAAGTTGTCTACATTTATATTTCTAGGCGGTTGGATGGGGCAAGGAAAGGGGGTTGGAGCCTCCTTATGGTTGGTGATGGAAAACCAAGGGAGTTTTAGCTTCCTTCATGTTGTAGCCTAAGAAACTAGGGGGTTGGAGCCTGCTTCTAGTTGTAGCTAGAAAACTAGTAAGTTGGAGCTTCCTATGAATGTAATTCTTTGACATATAAGAAAACCATTATGTGGTTTTATTAGGCATTGATTTTCGACATAAAAATATTGTTGTACTGTGTATGTGTGTGACTGCTTATTGTTTATTGTTCATTTATATTGCACCTATTCAATGTTATTGGTAAAATGGTCATAAAGTTAAACAATACATATTGTGGTTAAAAGGATTAAAAGTACTATTAATGATTCACCTCCCCTCTTAATAATCCATCAATTGGTATCAGAGAAGGTCCTTCAGGAAGCAGTCTAACCACTAGAAGGAGATCATGAATTACGCTAAGATTTGGGTACCATAGTTTGATGGTCAGAGCTATGACTTATGAAGAAAATGAAAGAAAATATATGTCCAGGCATAAGGATTCTATGTTTGACAAGAAGTAGTAGATGGATAAAAAGCACCAACCACTCTCTCGACTGATAAGGATGGTAAGAAACTTGAAGATGATTATTCTAGATACATAAATTTTATTCTGAATGGTTTAACTGAATCAATATACACCAAGGTTGTGCACTGTGATTCCGCAATATAAATTTGGGACAAACTGAAGAATATCTATGAAGGAGACGCCAAAGTTAAAGGAGACAAACTTCAAACCTTTAGAGCCAGATTCTAACAATTGAATATGAAGGAAGATGAAAACATTGCAACCTACTTTCTAAGAGTTGATGAAATAGTGAACTCCATAAAAGGATTGGGAGACTAAATTAAGGAACATATTATTGTTCAAAAGGTACTAAAGATGCTTTCGATGAGATTTAAACTGAAGATTTCAGCTTTAGAAGAAAGAGTGGACCTAGCTATAATGACCATGAACAATCACATGTAATACTTACATCTTATGAGATGAGGATAGAGCAAGACAATCTAGTCACAAAGGAAGCAACATTTAAGTCATCTAATAAGACAAAGCAAAAGAACAAGCATAAGCCAAAATCATATTGTAGCAACAATGATGATTCGGAAGATGATGAAGAAATGGAAAACTTTGTGAGAAAGTTGAAAAGAGGAACCGAAAAATACAAAACTATGCCTCCATTGAAATGTTCTAATTGTTATGCTCTTGGTCATTTTTATTCTAAATGTCCTTATAAGAATAAAAAAAGTAATGAAGAAGATGACTCTAAAAAGAAAAGAAAAATCCAAAAGGGGAGAAGAAACAAAAATATTTTTTTCAAGAAAAGTATTTTCACCAAGGAAGACCGTTCCTCATCAGATGAAGATGAAGACAACGATAGTGATACAGAGAGGGTACTTTTAATGGTAGTAGAATATTTTGAAGAAGAATGTGAAGAGGAAGAATCCCATTACAGAGAAGAATTGATCAGTTCCATAGAAGAAATTGGGAAATAAAGAAAGACAATCAGTTCACTCAATGAAGAACTAAATAAGAAAGCAGGATTTCAGAATTCTTACTCTGAATAACTTGAGCATATGATCAAAAAGTTAAAAATATAGATAGAAGAAGACAAACAAATTGAGGAAACACTGGAAGGTCAATTAGATGAAAATGACAAGATAATTGAAGGATTACAAGCAGAGATGGTCACTCTAAGAAAAGATATTCAAAAGAAATAAATGCCAAACAACACCAAAGTTTTGGAAGATATTATCAACGGTCAAAGGCCACATTATTATAGGTCCGGACTAGGATGAAACGAGACAAAGAAATGCTCGAGCTCCAAAACAACATAACAAGAAACAAAGAAAATAAGCTATGCATAAATAGTCAGAGGCTCTCTTAAGAAGAAACAAGGCAAGAAGCTCCAGGAAAAAGATCATAGAGATACTGCCCCACCTAAAAGATTCAAAAGTCGGAATCAATAACAACCAGCAATAGAAATATTTCAAGAAGAAGAAGGATTCAGAAGAGTATTTGCATTTATAATATCTTCAACTCTTAGGTATCAAACTATTTTTCTTGGATTAAGTTATTCATGTAATAATTTTGGACACAAAGTTGTAAATTGCAGATCCTATACAAAGAATGGAAGCACCTATGAGGGATATAGAAGAAATGGTTATCCAATAATATCTGAGGAAGGATAGAACATAAGCTAGAACTAGTTTGAATTATTGAGTGTTGAAGTGGAATGCTACAAGTGCAACAACTTTGGATACATCTCCAAATATACTGTTCCTCCTAGAGAATCACAAAAAAATATCAACAGTCACAGGCAAGAACCACAATGAATATGGATAAGGAAGCATAATCAATTCAATGCTAAAGAATGTTCACTTTCTCTACAAGTTCAACATAGGAAGCGTGGATGGTATGTTGACAGTGGCTTCTCAAAGCACATGACAAGTGATAAGGACAAGTTTTTGAAATTAAAAAAGGAAAGAGATGGATAAGTTTCATTTGGGATTGAAAAATCAACCAGAATTATCGGAAGAGGCATGATCAAGATTGGAAGCAAGGATCCTAGGGAATAAAATGTTCTACTAGTGGAATACATGAAGCACAATATACTGAGTGTAATTCAAATGTGTGACCAAGGTCACAAACTTGTGTTTTATTCACAAAATGTGAGATAAGAAAATAAGGATTAGGAAAGTTGGTGCCTACAACTGTAAGAACTCTAAGCAACATATATGTACTAAATGAAGTTGGAAAAGAAAAGTGTTGCTTAGGAAAGGAGGATGAAGTTTGGCTATGGCATAGAATAATGGGTCACATAAATTTTGATAATCTTGTCAAAGTCATCAAAAAGGAAGAAGTAAGAGAAATTCCCCAGATATTGAATCCAACAAATACTTTATGCAAGCATTGTCAACAAGGAAAGAAAAACAAGACCAATCCCAAATCAAAAGAGTACTCCACAACAAAACTTCTAGAAATTGTGCATACTGACCTAGTTGGACCAACAAGAACAAAGGGATTGAAAGGTGAGTATTAATTCATGCTACTTCTTGATGACTACATAAGAATGACTGCAATTTGTTTTCTCGAAAGAAGTCAGTGGCATTCGAACACTTCAAGATATACAAGGAGATGGTTGAAAGTGAGACATATTCGAAAATCAAGTGTTTAAGATCAGAAAATGGAGGAAAGTTTACTTCAAATAATTTTTTGAACTTCTGTAGTGAGCATGATAAATAGGCAATTCTCAGTAGCCAAGACACCTCAACAAAATGGAGTTGTTGAAAGAAAGAACATAATAGTATAGGAAATGGCTAGACCCATGTTAATGTATTTCAAGTTGACATATGTCCTTTGGGTATAGGTAGTGCATACAACAGTTCACATTCAGAATAGAGGAATGCTAAAAAACAATATTGATAAGACTCCCTACGAGCTATGGAAAGGAAAACCATTGAATGTGAAACACTTCAGAGTTTTTGGAAGCAAATGCTACATAAAAAGAGAATATGGAAGGATTGAAAAGTTTGATTCTCGCGTTGGCAAAGGAAAATTGGTTGGATACTCAAGAAAAAGAAAACCATACAATTTTTTTCATCTAAGACTCAACAAAATAGTGGAAAGCATCAACGTGATGATTGATGAGATAGATGGATGTGATATAAAATAAGGAAGAAAATATTCAGTGGAACGAGATCATGAAGAAGTGTTGAAGGAAGAAGAAGCATAAGAGGATGAAAAAGAGTGAGCAGAAGCAGCGTAAGAACAAAAATACCTTCAGGTACCTCCAAAAACACCTATCATATGAGTACAAAAAAAAATCAACCAGAAAATATTTTTGGGAATAAAGATGCAGGAGTTGAAACCAGAAGAATAACCCATTCACCAGAACAACATCTCCTAGCATTGTTATCCACAATTGAGCCAAGCATCTTTGAATAATCCAACAAATATTAATTATGGGTCAAAGCCATGGATGAAGAGTTAGATCAGATAGAGAAGAATGACAGGTGGGAACTTAATCCAAGGCCGAAGGACAAGAATGTGATTGGTACAAAGTGGGTCTTCATAAAATAATTGAACGAGGATGGTCAGGTTACCAATAACAAAGGAAGAATGGTATGTAAAGAATACATTCATATTGAAGGTATATATTTTGAGGAGACGTTTTACCCAGTTGCCAGAATGGAATCAATCAGATTGATTCTATCTTATGCACGTTAAAAAAATATCAAAGTGTATCATATGGTTGTAAACTCAACCTTTCTAAATGGAGATTTAGAAGAGGAAGTTTACATCAAGAAGCCAGAAGGATTTTAGTTGACAAAAAAGGAAAATTATGTTTTTGGGTTGAAGAAGGAACTATATGGTCTAAAACAATCCCCTAGAGCATGGTATTCAATACTGGATAGATACTTACAGTAGCAAGGTTTCAGAAAAGGAAATGTAAACAACAATTTTTACATAAAGGTAAATCAAGATGGTATCATATTAATTGAATTTCATGTTGATGATATTATTTTTTGAAGTGATGATGATAGAATGAGTCATAAATTTTCCAAAGACATGTTGAATGAATTCAATATGTCATTGATTGGAGAGTTATATTTCTTTTTGGGTCTCCATATATGTCAGAGAAACAAAGAAATATTCATCTCTCAGACCAAGTATATCAGAGAAATGTTAAATAGGTTTGGAATGATAGATTGCAAACAAATCAGTACTCCTATGTAGACCAGTTGCAAGTTAAGTAAATGTGATGACTCTAGGGATGCGGACCAGAGATAGTACATATCAATGATTGGTATCTTACTCTATGTGGCATCTTCCAGATCATATGTGATGCATGCAGCTGGGTAGGTGGCATTGTTTCAAGTAGCACCAAAGGAATCACATGGTATTGAAGTAAAGAGGATATTCAGATATCTCAAAGGTACAAAAGAGTTTGGATTATGGTATCCAAAAGGGAATGATATCTCTCTTGTTTCCTACACAGATGCATATTGGGTAGGTTGTATTAATGATAGAATAAGTACAAGTGGAGTATATTTCTACTTTGGTGAGTGCCTAGTATCATGGTTAAGAAATAAACAATCATCAGTATCCTTGTCTACAATAGAAACAAAGTATATTGGAGCAACATCTTATTGTACTCATGTTCTAAGGATGAAAAAAACTTTGAAGGATCTACATGTTGAATATGATGAGCCCATTCTGATATTTTGTGATAACACAAGTTCCATCAATATATCTAAGAATCTAGTGATGCACTCCAAGACAAAACACATTTTGATCAATTTTCATTTTCTACAGGAACAAGTTGCAGAGAAAAATAACATAGTTGAGTATGTTGGGAAAAAAAGAGAAGATTGCAAATATCTTCACCAAACCACTTCCAAGGGATCCCTTTAAGTATCTTTGACAGAAACTCGAAGTAATTTCTTCCCCGCGATGAATTTTGAATTCTTTTCATATATGTCATAGATTTACACGAGGAAGCACCATCAATGGGACAAAGGACAATTATGATAAGGGGAGAAACCCAAAGGATAGTGCAGACAAGGGGAGAAGTCCCAAAGGGAAGTTACCCTTTGTCATTGATGTCAAAGGGGGAGAGAATAATCAGAGGCATGGGGAGAAATAATAGAGACATCATTCCAAGGGGAGCGATGGTTATAGGGGGAGCATGAGCATAAGTGTTTCCATGTCATCAATTTTGCATCAGAGTGTTTCCATCAATGCCAAAGGAAAATATTGTTGATAAATTGGGTCGGTTGTCATTGATATAAACCCTTGAAGAAAGTCTCGTATTGAGTTATGGTAGCCCCAAAGGTGTGGTTAAGGAACCTCAATTTGCTTAAGGAATAAATACATGAAGTTCAGTGAATTTGTAGGTAAGTCTATCATAGATGGAGAATACATGTCGTGTCATTTCCAGTGATATGTGGTACATCATGTGGTTCCTCACGGTCAGTGATATATGGCCTTATGAAGTTGGAGGACCCTCAAGAATAATCTAGAAGCCCCTATAAGGTCAACAAGAAGTCAATTATTATAGAAAGCATCTAGAAAGTACTCAAGAAGATTCCTAGTCAAAGTGGTTGAAAAAAGAAATTAATGAAAAAATAAAGTGGTTACAATAAGAAGTTAGTTAAGGGAAAATAATTTATGATTTGACTAATTAAGGAAAAGTTAGTTGCAACAAGAAAGTGTGTTAACCCTAGAAGATGGAAAAGGGGTAAAACAATTACAAGGTAGCCCCTAAAGAAAGGAATTTTGGAAGTATAAATAAGAGATAAAGAGACTCCCATTTGCACCTATTTAGCACATTGAATATCTATGTTGTATGTCCCAAATGTCTAGAGCAGTCAACGAGGGAGTGCATTGTTAAGGAACTCTGTAAGTGAACGTCACTGGTTTGAAACCCCTGGGGACACCTCAAAATCCATCCATGTTAAGGGTTAGTGTGGTCCAGGTTGGGTGTGATACCTAGGTGACTTTGATGGTTTATATGCCCCTGGGTCGTGGCATCTCAACCACAATTCAGTCCCTCTCCAGTCACATGGTTCACGATTACCAAAAAATAAAAATTGTATATGTTGTATAATTTTATGGGCATGTAATATCGACAGATCTAAAGCAATGATTCTGAAACAACAAAGTTCAGTGAAGAATGAAGTTGCAGGATTCGAAGGGTTGAATTTGAGTCTACTGTTCTAGGTTTCTACTTAAGACATTCACAAGTTTCAATGAAGGAGAGAGAATACATCCATGAGTTGCAATGAAGGAGAGAGCGAACATCTGCAGGGCTCAGTGCATGAAAATGTGTACTCCCATAAAAGAAAATAAATACACGATTTGTAGAGTTGGTAGAGGACAGACATCCATGAGCCATAATAGGAAAAAGTGTGGATATCTACGAGCTTACAGAGAACATGTCACATATCTATTGAGGAAACTAAATATTAAGTAGATCAAATTCATCGGGTCAGCTACAATATGAGAGGCATGGTTTACTGTGTGTCTTAGGGTTTATTTTCTATAGTAGTCCATCATAGAGATGTCTTAGTATTTCATGGGAATTTTATTTGAAATAAATTATTGTGGATAATTGTATGAGGGTTTGAGGCACAAGGGTTTCAATGGTAACATTTAATGAAGTACAAGAATAGTGACAAATCAGTAACATGTTTTTTGATTCAGTGGTAGTAACAAGTTGTCTACATTTATATTTATGGGTGGTTGGATGGGGCAAGGAAAGGGGGTTGCATCCTCCTTCTGGTTGGTGCCAAAAAAATAAGGGATTTGTATCTTCCTTTAGGTTGTATCCTAAGAAACTGCGGGGTTGGAGCCTCCTTCCAGTCGTAGTTGGAAAACTGTGAAGTTGGAGCTTCCTATGAATGTGATTCTTTGACATATAAGAAAATCATTCGGTGGTTTTCTCCCGCATTGGTTTTCCACATAAAAATGATGGTGTAATGTGTATGTGTGTGATTGGTTATAGTTCATTTTTCATTTATATTGCACCTATTGAATTCTATTTGTAAACTGCTCATAAATTTAAACAATACATATTGTTCTTAAAAGGATTAAAATTACTATTAGTGATTAAAATTACTATTAACTGATTAGTAATCCATCAGTTTCATCTTTCTCTATGGTTTACGTATGCTCGGATTACTTCCCGGTGAAATCGTAATTGTAATGTTTCTTCAATGGAAATTGCAAGGGAAGTAATGCTTTCTATAGCCAACATCACCATTTTCACGATACCTTGTTAGCCATTTAGCCTTCCCTTCTATAATTCGCCACCAACATGCAAGAATTCTTATTAATCTTGAATCCACCTTGTAATGTTAAAGGTGACGCAGTATCAAACATTGTTATAATAATGAAATTGTGTTTTAACATTTCATTTTCCATGTTTCAAGCATTGCTCAACTCAAACAGTTATCGGATACTCTGTTGGTAAATCATTCACTCCCTTTAATTATTGTGTGATAATTATCTTCTAAATTTTTATACCCATAACTTTTGGGTTACGGCTTTTATAGATTTATGTTTCCAGCATTGGAAGGCCTGAACTTATGGAAACCAAAACCCATAAACCTTTATTAGTCCCTTCCTTCTCTAGGGACTGTACTTTTCAGTCACGTAGTCAAGCGACATTGATCTCATAATATTCACTCAAAATTGGTGATGATATCTAAAGTTTGGTTGGAAATTTCATATTAGGGGATTTTTTTTTTTAAACCAAATTATTTTCCTATTTATTAAATTTTAAAAATCTAACTTTGGATTGGTTTAGATATATTAGATGTGACTTAATTCCCCGAGTGTGTCCAATTTCTTTTATGTAATTGTAAAAATTACAAAATGAATTAAAATAATGAATTTGTGATTCGCCATTTTGGCAGGCTATGACACTAGCTATGAACATTGGTGTAGTCTAGGTTTTGGCTCTAACACTGACTCTAAACATTGGTACACTCTAGGTTATGGCTCTGACACTAGATTTGAATAATGGTATAGTGGAGCCTCACTGCCTTCCCACCTCACCTCCTACCCACCTCCTCATCACCTTCCATTACATTATAAGATTAAGCTACCCATACAATACATTATTTGCACTGAGCCTTCATTGGTTGTTCTTCTTTTCATTTGTTCATTATGATGAATAATTTTCAAGACTTTTGATTTGTTTTCGAACAAGTCTTTTTTTATCCAGGGAATCCTTACATAGAAACATAGTATATCAATAAGTAAAGAAATGAGTGATTCATAATCTATAAACCCCTCTTTTTTTCTTCCATTTATGATTATTTGCATAATATCAATTAAATTTATGTAAACCCCATTTCTTGTTATAGGAGGTCAAATGTTTTTCTTGAACTCAACTATAAGATATTTCAAGCTTTAGAGATTTGGAAAATCCTTTAAAGATTCTACTTATATGGTAAGTCTCCTCTGAATAAGAAGTTTGTTATTAGTGAAAGAGGAAGAGAATTATGAGGCGCTCCTACATAAGGTTTCAAGAATGGGATTTAGAATATGAACACATTTATTATTTTATTATTATTCCATTTTTGAATGTTTTCTTAATCTATGTTAATATCCCTAGCATTATTCTAAATCTCGACTCAATTCCATTACATTTGTTCAAGTCGTGATCTATAAATGGGAAACCAAAATATCTCTAAAAAACAGTCAAAGACATATATATTATTTTGTATTAATCTTTGCCTCCTTCATCACCCCTATGTTAGATTGAGTTTCTGTGAACATATTTCTGGTAACATTTGGTAGTTTTGAAGTTGACATTTCCCTATTTTTGAGATTTAGATCGATTAAGATTATGTCATCATTGGACAAACTCCATTCTCCTCAAAATATTCATTGAACTAAGGCTCTTGGCCAACTGATGAAGATATGATTTTGAAGAAGTATGTCAAAACTCATGGCGTCGAACATTGGAGTACCATCACACTAAAACTGGGCAAGTTTTTTGTTCATCCATTACCAAAATTAGGTTTCTTTGGATTTGTTGGTTGTTTTTACCTACCTAGATCCATATTAAGTTGATTGTGAAAATCAGTCTAATTTTTTGGTTTTGCATTGGTTTATTAGCCTTACTTATAGATAGCTTTCCCAACCTAGTTAGGAAAAAATTAATCACCATGAAAAAAACATGATGCACTATGAATCTTCATGTAGATAACTGGCTTAAATTGTGATTGTGTAGGTCGAAAATTCGAACGGTCTTATCCCAACCAATCTATTATTATTTTTAAGATAAATCCTGATTATGTATGTTGGAAATATGAATGGTATGGTTTCAACCTGCATCCCTATCTATTATTATTTTTGGGATAAATCATGATTGTGTAGATCGAAAATTTCAATGGTATGGTTTCAACCTACATCTGCCTATTAATATTTTTGGGTTGGATTTTGAATAGTTGCCAAGATATTAAAAGATAGAAATTCACATAATATTGTATGAATAAATTATCCCCCGGGGGGAAACTCAATTGGAAAGTGTCCTAATATGAATTGTTATGTTCGATGAGGTTTCGAGTTCAAATCCCCCTAATTTACTCATTCCTGCGGAAGGGGCATACGTATGGCACCTGGAAGTTATAGTGGTAGTGGTTGGAATCGACCCCAAGTCACGCGAGTATGAGACTACCCAATTGTCGATTCCACAAGTCATAAATAAATAAATATGTGTGTGTGTGTAAATAAATTTATAGTATCAAAAATTATAAAATTTTACTGGAAAGACCATTCAAGAAATATGCAATGTTCGACCCCCCACCATACCACTCCAGGACTTCCAATTCCCAAAGTGAAAATAAAGAATATTGACAAGAAAATGTGGGGGGTCCAAAGAGGATATATGCTTACCTAGAAACAGAAGAGAGCTACTAGACACTACCCCCAAAGGACGATTTTTAGATGAAGAAGAGTGCAAAGAAACATCTTGGTCAGAAGCTTCAGATCTTGGAGAAAAGTTCATAGGATTGTCTCTTGTTTGAGTGATCTGAAAATACCACATGAGTTTTGATACCAACTTAATCCTTAAATATCAAGAAACTCTGATATTAATTCAACTCAAAAATCCTTAGATGTACATTTAACACATAAACATCTGACCAGATTTGATAAATGAAGATCACTTGACTATTTGCAAAATATCATGTGAATACGCTACTTGTCCATAAACTTCATTAATACTAATGAATAAATTGAGATGTAAGTGAGATAATACAACAGAAAATAAAATAACTCAAATACATATATGGATGACATATATCATTTCATATTCAAAGTCCCTTTAAATAACATGATTATTTTTCATCATCTCAAAATACCAAATTACATTAAAATATAGGCTTACAAAAACACAATTTTGAAGACACTTCAAAAATCCAATGCTGAAATGCAGAAACGAATTGCACCATTGAATTTATGGTGAAAAATCATGAAAAATTGATATAAAATACTCAAAATTCCATTAGGGTACCCCTTGACATGCTTTGCGGTGTTACCTCAATGCCTTGTACCCTAAACACACATTACAAGGAAAAAAACATGCAATAATTGTGTTTACAATGTGTTGGGTTGCACACCATTAAATAGGCACGACCCCTAACCAATTTCGACAACTTTAGGGTAGGATTAATTATAATTTGGTACATAGTTATAACTAGCCAAACAAATGGAAAGTTGGTTAGTGGAGTTTGTTTAAGTCTTACTATATTTGGCAGGTCGGGGGTTCCATTCCCAGTGACCACTATATTTTGTGGATTTTTTTTGGTTTGTTGTAACATATATGTTATAAATAACATATATAACTATATGCTATTTTATAACCCTCGTGCAATTTTTCGAATGAATATGTGTTACTAAAAAAATATAATAAATGGTTGAAACAATTCCCACGCAAAGTATGTGTTGAGCTCCCCTCCACGATGTATGGTGGTTACATGGTATAAATGTAGACCAAGTGCCAATGGTAGAGGGATTAGGCCCTCAACCCTTTGGCCGCCCATATGTAACTTTATTTAATTGTATATATATAATATACCATATAGCTATAGAGTGACATGTGGTGGAATGTTGGTGTGAAGGGCTACGTGAATAATTTGGTGGCTATGGAGGTCATGGGGTCAAACCCTGTTGACACCGTAACTTTTGATATTCACTAACCAATATTGGCCAATGGGAGGTTGTTGGTTGTATATGATCTACACACGGGTTGTAAGACCCAATGTTTTGTTTATCTATGACCAAAAAACCCTCAAGACACCAACCATTTCAGCATCACCTACTTGCACATATGAATTCTCACCCAAGATATCTATTGGGACTGCAGGAACCAGACTTTTTCAGTAGTAAGGTAAGGGGAGGCGGATACTCACATCATTGTTCCTTATTTTAGCTTATGTATGTTCTTGATTATTACAGAGGCTCACACATTCATTCATGAATATTGTATCATAATCAATCCATAAAATAAATCTAGTTTGTGAACTATAACATCATTCATAAACACACATAGAGAAGTAAAGAACACAAGACACAATATTATCTCAAAACTCTTTCTTTATTGAAATTATCAACTTATTACATTCATGATTCTTATATAATCTCAACCTCACTGCTCAATCACGCACTCTTAGACAATGATTCTCTAAGACTCTCACACACAAACACCTAATATCCCAATCCCATTACATATTTATACCCAAAAACCATAGAGTATTTATCCTCAAAAATAGCCTATTACAATGCATGGCATAGCCAACTTCAATTAACTAGTTGTTTTATTTCTTCTTATTTTCACTCTTCATGCATCTTTTCTGTAATTCTTCTATTTATGGAAAGCACATTGTTGTCCTTCACACTTTCTTATCCTTATGTATATTTTTTCTCTTCATCCTGTGCACTTTCCTTCCTTCCATGCCCTTTCTTTTGCACCCTTTCTTCTGCGCACTTTCTTCTGCACACTTTCTTCTTTCTGCGCCCTTACTTTATCCTTAGGTTTTTTTCTCCCAAAATGTTATCCAAAAATGCCTATCCAACAGGCTCCCAACACTCACTTGTGGATTATCCCGAGCCACTCAGGCTTGTTTCCTGTTCTTCCACTCTTAATGAATTGTTGCACGGAAGCCTTAGAAACCTCTATCTCTATGAAAATGATAGCCTCTTTTGTTGTGATCTCCTCTATATCCTGCATGGTCAAGTATTGAAGTTTCTTCTCTATTTTGGCCATAGCTTGTTTGATCTTCCCCTATACATTGGCCAAGTTTGCAATAATCATGACCGCTTCTTCTTGCATGGGTCCAAGTCTTTGTTGAAGGACCTTTTGTTGGTCATTGAGTCTCCCCACTTCAACATATGCTTGTCATTGAGCCAAAATTCCAGCCATTCCCTTGATAGGTGGCAATGTTGACTCCTTCTCTGCTACCTCATTGGCATGTGCTTATACTTCTCACAGTTTGGCCTCTACAGCCTTCATCTCTAGGTCTCCCATGAGCTCTTCCCACACTTTGGCACTTTATTCGCAATTTTTTGTGCATTCATATTCAAATTTCATAATATAGGGTATTGTTATCATTGTCATCCTCATTCTACCTTCGTGCACCTCAGGTGGCATGTCAGGAATTCTCTTCAGTTGCAAATATTGGATCTACTCCCTGAATACCTTCATGAATTCACCAATTTTAAACAATTGTTCCTCCATAGTGGCCTCTATGATGAGGGGAACTTCTGGTACTTGTTTGTATAAATTTTGGATAACTATTTGCGTCTTCTATACCATAGCTTTTGCTTCATCCTTATCCTTGTGTTCTTTCGTTTCCCTCTCATTTGTGCCCTCCTTCATCCTCATAATTTCCTTCATTCAATCTTCAAGCTCCTTCTTCTGTTGAATGATCATATCATAATATGTCTGTAATTGGGAACTTCCATCCCTCATTCTGGAAAAGTCTCGATGCACGGTGTCTCCTATATGATTTATCTCCTACACCAACTCTTCTTGTAACTCCTGGACTCGTTGGATTTGTAGTCGTGATATGACTATATTCAATTGGCCCAATCTCGTAATTTGTTCCTAGTATTCACCTGTTGGAAACTCAAATGTAGTTGCCTCAATATGTATAGTTCTATGTTCCCCTAAGGGTTGTGTTAGGGACATCTTCACACTCACCATCTTTTTCCTTGGTCTGGTAGATGGTCCATCCCCTGACCTATGGTATTTTCTAATGCCTTTTTCTTCTAAGAGTTATTGAAGGAGTCTGAACTAATCCTGGACCTTCTTATGTTGGTCCTAGTGCTTTGTTGTAGCTTCCTCCAAAACTTCTGCAGTGGAATCACATATCAGGTACCCAATATGATCCATATCATCATCAGTTAAAATACACAATGAGGCTTGTTGTTTCACCTTAGCTTTCTTTCACACCCCTCCTGTCTGTTTTGGCTCCTTGTATTTTCTTTTGAGTCCCACTTCAGGGAATTTATATTGTCTAGGGTGCTTATCTACGCCATTTTTCTTATTCTCATATGCCTCACTATTGGTGTGGTATTCGTCCTCTTCCAAGGGCCCTGGTTTGTCGACAGGATTCTTCTAGTCATCCTCCCAGTCACTGATAAGTAAGTGCATGTCTTTGAGTGTCAATCGGTAACTGGTTGGAAACTCTTGTCATGTAGGATCCTTTTTTGCTTGCACATACAAATGGTGCATTCTAGCTTTGAATCACATGACATCCCTATATGCAATGATTTCTTCCTTTGGAATGTGCAGTGTAGTATCTACTACATTCGTAATGATCTATAAATATGAGTAGAAAGTGGTGTTTTTGTTAGTCTGCCACCTCTTAATGGTTGTGTTCCATAAGTTGGCATACCAAGAATTCAAAGGTATATGACCTGAAACACACATGCACTGGTAAAATACGGGCTCCTGCCACCCGACCAATGTAATGAGAATAAGTAACCACACATAGTGGAATTCTGCGCCCTTCTCCTGGGCCTCTATACAATCCTGCAAAAATTGATTAAAAAAAATGTCACTCAGTTCATATGAACTCCTTCCTTGCATTTATCTATAATTGAGGTGGTTTTTGTTGGTACCTCATCTCTGCGACATTTTCCCAATAGTTTGTAGGAAAAAAACTACATCATAAACCTAACCTCTTTCTCACTTATGTTCTTCACATCGAGACCTCTTTTGCCTCTGAATGCATCATAATTGTGTTTCAAGTCCTCAGAGAGGGCCCTCTCTCCCATTTTGTGGAATAGAAAGGATGGGTATTCATCTTCTTTTCTCAACCTCGTAATACACACAATTAGTGCAGTATCAATTGAAACTAGGGGATCTACCCAAAGTGTTCCCCCATGGATGCAACTGAGCAATACCTCTACACAGGCATTGATTTCATTACTTCCTATGAAATGTGGAATTTTGAACCACTTTAATATCTAGGATTTGTCCAAGCCTGATGCCCATTCCTTTAGTTCCACTCACATTGTTCATGTGTCAGGGTCGGTCTTCATGTGTAGGTATTGGTCACTAGCCAACTCAGAGAATTTTTGCATGTCAGTGATATCGTGATCCATAAATTTCAATTTGGCCACCTTTGTGAGCATGTATTCATCCCTACTGACACCCTTTGGGATGGGTGCTATTGGTAATGGATATTTTGCATTCACTGGTACTATTATTGTGGGTGTGTCATCCTTCCTCAGTGGTAAATAATCTCTATGAAAAATTGTTGGTGGTGTCGAGGTTGAACTTTCGACCATCTCCTTGACCTACACATCTACGGTTTTCTTTTATTATTTCTTCTTTGTGACATATGGTGCTCCAATTCTTGGTGGTTCCATTCTTTTTATGTGTTGGACTAGTGGACGAGCATTGTGTGTTTGTCCAGGTCACTGTAACTTGGATCGGGTAATTAGGCTTTGTCCACTCATGTTTTGCATGCAACAATGAATTAGAGTTTCCTTCCCTCTCTATGTTTTGTGTGTTCATGCCAAGTAGATCTGGCGTATCCCTCCTTAAATTCCTTGTCCAATATGGCATCAAAGTTGGTGACTAGGTAACTAAATTCTCCTTAATTGTGAAATCTTCCTTATGATTATCCTTTCGTACTAATGATATGTTCAGGATTTCTGGTGGATTTTCCTATTTAAGGCTTATATGGTGCTTTAATGACCTGTCACATCATTCACCTATCTATCATTTACACGCCAGACTACTTTTAACGGTCTTGTCTTTGCAAACATGCAAAGTAGTTCTTGGCTCATCTAGTTGTATACTTCGTAGTCGAGCCCATCCATATCTTATCCATGAACTTGGCACAGTTTTATCTTTATGTGTAATGATCAGTTTAGTTGTGCCAATTCTGATACCTTGGTATTCCACCGCCCTTTTTATTTTTCCTATCGCTACTTTGGGTTTCTTTTCCTTCCTTTTTCTACTTTTTATTTGGTTTTTCTTGTTTTTCTTGCTACTATGGTACACTTACTATAATACAAAGGTTCTAGCATAGCCCAGATTATTTCACAGACTATCAATTGTCTATATAGAGTTTCATCCAACTTCCATTCACCATTCCTTCCACACTTCTTCCATCCAAGGTTTCCAACCACACAACACCTGTGTTGGTTATCTGTTGGATCACATAGGGACCTAAAAAATGGAATGTCATAAAATTCCCTAGATGCTGCAAATACTTACTTTGATAGAGTAGTGCCAAATCACCTACATGAAATGTCTTAGTTTTAATGTGTCGATCGTGCCAGGATTTCTCTATGAACTTCTGAACCTACTGATGGAATCCTGTGATAAATCAGTCTTCCTCAATATGAACTAATTGTGCCATCCGCTCCTCTATTATTCTAGTACCTGAGAGCTCACTGATTGTCCCAATGTGCAAGCTAGGTAGAATGAACTCCATCAACATGAATTCTTTATGTCCATCAACCAACTAGAAAGGTCTCTACCCTATCAGCTTCTTACTTGTAGCTTTGTACACCCATAGTACTACAGGGATGCGTAAGTGCCAATAATATATCCTTACATTGCATATCTTTGTCAAGCTATTCTCCAAGATATTATTAAAAGACTCCACTTTTCCATTGGTCTGTGGGTGATATGGTGTACTCTTTTGATGATGAATCTGAAACTCCTCCATTAAGGATATAATTTTTGTATTCAGAAAGTGCGTACCTTGATCACTAAGTAATATGTGAGGACATCCAAACCATGTGACTACATGCTCAAATAGAAACTGCGCAACAGTCTCTGCAGTACAATCAATAATTGGTGTTGCTTCCACCCATCTGGTGAAGTACTCTGACGCAATGATGATGTATCTTTCCCCTGATCTCCTTGCTTGAGGATTGATCAATGTTACACATTATTTTCGTCACACTTATGACCGTTAATGATGTACACATATCCTTTTTCTTTAGAAGGATCAATGGCCTGAATCCTTGAAGAAGAATAAAGACACATTTTCCTAGAAAGATGAAAATTATATTTTCCTTTGTAAAAACCTTATAATCGCACATTGCTAAGTGTTAAGGGTGCGACAATTTAGAATCGACGCATGTTGCACCACAGTGTCTTGTGACATTGTCATGGTTTTCTCAGTTTGAAAGGTGCGGCGATCTTGTTTACAAAGAAAAAAGGCATCTTATCGACGTTTCTAGAATGGAATCTTCGAGGTTGAGATGGTATCCGATCAGTTTGGATCTTAGTCACATCCCTATTATAGTGGGATCATCCTAACCTCCTCACCCTATCCTTTTTATCTTATAAAAGGAGAAGAGTTCTCATGGGAAAGCTAGTTGTTGGGAATGGCTAGTTCTTGGGTTTTGTAGCTTGGAGTTTTTGGAGTTTGTATGTTGGCTTTGAGTTTCACTTTTCCAAGTTGAGATTGTGAGTGAATTTCAAATCTACAGTCTAAGAATCCATGGAGAAGAAGTGTGTGGGAAGCAAGGAAATTTTGGAAGGGGCCTTACAACATCAAGGCATTGGTTGTATTCTCCTTTTCATATTTATAATACAATAATGCATTTCTTTCCCATAAAATTGTTCTTATTTTATTGTATGACTCCTTGATCACATACATAGCTTTTGTTGAGTATACATTTTTTATTTCACTTCGTTGGCTTATGCCTTTTTACAGGTTCAATATCCCATAAGCCTTTGAATGGAGTGAGGATGACACTAGCGAGGACAAACAACATTTAAAAGGTATGTCATTTATCTCTTGTTAGTTAGTATGCTTGATAATTGAAACTTAGGGAAATTTTTATATTTTGTCTTGTTTTGTTCTAGTTTAGGGATGAAACTAGGGAGATCAATTTGTGTCTGGACTTACTGATTTTTCTGATAAGAATGGGACCTACAAATTCACTAGCCCACTTATTGAATTCTTGCAACGTAACTTGTATATTTAATGGTATTTCAAATGTCATCACCATGTACTGACAACTTCCCCACTCAGTCGCAAAAATGGTTTTGTGTCTATCCTCCTACGCAACTCTTACATTATGGTACCTAGAGAATCCATCGGTAATGTAATAAGTTGATTGACCCCCTATGTTCTCCAACACTTCATTCGTGAATGGTCATAGGAATGGATCATGTAATAATGAATCATTCAATTTCCTTAGATCTACGCAGATCCTAATTCCTCCCTTATTCTTATCCTATACCACCATTGTTCTAATCCACTCTGATTCTTCCACTGGTTCAATGATTCCTGCATATAGAATCCTATCTATTTCAGCCTTGACCTTCTCCTTGTACATCGGGTTCAACCTGCAAGGTCTCTATCGTACTGGCTTAGCTCCAGGATTTAGTGGAATATTCATCTCGACTAAGTATCCTTCTATCCCCTTCATCTATGAGATTGTTGTTGGAAAGAAATCCTAATATTCTTGTAATAAGTCTGCAACCTTCTCAATTGTCTCATCATTCCAATAATATCCTATATGCACAAAATTAGGATTCTTCGTTGTCCCAATGTTGACCTTCTTCTTTATAAGTTGTGTGTACACAGCGGATGCAAGTTCTAGCCCTTATACTACTGTGGATCGAATGGGGGTATAGGCCCTACTGAATTTCTTACCCACTGCTTAGGTTTCTTTCCTTGATCATTCCATGTTCTAGATCCTTCGCGTGTAAAAACTGCCAATGTTGGTCCTTCATTGCATATTTCAAGTGATATCATCTGCACATTCTGATTTTGATTCTAGGTCAGGTTTCCTCCGGCCTGCCATTTTGCAACTAGTTAGGGACATTATTTTGTTGCATGATCCAGTGCTTTGAAATATGTTGTTGGATTACTGAGAGGGGGGTTGAATCAGTAATAGAGAAATTTAATCCTTTTTCACCATAAAATGCAAGTGTTATATCAATGTAGCATTATCATCCAATAGTTGAAGAGTAAATAAACAATGAACAAATGAGAAATCACACACATACATAGTACACCAATGTTTTACGTGAAAACCCAAAGCAGGAGAAAACCATGAAATGCTTTTACTTATATGTATTTAAGAATTACATTCATTGGAATCACCAACTTCCTTTGTTTTCCATCTGCAACTGGAAGGAGGCTCCAACCCCCTAGTTTCTCATATTACAACCTAAAGGAAGCTCCAACTCCCCAATTCTCTGGCTACAACCCTCTAGTTTCTCAGGCTACAACCTAAGGGAGGCTCCAACTCCTCAATTCTATGGCTACAACTAGAAGGAGGCTACAAACCCCTATGTTCTCCGGCTACAACCGAAAGGTGGCTACAACCACATGTCCTTGCCCCGTCCAACCACCCTAAAATATAAGTAGAATGATGGAACCAATGTCACACTATCAGTATGAGATATACTGTTGTAAACCTGTACCAATCAACCTGTAATCAACTTGTACCATAAACAAGTGCATCAACCATGCACCAACCTATACCTCAACCTGTACCATCAATGAGTGCATCAACCATGCACCAAATATGTACCAATCATGCATAAAATACACATAAACTATGACTCATCAATATGCACCAACATCATCAACTATACACCTCATGTATGTGCCAACTCATCAACTACAACCATGTACCCAACATGTACCTCAATTGTAGAAGTTGAATATGTCACTGAGAAACCTGTCACTGTATACTCATCAACCAATCTGATCTGATCTCATATACCTCAAACACTATACCCCAAGTCTGTACCTCAAACCACATGTTAGAACCTCATTGTTATACAACCTCTATCTGTACCAATAATTTCAGCAACATACCTCAACCAAAATCCCTCAACCATGAACCAATATTAAACTTCAGTAGATCTTCCTCACATCAACTCTACAGCAAACCATAAAATCCCAAGAGGGCATCCAACATATTTACAAGGAAAACCCTCAACTTGATTCATAAATTCAACACTATGCATACGAAAACCATACCTTTTTCTTCTTGTAGAGTTCTACTACCGCGGTTTTTTTGTCACACTTTTTATGTCGCACTTTTTATGTCAAACTCTTTTTGCCATGGTTTTTCTGTGCACTTTTCCTGCCACAATTTTCCTACCACAATTTTTCTGCTGCACTTTTCCTGCCACGATTTTCCTGCTGCACTTTTTCTACCACAATTTTCCTGCCGCACTTTTCCTACCGCACTTTTTCCGTCATAGTTTTCTTACCGCGATTTTGCTGCCGCACTTTTTTTGCCGCGATTTTCCTACCGCACTTTTTCTGCCACACATTTTCTTCCGCACTTTTTCTGTCACACTTTTCCTGCCGCACTTTTTCTACTAATATTTTTCTCTATCAATAATACCTGCCCAAATAACCTTTCAAAAAAATAGATATTCAATGATATTCAAGTGTGATTTGAATGAGAGACCCTTGCCTCTTATTTATACTTTCATGTAGCATCCTCAAGGGGTTACCTTTTTACCATCTTAACCCACTTTCCTTATTTTAGGGTTAACCAACTTATAACCACTTGTCCACTTAACTTAATCACTTTCCATAATTAGTAATTTCTCCATTAAATTTATTATTTAAATAATTTCTTTTTCATCCTCTTTGACTTATAGTACACTCATCATTTCACTTTATTATTTAAATAATTTCTTCTTTACAAACACTTTGACTACTTTAACATTTTGGGGCTTCAAGATGACTCATGAGGATTATCCAACTTCACATGGCCATAACTCTCTAACCGTAAAGAGTTATGTGATGTTCCACATACCAATGGAAATGGAATGACATGTACTATCCATCTAGAATAGTCTTACCTAAAAATATATCAAAACTCATACCATTATCCATCAAAAACAATTGGGTCCATTACCCAAACCTTTGTCACTATCAAACTTTCTTCAAGGGTTGACATCAACGACAACCAACCCAATTAATCAATAATCTACCCCTTTGGCATTGATTTCAACACTCAGATGAAATACTTAAGTCATTTCATGCAATACTGAAGTCATATCACTCATAATCCCTGTTATCAGACTAATCGGTAGGTGCAGACACTAACAGATCTCCCTAGATCCACCTGGATCTAGAACAAAACAGGACAAGACATGACTCTTTCCCTAAGTTTTGACCATTGAATCAACTAGTAAGAAGGAATAAGTAACATACCTTTATATCGCTTCCTAGGGTCTCTGTTGCTCCCGCTTGGCTCCGGTGCTCTCGTGAGGTCAAGACCAAGACAACACAAACCAACCATAGTGAAGATAGCAAGATATATTCAACAGTCAACCTATGTGTATGATCAAGGAATTACACAATAAAGTGAGATTAGCTTTATGGGAAAGGGACATGTCATTGTATCATATTGATGGAAAGTAAAGATTACAACCTGATAGCCTTGATGTCGTAAGCTTCCTTTTGATGGCTCTCGGCTCCAACACACACACTTGCTCAATCCTTGTATGAAGAAGATCAAATCTTCTTGATAGACTTGTTGGAGTCTTCAAGCTGTTGTTCAGCTAAGTCCTTCACACAATTCTTTCACTAATTCTCCAATAAATCTAGCTTAACCATTTCCATGAGAAGTCCCTCAATATATAGGAGAGAATGAATTAGTTACTTGGATAAGAATGATCCCACAATATCAGGGAATCCAGTACTAGGATAATCATTCGAATGCCAACCCATCCTTCTAGAAGATTATTTTCTAGAAAATCAAGAATTCATCTTTTTCCATGCTTTAGGAAGAGTTTGCACCCTAGCTATTCAACATAGTGCGAGAAGTTTGCACCCTGGCTTAAGGAAGCCTACGAGAATCAGGCATTCTCGCACCCAAATATATTAGCAGCCTGCGAACCTTCTTCAAAAATGAGTTTTCTGGGAAGAGATGAAAGTAACTTTTCTCGGGAGAAAGTTCTTATGAAGAGCATGAATACACCATCATCAATACATCATCATGACGACCAAAATCATGGGTAACAGAATGCCCCCCAAAGTATGAGGTTGGAACCAGTGACCGCCGAAAGACTTTGTAAGCTGCATGTGTGTGTCAGAAACCAGAAGCACACCTAATCGGAAACCTGCGAACAACCAAGCATCTGCAAAATATATTATATATTAATTCTGAGGTAGGCATTCCCATACTCAGATCACAGACTGATGATATTGTAGACATGGGTCATGGCCACCAATCATACACTGTGGATCCATGTCGTCAAAATATAGCATAGCCACCAGGAATACACTGTGGATCTATGTGAAAAATTCAAATTGAGATGACATAGCCAAGAGATATACACAATGGATCTATGTGTCGTAGATTATACATACTTCATCGCAACCTGAAAAAAAGAACGATATCCAAGGTATTCAATCTTGTCGCCCAAAGTACGAATCTAACCATGTGATTACATGTGTCGAAGTCGAACATGGCAGAAACCACTTGATTACCAGTCATTGATGAAACTGTTAACAAGTGCGAGGGAAATCACCATTGATGTCAATGACTCCCAAGGTACTTTAGTACAATCCATCGAGTGTGAATGAATGAGTTGAAGTCGAACATCCGATGGAATCTTACGATCAGGGGTCAATGATGTAAACCCACTGTCGAAAGCGAGGAAACCTGCCATTGAGGCATGCAAGCTCCAAGGTACCAAAGAATTTCTAAGTCTTGATTCCGGATAATGAGCTGAAGTCGACGGAACAAAACTCGTCACAGGAGGGCCTTGATGTATCCCCCATCAATGACACGAAATGAGTAACAGATTTTGAAGGTGAAACAGAGTATGATGTAAATTGAACTGGACGCAGGGAAGGCCGACACGGAGAGAATCGACAACTGCAGAAGGTCGACTCAATATAGGTTTCACATGGACTTCTCTTGAACATATGAATGACACGACCAATGATTTGGTAGCATTGACTCAAAGATGACGCAGGGAATGACCTTGTAGCAAATCGAATGAGAGACAAATGGATTTCCCAAACCGGCTTCAAATGATAAACAGGGGGTGTCGTGTTCAAGAGCGACACTTACTGCCAATCAATATGAAGATGAAAACATATCCCTTTTCCAAATTTTCCCCCACCATTTCTGGAGAGTACCTCTTTATTTTTACGCAAGCTTGAGGAGGATAACAAATGCTTGTTGATGTAAGCTCATCCTTCGGACGAGTCCCTCGGAGTATGTTTAACGAACCCTAAGAAGGAGTGGTTCGGTCCCATTACGGGTCTGTCAATGTTTGTTTAACGAGTCCAAAGATAGAAAACTTGAGGGTTTTTCATGATTATAGAGTCTTGAAAAACACTTAAAAGAGAACTCTCTCAGTTCCTTTTTCATAAAATAGTTTGGATGAGACCGAAAAAGAGATAAATTATCTCTCACCAGACGCTTACTTCAAATACTTTATGGAGCGTGAAAATAGCAAGGTCGCTCGGCTATCTTTTCATGTTTAGAGAGTCTAAAAAGAGCTTAAAGAGGACTTCAGGGGGGTTCCTTTTTCGTATAACCTTGTTGAGCCCGAAAAAGTGATAAAAGTATGCTCGGTCGTGTTCTCATGTATTTTTGAGCGCAAGAACGGACAAAGACCACGCTCGAGGTTTTATACAAAAACCATAAAAAACAATCAAAACACATGATGACAAAGAAAAACATGTCTGTATCCCTGTATTTGACCATTGAAATCATCACGCCTGCAAAATTTACACTCAAAATGACATTAGGGATTAGGGTTTAATAGATAAATAATCATAAAAAACCAAATGACATAGTAAAAGTAAAAAAAAAGGAGTAAATACTCTTTTTACCATATCATTTTTACCTTTCCACTATTTGAGCTCAAAAACCCCTCTTTTACCCTCAAATTTTGGCGTCAGATTGTGGGAGCTATGAGAGACCATTCAGCAAGCCATCAGCAACAGTAAGGCAGGCTCTTTGTCCTTAACACTTTCATGGTTTAATTTTGCAATTTCATTGGTTAAAATTCATTTTTGGGTTGATTTTGCAAGCCCTACTTGCGTGTTTCCATTCTCGCAGGTGAGCTACACGAGACCTACAAGAATGGGGCATTCTCGCAGGTGAGCCTAATGCAGCCTGCGAGGTTCTCGCACTGTGCCCAAAGGGCACCTGGGAGAACCGCAAAGCTCAAAAAAAATGTAAAATTTTACTCAATGAAAGAGAATGAATTCATGAAAAAAGTTGTTAATCTTCTTGTTGTGCCTCTTATGCAAATAATTGGCCATCAAAATGGTGCTTGAATGGTGCGAAAGGGAGCACGAAGAAGACAATGCAATTGCCGGAAATCATCCACCTACTATTGCTGCTTTGAGAAACTATGGACTCCTGAAGTACTTTCGTATCCCGGGTATGAGGGCCCAAGTCAGGTTGTTAGAGTACCTGGTGCGTATGTGGGACCCTGATCAGCAGGTATTTCATGTGGGGGTCCACACACTGTCCTTAGACATTGAGGACATTTACTTTTTGACTGGATTGTCCCGATGGGGGTACTATGTGAGCCTGACTGGTAGCAGAGGCGGTGGGTTGCCTATGAGTGAGTACTATCGTTTACACTGCGTTCCCGAGGCAGAGAGAAAGAAAGGAAAAGTAGTTATTTGGGGGGTACGAGATTTGAACCTCTGTACTATCCTATTCACCATAGCTCAGATGGTTGGGAGTTATTCTCCTCACATGGCATTACAGAGTTACTTCCAATATGCTATTGAGTGTACTGAACCTCAGGTGTTCAACTGGGCAGATGCAATGCTTCGTAGCGTAAAAAGACAGTTGACCAAATGCAGATGAGGTAACCTGAAGCAATTCGGGTATGGATCTTTGTTGGTGTCCTTCTTCCTTGAGAGGGTCCCATTACTGAGGCTGCAGGTTAAGTGGAATATACTGGTTCCCAGGGATCCAAGGATGTTGAGATGGTGTCAGCTTATGGCCCGGCACATGGTTGGACCGATCATCAAGTATGATGATACTTTCTTTGACTGGCTTCAACCACAGTTGTTGATAGTTGATGACTATGCTTATGCCGGGTTGGATTTTCGAGGAGATCCAAATTTAGTACTACCAGAGGATGCTCAGTGGGGGGACCTTGGTAAGAAGTACACACATTTTTCTTTTTAAATGTTTTTTTGTTTTATATGTTTGTCCAAAGACTAATACAAAATCGTTGTTGATGTCACATATGTTGGACCTTACAGACCTCCTGGTACTTCTCCCATTCAGCTGCGAGGAGAAGTAGCGGCAACGCCACAATATGCAGAGGATTATCAAGTGGTGGAACAAAATCTGGAGGGCTTAACTGCAGATATTCCATACATGACTTTGGAAGAGGTTCCACGATGCGATCAGCGTCATACTGTAGGAGTGTCAGGCTCCATGAATCGACTGCTCCATAGGGTTGCTCGGGCAGTCGTGTGTTACCGTGAACGTCATCCATGAAGTCACTTTGTAGAAGCTATGAGCTTCAGATTTTGATATTTTGGTCTTCGAAAAAACTTTTTGTAAAAAACTCTTTTGATCATTATATATACAGACGGCTTCTACCGGTTTACCTTATATTGTGTGAATATTGATGTGATTGATTTATAAATGATTCAAATGTTTGTCCAATACATAATTAGCCAATGCAGCTGTTAATGTATTTAGACATCTAGGAATATGTTGATATTCAATGTGATCAAAATAACGTTCCAAGAGGTGAATTCGCAAATACACCCGTAACAAAGTAGGACTTCGAATAGAGTAGACATTACTTAACTGTAGTACTACAAGCTGCGAATCAAGTCGCACAACCAAATGACGAATTCCGAGCGAGATAGCATCAACCAATAATTCAATAACGGTGCTATACTCTGCAATGTTGTTGGTCACACGGCCGAGGCACACACCTCGTAAGGAGACAAGTTCGTTTGTAGGGGAGTAAATTTTCCACGTAGCGGAAGCAAGGTTCTGAGTACTACGGCTAGTGCCATCAGCGAATCCAATATAGGGTAGCGAAGACTCCGACATCTGGAAATAAAACACAACGTCACATAAGGGTAGAGACCAGATAACGACAAAAGCTTAGTTCGATAAAAAAATTGGTGACTCCACTGCGGACATTAATAGATCTCCCTAGATCCACCTGGATCTAGAACAAAACAGGACAAGACATGACTCTTTCCCTAAGTTTTTACCATTGAATCAACTAGTAAGAAGGAATAAGTAACATACCTTTATATCGCTTCCTAGGGTCTCTGTTGCTCCCGCTTGGCTCTGGTTCTCTCGTGAGGTCAAGACCAAGACAACACAAACCAACCAAAGTGAAGATAGCAAGATATATTCAACAATCAACCTATGTGTATGATCAAGGAATTACACAATAAAGTGAGATTAGCTTTATGGGAAAGGGACATGCCACTGTATCATATTGATGGAAAGTAAAGATTACAACCTGATAGCCTTGATGTCGTAATCTTCCTTTAGATGGATCTCGGCTCCAACACACACACTTTCTCAATCCTTGTATGAAGAAGATCAAATCTTCTTGATAGACTTGCTGGAGTCTTCAAGTTGTTGTTCAACTAAGTCCTTCACACAATTCTTTCACTAATTCTCCAATAAATCTTGCTTAACCTTTTCCATGAGAATTCCCTCAATATATAGGAGAGAATGAATTAGTTACTTGGATAAGAATGATCCCACAATATCAGGGAATCCAGTACTAGGATAACCATTCGAATGCCAACCCATACTTCTAGAAGAATCCTTTCTAGAAACATCGAGAATTCATTTTTTTCCATGCTTTAAGAAGAGTTTGCACCCTAGATATTCAACATAGTGCGAGAAGTTCGCACCCTGGCTTAAGGAAGCCTACAAGAATCAAGCATTCTCGCACCCAAATATATTAGCAGCCTACGAACCTTCTTCAAAAATGAGTTTTCTGGGAAGAGATGAAAGTAACTTTTCTCAGGAGAAAGTTCTTATGAAGAGCCTGAATACACCATCATCAATACATCATCATGACGACCAAAATCATGGGTAACACTCCCCCTGTGACCACCACTCCAAGATCTTTGTCAAGTTATTTTCCAAGATATTATTAAAAGCTTCCACTGTTCCATTGGCCTGTGGGTGATATGGTGTACTCTTTTGATGATGAATATGAAACTCCTCCATTAAGGATATAGTTTTTGTATTCAAAAAGTGCGTACTTGATCATTGAGTAATATGTGAGGACATCTAAACCATGTGACTACATGCTCGAATAGAAACTGTGCAACAGTCTCTGTAGTACAATCAGTAACTGATCCTTCTTCCGCCCATCTGGTCAAGTACTCTGTTGTAGTGATGATGTATCTTTCCCCTAATCTCCTTGTTTGAGGATCGATCGATGTTACATATTATTTCTGTCACCCTTATGACCATTAATGATGTACACGTATCCTTTTTCTTTAGAAGGATCAATGGCCTGAATCCCTGAAGAAGAATAAAGACACATTTTCCTAGAAAGATGAAAATTATATTTTCCTTTGTAAAAACCTTATAATATCACATTGCTAAGTGTTAAGGGTGTGACAATTTAGGATCAACGCAGGTTGCACCACAGTGTCTTGCGACATTGTCGCGGTTTTCTCAGTTTTAAAGGTGCAACGATCTTGTTTACGAAGAAAAAAAGCATCTTCTCGATGTTTCTAGAATGGAATATTCGAGGTTGAGGTGGTCTCTGATCGGTTTGTATATGAGTCGCATCCCTGTTCTAGTGGGATCATCCTAACCTCCTCACCCTATCCTTTTTATCTTATAAAAGGAGAAGAGTTCTCATGGGAAAGCTAGTTTTTGGGAATGGCTAGTTCTTGAGTTTTGTAGCTTGGAGTTTTTGGAGTTTGTATGTTGGCTTTGAGTTTCACTTTTCCAAGTTGAGATTGTGAGTGAATTTCAAATCTACAATCTCATAATCCATGGAGAAGAAGTGTGTGGGAAGCAAGGAAATTTTGGAAGGGACCTTACAACATCAAGGCATTGGTTGTATTCTCCTTTTCATATTTATAATACAGTAATATATTTCTTTCCCATAAAATTGTTCTTATTTTATTGTATGACTCCTTGATCACATACATAGCTTTTGTTGAGTATACATTTTTTGTTTCACTTCATTGGCTTATGTATTTTTATAGGTTTAGTATCCCATAAGCCTTTGAATGGAGTGAGGATGACACTAGCAAGGACAAAAAACATTTAAAAGGTATGCCA
The DNA here is from genome assembly GCA_009831015.1 of Picea engelmannii. NCBI lineage: Eukaryota > Viridiplantae > Streptophyta > Pinopsida > Pinales > Pinaceae > Picea > Picea engelmannii. The sequence goes on along the minus strand of ML778476.1, from coordinate 969,294 downwards.
TTTATCTCTTGTTAGTTAGTATGATTGATAATTAAAACTTAGGGAAGTTTTTATATTTTGTCTTGTTTTGTTCTAGTTTAGGGATGAAACTAGGGAGATCAATTTTTGTCTGGACTTACTGATTTTTTCGATAATATTAGGACCTACAAATTCACTAGCCCACTTATTGAATTCTTGCAACGTAACTTGTATATTTAATGGTATTTCAAATGGCATCACCATGTACTGACAACTGCCCCACTCCATCGCAAAAGTGGTTTTGTGTCTATCCTCCTACGCAACTCTTACATTATGGTACCTAGAGAATCCATCGGTAAAGTAATAAGTTTATTGACCCCCTATGTTCTCCAACACTTCATTCATGAATGGTGCTAGGAATGGATCATGTAATAATGAATCATTCAATTTATTTAGATCTACGCAGATCCTAATTCCTCCTTCTTCTTGTCCTATACCACCATTGTTCTAATCCACTCAGATTCTTCCACTAGTTCAATGATTCCTACATATAGAATCCTATCTATTTCAGCCTTGACCTTCTCCTTGTACCTCGGGTTCAACCTGCAAGGTCTCTATCATACTGGCATAGCTCCAGGTTTTAGTGGAATATTCATCTTGCCTAAGTATCCTTCTATCCCCTTCATCTATGAGATTGTTGTTGGAAATAAATCATAATATTCCCGTAATAAGTCGGCAACATTCTCAATTGTCTCATCGTTCCAATAATATCATATATGCACAAACTTAGGATTCTTCGTTGTCCCAATGTTGACCTTCTTCTTTATAAGTTGTGTGTACGCAGCGGATGCAAGTTCTATCCCTTCTATTGTGTATGTTACTTTTGTCTCTAGTACTTGTACATTCTTAGGATCCTCTTCCTTGTATTCTTCCTTCATTACATTATATCATTCCAATAGCTTTTGAACCGTCATCTTGGCTTTGTGTGCACTGCATAAGTGTACAACTTCCATCATTTCTACCTCCAAGAAGATATTTCTTCGAATGGCTTGTATTGTTGTATGTATGGAAGTAGATTCATGTTCAAATGTGAACGTGATTTCAAATATCCAAACCAATTATTCCCATTTTGTTGTCTCCCTGCACATCTCCAATTCTAAATAACAATTCTTCGGGATTGTATCCAATGTGCGTATGAATCTGTGCATCCACTCTGTTTATGATACTGAGTGCCATAAATCCCTACATCTTTCCACATGACCTGCTAGGTTTCTCTTTCCTATGTATTTATGTGCAGTTTCTTCTTCCTTGGACCCAAATCATATCTACATAATTCTATTACATTGTGCCAAGTTCTGCATTCCCTTTATGTGCACAACCCACCATCTAGCTAGAGTTTCTTTTAAGATGACATGTAGTGCCAACAAACTCTATCGTTAGAGTACATATAACTCAAATTATTTTATAAACATGCCAATCTGAGTTATTTCACCGTACCTAGGTGGGTCACATAGCTCTGTGCCAATCTAGCACAAGGATCGGTTTTTACACGCACATCATCTAGTTGACACTTCATGCATCTTCTGCTTCCAATTCTCTAGACCAAATTTTGAATATGATTTGCACAAACTTATACTTCTCCAACTCAACTCACCATCCATTGTCAGGTTGACATAGTCCTTCATTTGTGGAGTCATATTGTATAAGTTTAAGTTGTCAATGTAATTTCTTCTTGTCGACTCTATGTATCTCTTCCCTTCTGATGGGTCCAAAGGAGCAGTAAGTTTTAGATCCCCAACCTAGAATATCATCTCCCTCCTTTTCAAGTTAATAATTTCCTATTTATCGACCACCCATTCCAATCCCATAAGTGTTGGATATCGTTGAATATCATCTACTATCTTAATAATCTCAAAGTATTCCATGTTGTGCACCCCATATATGTTCATACGTACTCTTCTTATTCGCCCAATCAAGAATATCTTATGTTGATTCATGAGCCTTAAATGAATATGGGGCCATACTAGCTCATGATATCCCATCATTTCCCATGTATTCTTAGGTAGCACATTCACATCATATCCTAAGTCAAAAATAACATTATCCACATTGTACTCTCCAATATGTGCATTGAACCTAAATCCTCTATTGGTACTTTTCATGCACAATACATGGTTTACAATTCTTTGCATGACAGGGGTTTCTCTTCCTTTTTTTCATTAATCAATGATTCCATATAAGGTAGTTGGCGCAATCCTATATTTCGTTAGTTCTACACAACTCTTTATGAATTTCGTTACAGTACTTACCCGTGCCATTGGATTTTTTGGCACAATTTGATCTTCTATTAGAGGCATCGTAGATTTTGATTCTCCCTCATGTTGTCCAAGTATTTATTTTCTATCTTTATTATATGTTTATTTCTCATGTTGTGTATTGAATGGGGGTATAGGCCCTACTGAATTTCGTACCCACAGCTCAGGTTTCTTTCCTTGATCATTCCATGTTCTAGATCCTCCGTGTGTAACAACTGCCAATGTTGGTCCTTCATTGCATATTTCAAGTGATATCATCTACACATTCTGATTTTGATTCTAGGTCAGGTTTCCTTTGGCCTACCATTTTGCAACTAGTTAGGGACAATATTTTGTTGCATGATATAGTGCTTTGAAATATGTTGTTAGATTACTGAGAGGGGGGTTGAATCAGTAATAGAGAAATTTAATACTTTTTAACCATAAAATGCAAGTGTTATATCAATGTAGCATTATCATCCAATAGTTGAAGAGTAAATAAACAATGAACAAATGAACAATCACACACATACACAGTACACCAGTGTTTTACATGGAAACCCAAAGCGGGAGAAAACCATGAAATTATTTTTATTATATGTCTTTAAGAATTACATTCATTGGAAGTGCCAACTTCCTTTGTTTTCCAGTTGCAACTGGAAGGAGGCTCCAACCCCTAGTTTCTCATATTATAACCTAAAGGAAGCTCCAACTCCCCAATTCTTTGGCTACAACCAGAAGGAGGCTACAACCCTCTAGTTTCTCAGGTTACAACCTGAGGGAGGCTCCAAATCCTCAATTCTCTGGCTATAACCAGAAGGAGGCTACAACCCCCTATGTTCTCCGGCTACAACTGAAAGGTGGCTACAACCACCTGTCCTTGCCCCGTCCAACCACCCTAAAATATAAGTAGAATGATGGAACCAATGTCACACTATCAGTATGAGATATACTGCTATAAACTTGTACCAATCAACCTGTAATCAACTTGTACCATGAACAAGTGCATCAACCATACACCAACCTGTACCATCAATGAGTGCATCAACCATGCACCAAATATGTACCAATCATGCATAAAATACACATAAACTATGACTCATCAATATGCACCAACATCATCAACTATACACCTCATGTATGTGCCAACTCATCAACTACAACCATGTACCCAACATGTACCCAACATGTACCTCAATTTTAGAAGTTGAATATGTCACTGAGAAACCTATCACTGTATACTCATCAACCAATCTGATCTGATCAAATATACCTCAAACACTATACCACAAGTCTGTATCTCAAACCATGTGCTAGAACCTCACTATTATACAACCTCTATTTGTAACAATAATTTCAGCAACATACCTCAACCAAAATCCCTCAACCATGAACCAATATTAAACTTCAGTAGATCTTCCTCACATCAACTCTACAGCAAGCCATAAACTCCCAAGAGGGCATCCAACATATTTACAAGGAAAACCCTCAACTTGATTCATAAATTCAACACTACGCATAAGAAAACCATACCTTTTCTTCTTGTAGCGTTCTACTGCCGCGGTTTTTTTGTCGCACTTTTTATGTCACTTTTTCTGCCACAGTTTTTCTATCACACTTTTCCTGCCACGATTTTCCTACCGCAATTTTTCTACTGCACTTTTATTGCCACGATTTTCCTGCCGCAATTTTCCTTCCACACTTTTCCTACTGCACCTTTTCCATTGTAGTTTTCTTGCAGCGATTTTTCTGCCGCACTTTTTTTGCCGCAGTTTTTCTGCCATGATTTTCCTACTGCACTTTTCCTACCACACATTTCTTGCTACACTTTTTCTTCCGTAGTTTTCCTACCGCACTTTTTCTACTACTATTTTTCTCTATCAATAATACCTGCCCAAATAACCTTTTACAAAAATAGATATTCAATGATATTCAAGTGTGATTTGAATGAGAGACCCTTGCCTCTTATTTATAATTTCATGTAGCATCCTCAAGGGGTTACCTTTTAACAATCTTAACCCACTTTCCTTATTTTAGGGTTAACCAACTTATAACCACTTGTCCACTTAATCACTTTCCATAGTTAGTAATTTCTCCATTAAATTTATTATTTAAATAATTTCTTTTTCATCCTCTTTGACTTATGGTACACTCATCATTTCACTTTATTATTTAAATAATTTCTTCTTTGCAAACACTTTGACTATTTTAACATTTTGGGGCTTCAAGATGACTCATGAGGATTCTCCAACTTCACATGGCCATAACTCTCTAACCGTAAAGAGTTATGTGATGTTCCACATACCACTAGAAATGGAATGCCATGTACTATCCATCTAGAATAGTCTTACCTAAAAATATATCAAAACTCATACCATTACCCATCAAAAAAACTTGGGTCCATTACCCAAACTGCTGACAAATGTTTAACAGGTATCGTATGCTTTTCATTGATGGCAAGTACAACAGTGAAGATGGCATGAGTATTGGAAGAATGTAACAGACAAGAATCAGAAGTAGTTTGGGAAGACGCTGCAGAACAAGCTCGATAATATCAGAAGAGATAGTGCAGAGGATGGCTGGCATGTTTTACAGGCAGTATGCGCTTGTCATTGATGGAAAAACTAGAGTATGCAGCGAAGGCAAAACAAGGACAAAGTATGCTCAGGAGGAGAAGCGTCAATGATCGTTAGATCCCATCGTGAATTCTCGATGACCATCAGATCTCAATGTAGACAAGAGGAGAGCGTAGATATGGAGAATAGATCTCGGGCGTTAGATCCGAGCACAGGGTCCGACCATCGTTGGATCGAGGAGAACCTGCACGCTCTTTAAAGTGAAAGGAGTAGAGGGCTCACAAAATCCTGAAAGAAGGAGGACCGTCCATCTTCAGGCAAGACACGTGGACACGGATCAACATTTCGCTGACTGGAGAGTCAAAGGAACGGGGTTCCCTAACCTCGTGAAATGAAAAATCGCGACTTAACTGTAGCCGTCAGATCAAGATGTGATCTGCACCGTTGATCCAACTCCATATCGGAGTTTCGCGGATCGAGAGTTGGAGATGTCAAGTAATATCAATCACAAGAATCCTGAAATCGTGATATGTGAAATCGCGATGTAATCTAAGCCGTCAAATCAAGGTTTGATCTGGACCGTTGATCTCAGTCCATTTCGGAGTTTTACGGATCGAGAGTTGAATATGTCAAAGAATAATAACCATAGGAATCCCGAAATCGCGATATGTGATATTGTGATTTAATCACAGCCGTCAGATCAAGATGTGATTTGGACCGTCGATCCAACTCACGTCATCTAGGAACACGTGGCACAACCAGGTAATGACAAGTGTCAGACTGATTCAACATTTCAAACACATGTAAGTCACAAATCAGGGTGACACGTGGCAGGTATTCGACACGTGTGATGTCAGCAGGTTTACACCACTTTGGAGTTTCAAAAATTGGGAGATAGAGATGTCAAGAAACTCTCAGCATCAGGAGTCCCGAAATGCTGAATTGCGAAACACTGAAATCCTGTCAACCGTCCATCTCTGGGGGTTATGTGGACCATTGATCTGACTCCATTTCGGAGTTTCATGGATCGGGAGTTGGAAGCATCAAGAACATTCATCACAGGAATGTCGAAATCACGAAATGATCTGAGCCGTCAGATCAAGTGTTGATCAGGACCGTTGATCCCACGCCATTTCGGGGTATCGGGGATCGCTACTTGGAGAGTCGAGATGTCTCATCTCCAGACTCACAAAATGAGAAATCACGAAAGCGCCTTATGCATAAGGATGTGGTCATAGCCCTTGGTCACATCAGCGAGAGATGGAGGAAAGAGCTAGAGCAACCAAGCTCTGTTTCAGGGATCGCGACTGGGAATGTCGAGATGCATGGTCACACGAATGTCGAATTGCCAAATGTCAAAATTCTGAAATGAATGCAAAATCCCATGGAATCAATCCAACGATGCAGGTGAATTAGAACAAGATCGGAGGGCTACTGTAGCACGTCGCAGTGTAACTGCTAGAAATCATTGATGGTCTCTGCTAGAGAATTCGAAGAGACCTCTATGTAATCGCCAGAGAAGATGAAGAGTCTCTAAGCTTCGTCCAGTGAAGCAAGACGATGGTTAGGAGGGTTGACAGATGGATGAGCGTTGAAGCCTGTAACTGAAATAGGAGGCATAAGCTCGATTGTGCCAGAGAAGACGAGGAGTCTCAGCTGCCAGAGAGGCTGAGGACTCTTAGCAGAACACCCAGTGATGCTGAACGCATGGGAAAACCACTAGAGAAGCTGAAGAGTTACCATGATGATCAGGTAAAGGACTTGAGAGGTGGAGGATATCGACGCGGTGTGAGTATGCAGAGGGATTGCGCACATTGCATGCACAAGGTGCACTGAAGCTATAAGTACATGGTACAGAGAAGAGATGGTGTTGTTGTTGCTATTGGAGTTTCTGTGGTTGTTGTTATTGAAGGTGATTCATGTGTGAAGAAGGAGGAGAGTGCAGCAGCTGAATTGAACAGAAGAGGAACTGTGCAGTGAATGGACATGGTGCATAGAGCATAAAAAGTAGAAGAACAGATAGCGCAAGTCATATGTGCAGGAAGGCAATGAGGTAGACAGAGCAACAAAATGTAGCAAAACAGTGATGAGTCTGGTAAGCCATTGTTGAACATTATATCACTGTAATAAGTTTCAGTAGCAAAGATTTATATTTCAGGGAGGTTGGGAGGTGCTAGGGAGGACTTTTGTCCTCAGAGGTTCAAGTGGGTGCTTGAACACAGGGAGTTGTAGCTTCCATATGGTTGCAGCCAGAGAAACCAAGGTGGCAAGGTGGTGCAAGGGAGAACTCTTGTTCTCTGTTATACAGGTTGGTGCCTGTATGATTGGAAGTTGGTGCTTCCATCCAGTTGGCACTGGAAACACTCAGGGAGTTGGTGCTTCCTTCTAGTTGGTGCTAGAGAAACCAGGGAGTTGGTGCTTCCTTCTAGTTGGTTCTAGAGAAACCAGGGAGTTGGTGCTTCCTTCTAGTTGGTGCTAGAGAAAACAGAGAGTTGGTGCTCTCAGCAAGTAGCAGCTTGCAAAATAGAGATTGTAGCCTCATTATGAGTTGGTGCTCATATGTATGATAATGTAAAGAATGTAACTATTAATTATCATATAAAGAGAAAGAGGTTTTTACCCTTTATGGGTTTCCTCAGGAAATATTTGTCTCTGTGTATCACATGTGTGTGAATGATGTTGAATAAGCTATTGCTTACTTCCCTGCACTATTGTGATTGTCCTTCAATGTTTCTGCAAAGAGTTTAAAAGAAGCATAATTGTTTAAGCACAGTAACAATTGATTCATCCCCACCCATCTCAGTTGTCAAACAATTGGTATCAGAGCATGCCCCCTTTTATCTAAGGGTAGATCCTAGAGCTTAAACATGACAAGCCATGAAGGGACTTCAGTCACTAGGCCCCCTCTATTTGATGGACTGAATTTTGCCTTCTGGAAGGTTAGAATGAGAACATACCTAATGGCCTTAGGAGTTGATGTCTGGGATGTAGTAGAGACTAGATACATAAATCCTGTTGTGCTAGCTTCCAAGGATGATAAGTTAGAATTTATCTTTAATGCTAAGGGAATGAATGCTATCTTGAATGGACTTGCAGAAGCCAAGTTTGTGAAGGTAATGCATCTTCAAACTGCTAAAGAAATGTGGGACAAACTCATTAACAGTTATGAAGGTAATGAGAAGGTGAAAGATGCCAAGCTTCAAACCTACAGAGTACAGTTTGAAAATCTATAGATGAAAGAAGATGAAACCATTGGGAAGTATTTTCTGAGAGTTGAAGAACTAGTAAATGCAATGAAATCACTTGGTGAAAAAATTGAGAAACCCTCTTTAGTTCAGAAAATCTTGAGATCTCTGCCAGATAGGTTCAACCCAAAGGTCTCAGCTATAGAAGAACTTAATGATATAAATACTTTGTCTTTTGATTAACTTTTAGGAACGTTGACTGCATATGAAATGAGGATAGTTACAGATAAAACCACCTCTAGAGAAGCATCATTTAAAGCATATAAGAATGAGGATTGTGAGCCTGATGAAATTGAAGTAAAATTCGTGAGAAGATTAAAGAAAGGATAAGGCAAGTACCAAGGTAAGTTTCCCTTCAAATGTTTCAACTGTGGTAAGATAGGTCATTTTACAAATAAATGTCCACACAAGAAACATGATCAAAACTCTGAAGATGAAGAGAAGCACAAATCAAGAAGATTTGATAAGAAGAAGAGTTTATGTGTAAACAATGATGACTCCTCAGAAGACACCGATAGGGATTCCTCATGTGAAGATAAAGTAAATGACTTCTCGCTTATGGCCAAAGAGGATTATGATAATGAAAGAATAGGCAGTGAAGAGAATGATGAAGAAGTTGTGGTTGATATGGAAGGAGAACTGATCAATGCACTGGAAGAGATTGACAGACTAAGAATCAAGAATAGAAAGCAAAAACAATTGTTGATACAGTTTGAGAAAGACAGTAAACAGCCTGATGAAGACTTTTCCCTGCTGAAGGTGGAATTAGAAGAGGCAAGGAAAATCGAGGATATTTTGAAACATCAGCTATCAGAAAAGATGGCAAGATCTGAAGCCCTAGAAGAAGAAGTAGTGAAAACTAGGAAAGAGATGGAGAAGTTTCAAACCTTGTATCATCAGAATCTATTTAGTATCAAAGCCTCAGAAGGATTAACCACCATTCTGAATCAGCAAAGAAATCCAAAGCTAAAAACTGGTTTGGGGTTTGAAGAGGGATCAAGTAGTGGTCAGCCAAGAAACAAAGAACCCTTCAAGTTTGTCAAAGCTAGTGTCCATGTCAAATCGACAACCAATGACAACAACAAACCTGCAGAAACAAAGGAAGACAATTAGCCACCCAGGACAAGTAAAGAAAAAGGTGCCAGGATTGAATCTGTAGAACAAAGAAATAATGCACTCCCTGCTCAAAGACAGCATCAACATGAAAGCAATCTATTTGCTCAAACAAGACAACCATTTTCCAGGTATAAAGAATTTTTCTATGGATATTGTTTCTACTGTTCTAACTTTGGTCACAAAGCTATAAATTGTTCCCTAAGACTTAGACATGAGAAATTAAGATTTCCAAGGAATAAATATCTGCCACAACAAAGAATGATACAGCAAAGTAACAAACCACCACATATTGCAAATTGCCAAATTAAGTCTAGAGACATGCATCTGAGGAGGTCAAGGATTAATAAACAATCAATGAGTAGACAACGCTGCAACAACTTTGACCTATTGAACAATGAGATTGAATGCTATAACTGTCACAACTTTGGCCACAAAGCAGCAAACTGCCATCTGAAGAATTACAAAGCAAACCCAAGGATAAAGTTCTTAGATAGAAAGGCCAGCACATGGAAAAGGAAAGATAGTGAAAAATGTGATCAAGCACTTTCAACTCAAAAACAAAAGGCCTCTGGGAATATAGACAGTGGATGTTCCAAGCACGTGAATGGAGACAAGGATAAGCTACTGTCCATAAATAAAAGCAAAATAGGAAATGTGATCCTTGAAAATGATGAACCAGGTAAAATCAAGGATAGAGGGATGATGAGTTTGAGTAATGACAAAGGAGATGCCCATTACGTTCTGCTTGTGGATGGTCTGAAACATAATTTTCTCAGTACAAGTCAAAAATGTGACAGAGGCAGTGAAGAGGTGCTCACATCCAAAGAATGTAATGTAAATATAAACTCAAGACAAGTGGTGAATAAAAGTATAAAGAAAATTAATGATGTTGAAATTGAGTCCTCCTTTGCAAGTAAAGAACAAGACTCAGATACAATAAAATCATGTTCAGTTAGCATTAACCCCATGGATGAAGTAGGAGAAGAACCATGTCATAAACAGGAAGCAAAAGTATTGAAGGTTGAGAAGGCAGACACCCAAATCAAGTTCTTGAGAAAATCCATGAATCTCGACAAGATCTTGGATAGCCAGAGATCACCAAATGACAAATCCGATATTGGACTCAACAAGGTAGAAATCAGTGCTCCTAAGAAACTTGATATAGGTCCTTCATTTGTGAGAAAGAAAAGCAGGTGTGAGAGTGGGTGTAGCAGTTTTCTCTTGTGATTGAATATGGATATAAAACCCCTGGATTGAATGCATCATGGAAGAAAATTTGAAATTGCAGTAATAGAGATCGATGAGATGCAATGGGGATATCCAAGGGCTCTTTAAAAAGTACAAGCTACAATTGCACAATGTTCAAGTAGGACAACAATATTTTGATGTACAATATGATGTACATGACATCCTGTAGAGACAACAAGAGGAAAGACCTTGTCAAGGAAAGTTAACCTTTTAGGAACAAAGGGGGAAAATAGTCAGAAGCAGAGAGATAACAGTGACAGGGGGAGTCATCCACTCATGAGAAGATTGATAAAGGAGTCCGAGTAAGAGAGGTAAGCAATTTTTAGTATTCTACAGAGGATACAGCGGAAGCTGAAGATGAACAGGTCCAAGAATCAGAAAAAGAAGACTCTAATTTGGATACAAACATCTGCATGCCTCATATAAGAGAGTCCTTCCTATTAGGGGGAGTTTGTGTTGATCTTAATATCTGATACCTCCTAAAAATACTACCACAACTTAGGGGGAGCATGTTCTCTTTGACATTGATGTCAAAGGGGGAGAAAATAATTTGGGTGCCTTAGTTGCCATCAATGCCAAAGCGGGAGATTGTTGGCAAATGTTTAACAGGTAGCATATGCTTGTCATTAATGGCAAGTACAACAGTGAAGATGGCATGAGTATAGGAAGAATGTAACAGACGAGAATCAGAAGTAGTTTGGGAAGACGCTACAGAGAAAGCTCCATAAGATCAGAAGAGATAGTGCAGAGGATAGCTGGCATGCTTTACAGGCAGTATGCGCTTGTCATTGATGGAAAAACCAGAGTATGCAGCGAAGGCAAAACAAGGACAAAGTACGCTCAGGAGGAGAAGCGTCAGTGATCGTTAGATCCCATCCTGAATTCCTGATGACTGTTAGATCTCAATGTAGACAAGAGGAGCACGTAGATATGGAGAATAGATCTCGGGCGTTAGATCCGAGCACAAGGTCTGACCACCGTTGGATCGAGGAGAACCTACACGCTCTTTAAAGTGCAACGAGTAGAGGGCTCACAAAATCTCGAAAGAAGGAGGACCATCCATCTTCAGGCAGGACACGTGGACACAGATCAACATTTCGCTGACTGGAGAGTCAAAGGAACAGGGTTCCCTAACCTCGTGAAATGAAAAATTGTGACTTAACCATAGCCATCAGATCAAGATGTGATCTACACCATTAATCCAACTCCATATCGGAGTTTCAGGGATCGAGAGTTGGAGATGTCAAGTAATATCAATCACAAGAATCCTGAAATCGCGATGTAATCTGAGTCATCAGATCAAGGTTTGATCTGGACCATTGATCTCAGTCCATTTTGGACTTTCGTGGATTGAGAGTTGAATATGTCAAAGAATAATAACCACAGGAATCCCAAAATCACGATATGCGATATTGCGATTTAATCGCAGTCGTCAGATCAAGATGTGATCTGGACTGTCGATCCAACTCACATCAGCAAACCATGTCATCTAGGAACACGTGGCACAACTAGGTAATGACAAGTGTCAGATTGATTCAACATTTCAAGCACATGTAAGTCACGAATCAGGGTGACACGTGGTAGGTATTCGACACATGTGACGTCAGCAGGTTTACACCACTTTGGAGTTTCAGAAATTGGGAGATAGAGATGTCAAGAAACTCTCAGCATCAGGAGTCCCAAAATGCCGAATTGCGAAATGTCAAAATCTCGTCAACTGTCCATCTCTGGGGGTTATGTGGACCATTGATCCGACTCCCTTTCAGAGTTTCATGGATCGGGAGTTGGAAGCATCAAGAACATTCATCACAGGAATGTCGAAATTGCGATATGTGAAATCGCGAAATGATCTGAGTCGTCAGATCAAGTGTTGATCAGGACCGTTGATCCCATGCCATTTTGGGGTATCGGGGATTTCTACTTGGAGAGTCGAGATGTCTCATCTCCAGACTCACGAAATGCGAAAGCGCCTTATGCATAAGGCTGTGGTCACAGCCCTTGGTCACATCAGCGAGAGATGGAGGAAAGAGCTAGAGAAACCAAGCTCCATTTCAGGGATCGCGACTGGGAATGTCGAGATGCATGGTCACACGAATGTCGAATTGTCGAATGCCAAAATGTCGAAATGAATGCAAAATCCCATGGAATCAATCCAACGATGCAGGTGAATTAGAACAAGATCGGAGGGCTACTGTAGCACGTCGCAGTGTAACTGCTAGAAATCATTGATGGTCTCTGCTAGAGAATTCGAAGAGACCTCTGTGTGATTGCCAGAGAAGATGAAGAGTGTCTAAGATTCATCCAGTGAAGCAAGACGATGGTTAGGAGGGTTGACAGATGGATGATTGTTGAAGCCTATAACTGAAACAGGAGGCATAAGCTTGACTGTGCCAGAGATGACGAGGAGTCTCAACTGCCAGAGAGGCTAAGGACTCTTAGCAGAACACCCATTGATGATGAACGTGTGGGAAAACCGCCAGAGAAGCTGAAGAGTTACCATGATGATCAGGCAGAGCACTCGAGAGGTGGAGGATATCGGCGCGGTGTGAGTATGCAGAGGGATTGTGCACATTGCATGCACAAGGTGCAATGAAGCTATAAGTACATGGTACAGAGAAGAGATGGTGTTGTTGTTGCTATTGGAGTTTCTGTGGTTGTTGTTATTGAAGGTGATTCATGTGTGAAGAAGGAGGAGAGTGAAGTAGTTGAATTGAACAAAAGAGGAACTGTACAGTGAATGGACATGGCGCATAGAGCATAAGCAGAAGAACAGATAGCGCAAGTCATATGTACAGGAAGGCAATGAGGCAGACAGAGCAACGAAATGCAGCAGAACAGTGATGAGTCTAGTAATCCATTGTTGAACATTATATCACTGTAATAAGTTTTAGTAGCAAAGATTTATATTTTAGGGAGGTTGGGAGGTGCTAGGGAGGACTATTGTCCTCAAAGGTTCAAGTGGGTGCTTGAACACAGGGAGTTGTAGCTTCCATCTGGTTGCATCCAGAGAAACCAGGGTGGTAGTGTGGTGCAAGGGAGAAATCGTGTTCTCTGTTATACAAGTTGGTTCCTATATGATTGGAAGTTGGTGCTTCCATCTAGTTGGTGCTGGAAACACTCAGGGATTTGGTGCTTCCTTCTAGTTGGTGCTAGAGAAACCAGGGAATTGGTGCTTCCTTCTAGTTGGTGCTAGAGAAACCAGGGAGTTGGTGCTTCCTTCTAGTGGGTGCTAGATAAAATAGAGAGTTGGTGCTCTCAGCAAGTAGCAGCTTGCAAAACAGAGGTTGTAGCCTCATTATGAGTTGGTGCTCATATGTATGATAATGTAAAGAATGTAACTATTACTTATCATATAAAAAGAAAGAGGTTTTTACCCTTTATGGGTTTCCTCGGGAAATATCTGTCTCTGTGTATCACATGTGTGTGACCGATGTTGAATAAGCTATTTCTTACTTCCCTACACTATTGTGATTGTCCTTCAGTGTTTCTACAAAGATTTTAAAAGAAGCATAATTGTTTAAGCACAGTAACAACTGATTAACCCCCCC
>ML778476.1:934328-955239 GCA_009831015.1 Picea engelmannii | reverse complement strand
CCAATTAATCAACAATATACCCCTTTGGCATTGATTTCAACACTCAGATGTAATACTTAAGTCATTTCATGCAATATTGAAGTCATATCACTCATACTCCCCCTATGACCACCGCTCCCCCTGGAACCATGCCTATGTGCTCTAGATCTGATAAATCACTCCCCTTTGTCATCAATGGAAAAGGTAGCTTTCCATCCGGGGCTACTCCCCCTAACTAAATTGTCCATGGGGATACTCTTCCTATCTGAACTCTTCCTGAAACTGATCCCCCAAATTGAATTGTCCTCTTTATGGTGCTTCCTCGTGTAAATCTAAGACATATAAGATAAGCATTCAAAAGAATTCATTTTGGAGTAGAAATTACTTCGAGTCTCTGGTGAAAATACTCAAAGGCTTCCCTTGGAAGAGGTTTTGTAAAGATGTATCCCAATTGTTATTTTGTGCCCACATATTCAACTTTGATGTTATTCTATGAAACCTATTCCCGTAGAAAGTGATACTTTATTGGAATGTTATTCGTCTTGGAGTGCATCACCGGGTTATTTGAGATATTGATTGTTCTTGTATTATCATAATAGATTGGAATGGGCTCATCGTACTCAACCTGTATATCCAAGTAGAATGTTGCTCTCCTTGTGCTTCATCAATCATCAATGCAACCTGCCCAATATGCATCTATATAGGAAATAAGTGATAGATCCTTTCCTTTTGGATACCATAATACAAACGCTTTTGCTCCTTTGAGATATATGAAAATCCTCTTCACTGCTAATACATGTGATTCCTTTGGTGTTGCTTGAAATTGTACCACCTATCCAACTTCCTGCATTACATCTGGTCTAGATGTTGTCACATATAGTAAGATACCAATCATTGACATGTATTGCCTCTAGTTTGTAGACTTTGAATCATCATCTTTTCTCAACTTGAAACTAGTTTTCATAGGAGTGGTAATTGGTTTGGAATATTCCATTCCAAACCTCTTTAGCATTTCTCTGATATACTTGGTTTGAGAAATAAAAATTCCTTGGTTTCTTTGATGTATTTGAAGACCTAGAAAGAAGGATATTTCTCCAAGTAATGACATTTCAAATTCATTCTTCATATCCTTTGCAAATTTTTGGATTAACCTGTCGTCATTACTTCCAAAAATAATATGATCAACATAAAATTTAATTAATAAAATACTATCTTGAGTTACCTTGATGTAAAGGTTGTTGTATGCACTTCATTTTCTAAACCCTGCCTGTTGTATATATTTATCCAGTTTAGAGCACCATGCTCTAGGAGCCTATTTTAGACCATACAAGGCCTTCTTCAATTTGCACACGTAATTTATGTTCTTTGACAACTGAAATCCTTTTGGTTGTTCGATGTAGAATTCTTCTTCATCTATTGCTTCTTCTTCATAAAGTTGTTCCATTGATTCATTTTCTTCTTCCTTTAATTATTGTCCACTTGTTTCATCAATTGTTACATTGATACTTTCCACAAATTGTTTTAACCTCAGATTGTAAAATGTGTATGCTTTCCTTGAACTTGAGTAACCAACAAGTACTCTTTTGTCCACACGAGAGTCAAACTCTCCCATTCTTCCATCTTCTCTTTTGATATATCATTTTCTTCCAAATACTCTGAAGTACTTCACATTTTCTGGTCTTCCTTTCCATGGCTCGTAGGGAGTTTTTTCATTGTTGTTTCTGAGCATTAATCTATTTTGAATTTGAACTATTGTATGAACTGCATGTGTCAAAAAATACCTGTCAATTTTGAATCCATTAGCATTGTTTGAGCCATTTCCTGTGTAATTATCATCCATTATGATAATGTTCCTTTGTCTCTGAACCACTCTCTAAACCAATCTATGAATCCATGCTCTCGTCCACTATCATATATATGTCCAAAACTGCTAAGTGTTCTTATGAATCCATATCTATCCATACTTTTCAAGACTCTACTTCACAACTGTCTATAATGTTGACCCATTTATCACTGTACTATCATGAAGTATTCACTACTACAATTGATTATACTTCTGCTAACTGACATATCTGGATCCGTCTATTCAAACTCTGGAAGCTACTTGAAAGATGGTTCTTTGGTGTGTCACAACTATCACATAGACTCCCCTTGTCTAATATTCATGTTACCTGTGAGTCTCTAAGTCGGATAGCTCAGAACAATTCCTGCTCTGATGTGTATTCATCATCATCTTCATTAGTAGATTCATCATCTCTCTGAGCTATGACTTATTTCTTCTTGTATGTTGATTCATATTTCACGACAATGCCTGAAAGTACAATATCTTGAACCTATTCCTTTTTTACCTATTCTTATTTGTTTTTAGTTGTTTTCCAAACCTTTCTGTATCTGACATTTTTATGTTTCTCTGTAGAATTTTATTCATCTTGTTTTATTCCCAATATTGCGATCTCTGGGACCTCGTCTTTTTTCACATGTTCTTCATGTTTTATTATCCATACTTTCTTACATCTGATATCAATGCTCTCTTTCATGGAAGTATCAATCATGCTTCTACAATCACTAGCTATGTGTCCATAGATATGACATTTGTAACATTCA
The DNA here is from genome assembly GCA_009831015.1 of Picea engelmannii. Lineage (NCBI taxonomy): Eukaryota > Viridiplantae > Streptophyta > Pinopsida > Pinales > Pinaceae > Picea > Picea engelmannii. The sequence goes on along the minus strand of ML778476.1, from coordinate 952,656 downwards.
ATGTTACATGGGGCCACATAGGAATTTCTTTCTTGAACAGTTTTTTTATAAGCCCTGTAATCTGCAACTTTATGTCCAAAGTTAGTACAATAAAAACAATGACCATAAAATAAATTTGCATATCTAGGAGTGAATGATATTCTTTGTGGCATAGTCCTTTTGAATTTTTTCCTTGACTAATCATGATCATGATTGAAGCTTCTTTGTGGCTTGAACATGGATGGTCTTCTTGAAGATGTATCTTCAATAGTTTTCTTATATTCTGGTTGACCATGATTCATTCCTTTGAGTACTTCTACATAATTCTTTATGTTATCTTCATTCTTCTTTTCTAGCAACCTAGAGTGCTTCTCTTCATTCTCTATAACTGATGTGGATGTTTTTGTCTCTTCAACGTTCTTGTTGAGCTTAACAATTTTACTTCTCAATGTGACAACTTCTTCTTCAAGCTTCTCAACCTCTTCTTCTTTTTTCATTATCTGAGACTTCATGACTTCTTCTGTTCTTTTCGCTTCTTCAAGCTGAATTTTTAATGTGATTATTTCTTCTTCAAGTCCTTTCTCTTCTTGACCAAACTCTGCCTCAAGCTATTTTAGATCGTTAGTTATTTCTTTAAGATGATCTATCAATATCTTCTCTCTCATTTCTGCTTCTTCCTTCTGTTCTTCTATGTTGGCTAGCAAATACTTCTTTTGATATTTAAGATTTTCTTCGATCTTTCTGGATTCTTCTAGATGAGTTCTTAATTTCTCGATGACATGTTTGACTTCTTAAAAAATGTGAAACTTTCCTTTTGTTTTATCAATTCTTTCTTGAGTGAATTTTTTTCTTCTCTTAGTTCATCTAAAGCACTAATCAATCTGCTTCATAATTGTCTTCCTTTTCAATTAGTTTTTTTGTCTCATTTCCTTCATAGAATTCTATTTCAAGATGTCTATGTTTTTCACAATTAAAGAAAAACAGCATACCTCTGGTAATTATGTACTATTCATCTTCTGAATCTGTTTGACATGGTGAACATAATTCTTCTTAATCTGTATTTGCATCTTCTTCGGAATTTTCTAAATCTGCGATGGGTGAAGAATATATGTCATGTAAATTATCCCAAAGTTATTTGGTTGATGAACATTTACCAACATTTTCTCTTACTGGATTAGGTAATCATTCCCAGATGAAATCCATTTCTATTTTGTTATTCTTCTTCAATTCCTTTTTTGTTGCAGTCTTTGTCATTTTTGAACTATCATATCCTGTAACAACTGATAGACAAATATAATGTCCATGTACCTGTAAAAATACTTTTATCCTTCTGCCCCACATATCATACTTTAAACCATTCTAACCATTAAACATTGATACTCCATTATCAGAATAATCCATGATCTCCTTCCAGTGGTTAAACTGTTTCCTGAAGGAACCTGCTCTAAAACCAATTGTTGGATTACTGAGAGGGGGGTGAATCGGTAATAGAGAAATTTAATCATTTTTCACCATAAAATGCAAGTGTTATATAAATGTAGCATTATCATCCAATAGTTGCAGAGTAAATAAAAAATGAACAAATGAGAAATAACAAACATACACAGTACACTAGTGTTTTACGTGGAAACCCAAAGCGGGAGAAAACCACGTAATTATTTTTCTTATATGTCTTTAAGAAACACATTCCTTGGAAGCACCAACTTCTTTTGTTTTCCAACTGCAACTGGAAGGATTCTGCAACCCCCTAGTTTCTCAGGCTACAACCTGAAGGAATCTCCAACTCCCCAATTATCTGGCTATAACAAGGAGGATACAACCCCCTAGTTTCTCAGGCTACAACCTGAGGGAAGATCCAACTTCCCAATTCTTTGGATACAACTAGAAGGAGGCTACAACCCCCTATGTTCTCCGGCTACAACCAAAAGGTGGATACAAACACCTTTCCTTGCCCCATCCAACCACCTTGAAATATAAGTAGAATGATGGAACCACCGTCACACTATCATTGTGAGATATATTGTTTTAAACCTATACCAATCAACCTGTAATCAACTTGTACCATAAACAAGTGCATAAACCATGCACCAACCTATACCTCAACCTATACCATCAACGAGTGCATCAACCATGCACCAAATATGTACCAATCATGCATCAAATACACATAAACCATAACTCATCAATATTTACCAACATCATCAACTATATACCTAAGAAGACCTAATAGAAGCTTTCGTTTCTAGAAGGATCTTCCTCTAGATTGTTCTTCTAGATAGATAGTTTTAGTATAAATAAGAATAGAGGGTATGGGAAGTTTTGTCTTGGATATTATTGTAATAGAGATCCGCTCTGTTGGAGGTTGCCCCCTTGAAGAGGCAAGTGAACATTTCTCTCTGTAATCAAAGTGCTCTTTCTAGTGTTATTCTAGTATTACTTTGGTATTATTGTGATGTTGTCCTGGTTATATCATTGTTTATCTTCCATTTCTAGATAATTATTTAGGTTCTGCATACTATTTTATATCTAGAATATTACAAGTGGTATCAAAGCACCTTCCTCGACAGAAAATTGTGGGTTAAAGTTTTTTCCAGGGTAGAGACGTATTCTGACATCTTTGAGCTACAGAGATATTCCGTTATGTGCATAAACCCGTGGTTGGGGATTCGTACAGACGGGAAATACAAGTGGTACTTAAGAACACATCTGTTTCCCACTCTTGTAACCCCTGTTGGTACCCCTTTGAGTGGTAGCACATCAAAAAACACATGTATACAGATCGACCTAGATATTTTGAAGCCCTCCATAGATAAACTGATCAGCCGCCTGACTGTTATAGTGCCACTGAGAACAACACTCGGGAAGATACTCTCTAGCACCTAGGTATTCAGGTAGTATGGATAAGGGTACAGTCTAGCCTCCTTAGTTGGTTCCCTGAGATATTAGACCGAGTACTATTGTTGGACCCCACACATATATCAGAGAGTTATATAATAGGGAAAACCCTTGTCTGTAGATACCTTAATACCCTAACCCTTGGGAAGGAAACAAAAACAGAACCAACAAGATCTATTGTCATGTTATAGTGTATTATGCATTCTGGTTGTGAAATTACTACACATTTCTTCCTGTTAAGCATTTGGGCATTTCATCACTACAGTATTCTTCAAGACAGAGTATAACTCCACAGAGTAAAAAAAAATTATAGTGGTCCCACTGGCACACTTATTTGGGACATATTCCAATGGATTTCCCTTTTCTCCATGATTGTAGTCACACCCTTCATTTTTAATCCTTTTTGTTTCAGTGGACACGACCACTTCCCAGTTTCCCTATTTTACCACTTATTCCATTATATTTCCCTTCAAGCACTAATCATCGTGGCACCTATCACTTATAAGTCCTTTTTTTTTGGTCCAACCCACTCAATTTTCTTCCTTACCTACACTTCCCCTCTCCAAATGGCCACCACTCACAACTAATAACTCCAAACTTCCCTCAATCAATCCCATGTGTCAATCGAACATCTCACATCTCAGATGGATTATACCAATTCCCGCATGGAAAAATTGGAAGCCAACCTCACAACCCAATTGACCTCCCTCCATTCTCTTGTCAATCAATTGTTGAACTACCCTATGGGTCCTTCCTCATCAGAACAACCCGATGTTGTTGATTCCTCTCAGTCTCCGAATTTTCACTCCAACTTGTTGGAGTTACTTCACACACATAGGATTTTTTTTTCTTAAGGTTTTTCCTTGTTTATTAGTCATAATTAGTCATTATTCAATCTCCTATATTTTAGGGGAGAATATTCCACCTGGAGAATATTCTCTTTCAGTTAACACTTCAGTTTGACTAGTTGAGTTGAGTTTAGATGTTGCATTGGTTTTGTCACCATGAAACATTGATATCATCACCAGCTAATGAACACTTTCCTTGGGATCATGAACAAACTAGTGCATTGCCCTTGATTTCCTGATTTAACTCCCTACTACTCTTTGTTCAGTCAGTTAACTGAAGACTAGTTGACTAGTTAACTCAACTAGGTGGCAGTTCACTCCTGTAACTACCTGAGATACTAGACTAGGTGAAAAGTTCACTCCCGTAACTGTTGGTGTGTGTCCAGATCACTCTAGACCACCACTATGGCTCATTAGTTACTCATGTATCCTATATCTATTGTAAATTATTCACTGTTTGAGTGTGGAAACAGTTAATGAGAATTCTTTCATTCTTTCCCTCCTTTGTATTCTTTCTCCAATTCTCTTTGCAAATGTGTGTATAATTGTTTAGCTAGTTCTATTCTGTGCAGGTTCAACACATTTACACAAATCATTTCATCGTGAACCCTATATTCCCCGCATAGAAGTCAATAAATTTGATGCCTCTGATCCTACAGGTTGGGTCACTCAAATGGAGCATTACTTTTATCTGCATGGTATTACTGACGAGTTGGCCAAACTTCACTATGTTGTCCTCTATCTATATCCTGAATGCTAGCAATGGTGGAAATGGCAAAAAAAATTCACGTCAAGGGTATATTTCCTAGACCCAGTTTGTTACTAAGATTTATGCCCTCTTTGATACTAACACCCACTATCTTAGTCGTTTGACCAAGTTGAAATAGTCAGGAAAAATGGAAGACTTCATCACTTCTTTTTAGCATTTGGCCTTCTAAATATAGGGAATTTCATATGCGTTCTTCCATGAATGCTTCATCAGTGGTCTATAGGATGAAGTATGATCCTAGGTTCTCATGGCCTGCCATCTAGCTTAGTTTGAAGCTACTCAATGTGCTAAAGAGGCCCAACAAGTTGTTTTTTCCCAAAAGAAAAAACCCCCTTTTGTTCCTCCCCCTCGACCTGCTAATACTAACCCCCCTGTCACTCCCCTAAAGGTCCAAAAACTACTAGGGATGAAATGGTTGAACACCAATTGAAGGGTCTTTTCTATAATTGTGATGAAAAATATTTTACGGGGCACAAGTGTAAGGAACAAAAATTATTTATGGCCATTTCTGAATATCTTCCTGAAGAGGATGTGACAATTCCCCTTGTTGAAGAACCCTCCCTTCCCAATGCCACCCAGGAGCCTACTGACCCACCTAAAGTTGACTCACTTGTTTCCTTACATGCCCTCACTAGCTTCTATGCCCCACAAACTCTCAAGATCATTGGATACATTAAGCACGGGAAGGTCATCATCCTTGTTGACTGTGGTAGCACCCACAATTTTATTCATCGTCACATTTCCCAGGAAAGCAATTGCTATATTTGTGTTGTCAATAATTTTAAAATCATGATATCCAATGGTGGGTCCATGAAATGTGGTGGGCATTGTGAAAATGTTTGTCTTCAAATTGGACATTAACAACTAAAATATCATATGTTTTCCATTGACATGGGAGGTTGTTACATTGTGTTAGGTGCTAAATTCTTATGTACTTTGGGTCCCATTCTTATGAATTTTAAGGAAATAACCATGAAATTCCTATAGGAAGGACAAAGGTATCAATTCCAAGGTCTCACATCCTCAAGAAAAGCCACTCTGGTATCATTGCTCAAGTCCATTCTATTCAAGCCATTGAGACACCCTCTGGGCATCCTAACCTCCAAGATCTCCTTTCCAAACATCAAGATGTATTTTATACCCCTTAGGGACTTCCTCCTTCTCATGGTATTCATGATCATTCCATTCCCCTTGTTCCTGGTAGTCTTCCTCCCAATGTTCTCCCTTATCGTCACCCCTTTTCCCAAAAGAATGAAATTGAGAAAATAGTGCAGGAATTGCTCCAAGCGGGTGTTATCCACCCCAATACTAGTCCTTATTCTTCCCCTATGGTCATGGTAATTAAGAAAGAATGAACTTGGCGCATGTGTCCCAACCTTCATGCCCTCAATAAGCTCACCATCAAGGACAAGCTCCCCATTCCTGTCATTGATGATCTCTTGGATGAGCTGAGTGGTGCTCAGTACTTCATTAAACTTGATCTACATTCTCACTACCACCATATACATATTCAAGAAGCTAACATACCCAAGAATTCCTTCTGAACTCACGAGGGTCACTATGATTTTTTGGTCATTCCCTTTGGCCTGTGTAATTCCCCCTCCACCTTCCAAAGCCTCATGAATCATGTTTTTTATCCTTTTCTCTGTCATTTTGTCTTAGTTTTCTTTGATGATATGCTCATCTATAGTAAAACTTGGAAATCTCATATTTCCCATGTGGATCAGATTCTCCATCTATTATCGCAGTGCCAAATTTTCCTCAAACACTCTAAATTTTCCTTTGGAGCCTCAGAAGTAGAGTACCATCGTTCATATTGTTGGAAATACTGGTGTCCAGGTGGATCCTAAAAATATTGAATCAATGCAGGATTGGACTCGCCCCAAGACTATCAAAATCTTGCATGATTTTTTGGGTTTAACTGACTATTATCACAAATTTGTTAGGAATTATTGGAAGATTATGGCCCCTCACACTGCTTTCCTTAAAAAGAATTATTTCACTTGGACTCTAGCAGCAGATCAGGATTGTCAAGCTTTGAAAGAAGCTATGTGTACTACTCTAGTTTTGGCCCTTCCTAATTTCACAAAAACCTTTGTCCTCAAATGTGATGCCTTGGGCAGAGGGATTGGATTTGTCCTTATGCAAGAAGTCAGACCTTTGGCCTTTACTAGCAAACAATTTTCCAAAATCCATTTGGGCCAATCAATCTATGAAAAGAAAATGTTGGTTATTCTGCAAGCAGTAGATCTATGGCACCCTTATCTCTTGGGGAAACGATTCCAAATTAAGACAGATAATCAAAGCCTCAAGTATTTTCTGGAGCAATGGCCTTCCTCCCAAAGCAACAAAAATGGGTAACTAAGCTCTTTGGTTATGATTATGAGAACATTTACAAGAAAGGCAAAGAAATTTTGGTTGTTGAGCTCTTTCTCGAAAATATGAAGATGAAGGGTCCCTTTTTTCCCTCTCCTTTATTGTACGAGATTGGCTTCAAGATGTGCGGCAAGAATGGCTACATGATCCTAAAATACCACATATGATACAACAATTGAAAGCCAACTCTCCAATTTCCCTAGGGTACTCTTGGCACAATGATGAAATTTGCTACAAAGGTCATTTGTATTTAAGTAAACATTCACAACTTAAATCCAAGGTGATTTTTGAGCTTCATGCTACTCCCACACCTGGGAATTCAGGGTTTACCAAAACCTATGATCGGGTCAAATGTTCTTTTTTCTGGGATGGTATGAAAAGGGATGTTCGCACTTTTGTAGAATAATTTGATGTTTTTCAATGCAACAAAGGCAAAACCATCAAACCTCTTGGCACACTCGAACCGCAGTTGATTCCACCCACTATTTGGAGGGACATCTCTATGGATTTTATTGTGGGATTACCTAAATAAAGAAATAATTCTTTCATCATGGTGGTTGTGGATCGTCTTTCCAAGTATGCTCATTTATGTGCTCTTCGAAATCCATTTACAACATCAATTGTGGCTCAACTTTTCATTGATCATATCTTCAAGCTTCATGGCATGCCTCATTCTATTATTTTTTATCAAGATCCAACTTTCACTAGCAATTTTTGGCAAGAACTATTCAGACTCTAGGGCACCCAATTGCATCTCAGCACCGCCTATCATCCCCAGACTGATGGTCAAACTGAAGTCATCAATAAGCGTTTGGAGACTTATTTGAGGTGTTTTGCCTCTGAAAGGAAAAATCAGTGGGCTCAATGGTTACCATTAGTTGAATGGTGGTACAACACTTCTTACCATACAACTACTTGCATGACTCCTTTTGAAGCAGTATATGGCCAAAAGCCACTTTCAGTTCTCTCTTACATGCAAGGTGTATCGAAGGTCCAATCGGTTGACCAAACACTTACAGTTCGGGAGGCTATTCTTCGTACCCTCAAAGAGAATTTGGTCATGGCTTAGAATCGCATGAAGCAACAAGATGATCAAGGTCACTCAGAATGATAATTTGTTGAAGGAGACCAGGTATTTCTTCGGTTGCAACCTTATAAGGAAAATTCACTCAAGGTCGAACATTGTCAAAAACTGGCACCCAAATTTTATGGTCCTTATACAGTTCTCAAGCACATTGGGTAGGTGACCTATCAATTAGCTTTACCCAATCATTCTAAGCTCCATCATGCTTTTCATGTCTCTTGCTTAAAGAAGGTGATTGGAACTAAGTGCCAAAATCAAACCATCCTTCTCGAGTTGGATGAATAAGGATCCATATGGTTGTAGCCACAAGCCGTTCTGGACCAATGAAAGCATCGTCTTCATCAGTGTACCATCAAGGAAGTGTTAGTTCAGTGGAAAGATACAACTCTAGAAGATTCCACCTGGAAGCCCACTAACATTCTGTAGAAGTTTCCTCATCTCAAGCCTTGAGGAAAAGATTGATTCTAAGGGCAAGGGCATGTTAGGGACCTAACCTACCTAACCCCTCAAGTGGGTACAATAATATATTTCCATGTAATAAAGGTCAATATTAATAAGGCCTAACAATAAGGAGGAATAAGTCAAATGTAAGAAGACCTAATAGAAGATTCCACTTCTAGAAGGATCTTCCTCTAGATTATTCTTTTGGATAGATACATTTAGTATAAATAAGAATAGAGGGTATGAAAAGTTTTGTCTTGGATATTATTGTAATAGAGCTCTGCTCTGCTGGAGGTTTCCCCCTCGTAGAGGCATGTGAACATTGCTCTTAGTAATCAAAGTGCTCTTTCTGGTGTTATTTTGGTATTACTTTGGTATTATTGTGATGTTTTTCTGGTTATATCATTTTTTATATGCCATTTCTAGCTAGTTATTTATGTTCTTCATACTATTTTATATCTAGAATATTACACTTCTTGTCTTCTCTACCAGCCTCTCTAGCCACTTGATCAAAAAATTTGGAAATTTGACAAAGAAAATTTCATGCAAATCCATGAACACATACATTTGGATCCATTTATTATCTCTCATCCGAGGGTTATTGTTCTCTTTTCATGCAAATTCCCTTTCTTTTCATTCTAACCAATCTGTAATCTCCTTCTTCGTTGGCCTCCAAAACATTCCCTTAATCACAAATTCTTGGTCCCAACAACGAAACCATTTGTCGGTTGTATATGATCTGCGCACAGGTTGTAAGACCCAAGGATCGGTTTATCTATGACCAACAAAACCTCAAGACACCATCCCTTTCAAAATCACCTACTTGCGCAAATGAAGTCTCACCCGAGGTATCTATTGGGACTGTAGGAACCCAGCTTATGCAGTAGTAAGGGAAGGAGAGGCGGATACTCGCATCATTGTTCCTTGTTTTAGCTTATGTATGTTCTTGGTTATTATAGAGGCTCACACAGTCATTCATGAATATTGCAACATAATCAATCCATAACTAAATCTAATTTTTTAAGTATAACATCATTCATAAATGCACATAGACAAGTAAAGAACACAAGACACAAGATTATCTCAAAACTCTTTCTTTATTCATCTTATCAACTTATTACATTCACAACTCTTGCATAATCTCAACCTCACTGCTCAGTCTCTCTCTCTCTTAGACTATGATTCTCTCAGGATCTCTCTCACACACACACCTAGTCTCCCAATCCCGTTACATATTTATACCCAAAATCCCTGGATTATTTATCCCCAAAAATAACTTATTACAATGCATGGCATAGGCAACTTCAGTTAACTGGTTGTTTGTTTTCTTCTTCTTTTTGCTCTTCATGCATCTTTTCTGTCATTCTTCTATTTCTAGAAAGTGCACTTTCATCCTTCGTGCTTTCTTATCCTTATGTCTGTGCATTGTCTTCATCCTACATGCTTTCTTTCCTTCTACGCCCTTTCTTCTACACCCTTTCTTCTGTGCACTTTCTTCTTTCTACACCCTTACTTTATCCTTAGGTTTTTTTGTCCCAAAATTTTATCCAAAACTTCCTTTCCAACAGAAGCTGCCATGTGGTAGCCTCTCATTGTCTCTCCTTGCCACATGTCCATGCATAATTGAACCAATTATCTTCCACTTGTCATCATGCGTTTGGACCACTTGTCAACCTGTAGTTGGATTGTACCTTGCCTAGTTAGCTTCCAAGTAGGTGTCACATGTCACCCTTGTAGTGGTGACACGTGTAACCTATTTGTTTTCCCTATACTTTGACCTTTGACCTGGGTTGAATGGAACTTTGACTAGCCATAACGTTTTCATACAAACTCCATTTCACTTGTAGTTTGCACCATTGGAAATCTGACGATGAGCTATACGCAATGATTCCATTTTTGGGATGATTTGGGATACTTGAATTTTAAGCTTTTATGGATCCTTTGGGACCTTTGTGAGTGTTCTGGATCCTCCTGTACCTCTATGATCATTCCTTATATCCCCTTGGATCACACCTTATCACTGAAGAACTTTTGGACCTCCAAAAGTATATATACTCAACAACTTAGTGATGATAAATCTAACTCACTCTTCCATCTTACTGAAATGTTTTGATCAATAAATTAGTGATGAATCTTCTTCATTCTTCCATCTTGTTGATTCTTTTGGAATTAAGTCTTCATATTGGGTCTTCGAACATAGGCACTATATCAATGCACTTTTTTCTTCTTCTCTAGAATATGGCTCTGACTCTGGCCTCTGGAAATGTAGCTAATATGATATATAGCTCTGGTTTTGGCTCATATATTTCTTGACAACAAAATTCTTTTTCACTAAATCTATGCAATACATGTATCATGTATTCAATATCCACTCCCATATCCTTTTATTGAAGATAGTCCATCTCAACCAATATGAAACCAGGTCGAATGTTGATCTATGCCTTTCCCTTTTGGACTCTTTGTTCTTGTACTACTTGATGTATATGTAGAAGTCCTTCAATGAATTCTCTATCCATTTTCGCTCCTTCCTTGAAAAATAATTATATTGTTACCGTTATTATTTGTACCTGACTTGCTTGTGTTCAAGGTATACATATTCATGAACATGACATGGTATTTAAAGATGATTATAGCATGCACCTTTATGTGCCTCTTATTTATGAAGAGGGTCACTTCTCCTTTACCATCTCTATAAATTTATGCATTACTTTGATGCTCTTTCCGCTTCTGAACTACATGTTCCAATTGACTGCATTCTTCTATTCCTTGACTTTCAGTTCTTCAAAATCAAGAATGTTTTCTTAGCAAATTCAATCCATATGTATCCCTTTTAGTTGATTACAAGACAAAGAAAATTGTCCATATTTTTTTCTAAAGGATTTATAAATACTGACACTATTTCACTCACTCTTGAATGAAGTGGCCATATAGAAATATTTTTTAATGATATTCCTCTCATTTCAATAACATGATATAAGGTGGTGATATAGAGACTCTCTTACAAAATTTTCTCACTCTATTCAAGGTGGTAATATATAAATTTCACAAAGTCCCTCTCACTCTTATAATTTACAATGAGTGGATTCTTCATAAATGAAGTGGGGACATTGTCACCTCACTTGTCCAGTATCATCCATCCATCTTGTTTTTATAATGAGCACCCCACTCACCATAATAATGACAAAAATTGAAAAAACATTGTCGACCAAGTCAATCATTCCCTTATATTCACAAACTCTTCCATTCATTGTTGCAGTATCCAACCATAATATACTAATTACTAATAAACTAAACAACAAAACTAAATATATAGATTTGAAAGAGAATGCATTACCAACATATCTACCCTTCTTAACAAGCACAACATCAACCAAAGGACCTATGTTACTTTCAACCATACATTGTAAATATGGATCCTCAATAATAGCATTATCTAGAATGTGTCATGTAGTGACAACAGTAAAATTAGTCTTCATATGATGAGCTCTCACAATGAACTCAATCCAATCCTTGAAGAGATGATACTTATTTTGTTCCATGTAGAAAATGGCCTTCCTATCATACAAGTATGGACTACCTAAAACCATCCCACAAATGTCAAGTGGAACAACATCTAACTCTACCTCATCAATGAACTTGGATGTGATCATGAACTATAACTTGCACTATGTAGTTACATGTACTTGAGCATTATCACAAATCCAAACCAAAGGATATGGTCTCATATGAGGCCTAGTTTCCAATCCCAACTTCTGAACAAATTGCTTTGAAATAAGATTCTCTAGTACCTCATTTGTGAATGGTGTTGGGAATGGGTCATGTAAGCATGTGTCATTCAACTTCCTTAGATCTAAGCAGATCTTGATTCCTATTGTCCTCTTGTCCTGCACCACCATTGGACTGATCCACTCAGAGTCTTCTACTATTTCGATGATTCCTGTATCCAACATCTTGTCTATTTCATCCTTCACTTTCTCCTTGTACCTCAGATTTAACCTGCAAGGCCTTTGGCACACTGTTTTAGATACTAGATTCAATGGGATCTTCATCTCATCTAAGTCTCCTGCTATTCTCTTCATTTATGAAAATTTTGTCGGCAACAGATCCCAGTATTCTCGCAATAAATATGCAATCTTCCCAATTGTCTCATCATTCCAATAATATCCTACCTATGAAAAATTGGGATTCTTTATCGTCCCAATGTTTACCTTTCGCATCTGTATAGGTTGTGTATATGTGGCGTATTCAACCTATATCCCTTCTATAGCTCGTTCTCCTTTTGTATCATGTACTTGTACATTCTTGGTATCCTCTTCATCATACTCTTCCTTGGCTACGTTATATCACTCTAGGAGCTCACGAATAATCATCTTCGCTTTGTGTGCACTGCACCGATAGTCATTCTAGTTCGATCTGTATACAGGTGTTTTCTAATGCACTACCACTTGAATGGGTACCAGCATGGGTTATAAGGCTGGCCAACAATGTGCGCTTAAGTACCACTTCTAGTTCCTGCATGTATGCTTCCCCGACTGCAGATTTATGCATTGAACGATAGATCTTTGTAGCTTTAAGATGTCAGAATATGTCTCTACCCTGAAACAAAATCAACCCACAATTTTTTTCCAAGGAAAGTTCTTTGATACCACTTGTAAGGTACCAGATATATTATAATAGTCGAAAACACAAATATTGCAGAGAATAACAATGAAACAACACAATAGATGAAACCACAACACCAAAATAATACCTTTACTAATAGGAAACAATACTCACTTGTCTCTTTGAGGGGGAAACCTCCATCATAGCAGTGCTCTATTACAATAATTATCAACACATGGGCTCTCTTACTCTGCAAAGCATCTTCCCATGAGGGATTTCACCATAAGGGGACCACTTTGGAGTTCATCCATATTTACTCCTTATCAACCATGAAAAAACAATAATGAGTCATATTTACATCAAACAAAATTGGGTCCATTACCCAAACCTTTATGCTACGAGGCTTTCTTCAAGGGTTGACATCAATGACAACCAACTTTAATCAACAATCTTCCACTTTGGTATTGATGGCAACACTCTGATGCAATACTGAAATCATATCACTCATGCTCCAAGACTGATCAGGTTACCTGGCTATTAGGGAAAGTAAAGTTAGCTACATGCCAACGATCAGGTTACCTGTTGATTATTAGTTAATATATATTTAAATAAGATTAAAACATAATTCAAACAAAATAAAACTTATAACTATAATTTATTAAAGTTATTATAAAGAAACAATGTTATAAGCATAAACCAAAATATAATTTTATTTGATGTGTCTATATTAAAAATGTTTATTTGATTTGTTTATATTAAAAATGTTTACTTGGAGAAAACTAATTCAATGTATCTTTGTATAGAAGATTATCACAAAACTTCTTATATAATCTTAACAATTAAGTTTATTATGGTTGAATTTTAATATAACCAATTTAGATCCATATTAACTCCAATCTATCACAATCTATCATGAAGATGGGAGAGGGATCAAATCCCTTGAGGTGTTAACCTTTCCTCATGTGTATGGAAGGAACAAGTTTACCAAAAAACATAGCATGATTGAAGGAAGAGATTATGGTTACAACTACAGTTCTCAGAGTAAACATGCACTCCTTAATATCAAGGATGATTTTATGGATGGAAATTTATCTCAAAATGTAGAAACCTTGGGGAATCTTACTAGTTCTTAATATGTAAACTATAAAATGCATTGGCAATATCTTTGTAAAAATATTTAAATTTCTAAGGATTTTATATAGTTTCTATAAAATTTGGGCTATTTTAAAGGTAAAATAATTTTATTCTATAGAATTTGGGCAAAACATTTTTAGAAAAAATGTAAATTGGCAAATCTTTTTTGGGGGAAAAGCATGGAAAATTAGCCCATCTGCTAAATTTAGCCCCTAAAAGCATCTATGCTCCTTATATAATAAAAAAAAAATTATATCCAATTTTCTTACATGCACTCCTTAATATAATGATCATTTCATACATTTTTCATTGAAGAAATATGCACTCTTTAAGACCATAATTTATAAAACTTATAACCATAATTTATTATAAGTTATTATAATGGAAATAATTTTATAAGCAGAGACCGAAATGTAATTTTATTTGTTGTGACTATATTAAAAATGTTTATTTGATGTGTTTATATTAAAAATGTTTATTTGGAGAAAACTAATTCAAGGTATCTTTTCATACCAGATATATTAAAAATTATTACCTCGAGAAACCAACTTAGATCCATCTTAACTCCAATCTATCATGAGGCTAGAGGGATCAAATCCCTTGAGTTGTTGACATTTCCTCAAGTTTTTTCAATTAAAAAAAAAACACCTTGCTCTCATAATACATAATACATCTCTCTAGTTAAGATGGATCTATGACTAGTCTTTATGTAGAGAGATGGAGATGACATGTGTGAACTCCATGTTGAACATGGAAGGAATTACACACCATTGAAATGTTTTAAACATAAGAATGTTTTTACTTTCAATTGTCATATATATATATATATATATATATATATATATATATATATATATATATATATATATATATATATATATATATATATATATATATATATATATANGGTAACGACCAAGCCAGACACTAAATTGGTGTAGGAGACCCCCTTGTTGGTGGGAAAATGGACCCCTGTAGCCGTGCAACAATTTGACTGCTAAATTCTATGGAAGTATGCATACCCTAACCCCCTCTCCATTTGAACTTGTCACCTCTTAGGAGGAGACACATAAAGTTGATATTGAAATATTTTACTTAAAATGGACATTGAAATATTTTTTTTAAATGGTAAGTGTCAACTCCATGTTGATCATGGAAGGACTTACACATCTCCCTCACCTTTGAAGTTTGTAATATGAGTTTATTAATCAAATTTATAAATACAAAAATTGTAAAGTTTGTTATATAAAAAATAAAGTATAATATAAGATATTATGCAAGGAAAGTGAGATGGCTAGATGGTTTTATTGCTTTGGGGTTAGGGTTTCAAGTTTAGACCATAGGCCCTGGTCAAGAGATAAACATGGACGTGCATGTGGTGGATTACTCTCAATATAGGCACTAAATGTGTGCAAGCTAATGATGGTGTCTCATGCTACTAACATGAAAAAACAACAATATGTTAACTTGGAGTGATTATTCAACGTCTTTTACAATGAATTTGAATATGGTGTAAAAATATGAAATGTAAGAAAATGACTTAGCTTTCTTAATATATAATTTTTATTTATAGAATTTGTGAATAACTATGTTAAATTTGAGTTTTTCTAACATTGGTATGTTATTTTTAAAGTAAAATATAATGTATATGTCTCTCTTAGTGCAGATGTTGAGTACTTTGAGGATGAAATTTTCTTAAAAAAATTTGCATAATTGTACAAAACTCATTATTCTAGTGCTGGATATTTTTTCAAAATTTATAATATTGGTTTTATTTTATTTTTTAAATTATGAAAGCCAATATATTCTTGAAATTATAATGCATATATGTTATTGCACCCTAGGAGGGTCTAAACATTATCAAACATTTTATATATATATATATATAATCGACTTTATCTATGTATGTAGTTTCATCAACAACATATTTGTGTAGCCTATAGAAAAATAATGTAAACAATAGATATATTGAGAGGTATTCATAAAAATGGGGTTTTCAATGTATTTGTAGACCAAACCACTAGGCTTGTCATCCCAAACCTAAATTTGAGGCAACCAAATCAGAAAACATGTATGCTAGAGGTGATCCAGGATGATATTAGTGGCCACCCACCTAGTCCAACTGGCTCAAAACAATATTTTGACAATTTACTATTTTTAATAATTTTTCAGGTCTCGAACTTCCAGGGCCATTTTGAGGGACTAAACATCATTTTTTCACAATCGGGAATCTCAACGACATCTAATAGTTCTAATTAATCCCCAAAAATGAATCCCCTCTTTGATACCTTTCCAATGAGCTATCATGTTCCCTAAATGGATATTGTATGCAAAAGTTATGACCCCGGGAAGTTGATGTATTAACTTACCCCAACGGGGCCGACATGACTTTTGATGCTTCATCTCCTAGGGTTAGGTTTTTGGATGTCTAGGGTTTTGTAATTCATGATTATTGTAAAAATACCTTCAAAGCCTCAGTGTACTCATCTTCTTGCAAATGACCGTAGTTGTCACATCTCTTCTCAGAGATAAGTTGCCACCATTCTAGTAAGCTTGTTCCAGTCTGCATTTTACAGTTTTCAACATATTTCTTATTTAATAGAAGTCAAGTTTCATTGTATCTTTGTTATTGTTCAATATGTCTCTGTGTTAATATTACAAATTTGTGGTTTCATTTTGTTTCTCTCATAAATCCATATCAGTGGTATCAGAGTGGTATGTTCCTTGTCTTTTTTTAATGCATGTCCCCGACATGGTCAGAGTATAGAGAGTTGGGTATCGAGCTTGTTTCTCTTTAAGACAACTGCTCTCACATGCCCAAGAAATCATCCATGGCAGATGAAAAGAAAGATGATGATCCTTTCAAAATGTTGCTCGAGGAAGCCCTTGAGCGACATAGGAACGAGATGATGGATAGCTTTGCACAAATCCTTCGATGGTTGTCGACAAGCGATGCATCCACCTCAAGTGGCGGTGGCGCCCCCTTCAAGGTACAAATCAATTTTTATATTCCTATATTTGAAGTTCAAATAGATGCGGATGTCGTAGATAAATGGTTAAACCTTATAGAAGGGTATTTTTATGTCCACAACTTTTCCAATAGAGAAAATATTACATTTTATTTCCTCAAGGTCATCCCCCATGTCAAATATTGGTGGGAGACTTTCTATGAGCAAAAATAAATAGAGGGATCCACATTATTTGTAGTTTCACCCACTTGGGTTCCTTCACGGATTCTATTAAGGAACAATACTACCTTGTTGGAAGTTATGATGACTTGAATACAAGATGGACCACACTGTAGTAGGAAAGAGACCAAATAGTGCCAGAGTTCACAAATGTCTTCCATACCTTGCATGCCAAGATGGGTATCAAATATTATGAGCAAAACCTGGTGCTCAAGTACCGCGGCGGTCTACATAGATACATCCAGACATAAATGTATTTTTTGGACATCTCATCCTTGGGCATGGCCTATCGATATGCCATCAAAATCAAGCAAAATCTTAAACAAAAGATGTGACAATTTGGGTCTGGGAACCCCTCATAGCAGAATCAGAATCAGGGCAAGCTATCATCCATCATCCTCATGAAAGTTGTTGGGAATTTGTCAAACCAAAGGGTATGACCAACCATTCAAAAATACCTCTTTTGATTTCATAAATCCATAAATTGAAACCGATAAGATTACTTCTACACAGAAAGACTCAATAATTTCTTTCATTCAACATATAAGCATGTTAAATTAAGTAAAGAACAACAATTTCATAACAGAATAAGAATTACTTAACTGAATAAAATAAATTACCTCTTCCTGATGCTAATTCCCCCATTTATCTGGTTGTCCTTTGCTGAAGTTGAAACTGTGTCAAACACTGCCCAAAATCGATTTTTCCTCCCTGCCGACTAGGAGCACCCTACCCGGCTCCCTATCTCTAGGATACCGTAAGGATATCCTAGTCCACGTGCCCAAAACCCCCAGCAACCCGGTGCCCCCTACTTCTGATTCACCAAAAACCACCCAAAATCAAACTCCTCCCACTAGAAAAATATCCCACAACCCAAAATCACAGAACAACCTCTGCCCCGGAATTATTCCCCTAAAAAAATGAATCTACCCCGTAAGACTCCTCCCCATCATATCCCCCTTCACCAACTCTTCTCCCCTTTCATTAATTTTCTTATCTCCCCCTTCATTAT
>ML778476.1:913065-933038 GCA_009831015.1 Picea engelmannii | reverse complement strand
CATTCATAAGATTATCATTTACCAAATAGATTGCATCATATCCAACATCATTCTAATAGCATTTAAACATTCATAAAATTTACATTCTCACAATATGTCGCATCATATACATCATCATCAATAACATTTAAACATTCATAAAATTTACATTCACATAGTAGATCGCATTACATACATCATCATCAATAACATTTAAACATTCATAAAATTTGCATTCACATTGTAGATCGCATTATATTCATCATCATTAATAACATTTAAACATTCATAACGGTTCATATGTCTTAATAGTTTTCACCGTGAAGAGAAAATAATATAAGTAGGCCTCAGGTAAATCCTAGTTGTCTAAGTCAAAAGGTGGTGTTACATACACCCCACCTTCAAGAAACATATTCTTGAGGTGGTCAAAAAAGTGAGGGATAGTCTCGTCGTAATGTCGCGGAACCTTCCCAAGTAGCAGATCCTGGACTATACTTGTCCCATTGGACCTTAACTTGGTCTACCAGACAGTTACTGAGCTGTCGAACTCTATGGTCCAATATTTGTAATGGTTCTACCGTGAGAGTTCCCACGTCTAACACCTTCAATTCCTTCCAATTTAATTTATATGATTCATCAACAACATAATGACATAAAACAGATACATGAAATACATTATGAGTTTTATGCAAGTGGGGTGGCAGTACAAGATGATAGGCAATGGGTCCAATTTTCTCTTGGATTTTGAATGGTCCTATAAATTGAGGTGACAACTTTGTCCCCTTCCCGGACTGTATGGTGCTCTTATTAGGCCTGATACAAATGAAAACATGGTCTCCCACTTCATAACTTCAGTCGGTCCTGTGTGCATCCGCATAACTTTTCTGCCTATCCTGTCCTTCCTTTAGTCTCTGCCTAATCTGAATCACCTATTAATCCATCTCTTGAATCAATTCTGGCCCAAATGTTACTCGATCTTCTAGTCTATCCCAACTCAATGGAGTTCGGCATGGCCTTCCATACAGAGCTTCGTAGGGTGGCATTCCGATGGAGCTATGAAAATTGTTATTGTAGGCAAACTCTACCAAAGGTAGGTACTTCTCCCACTGGGTTTGATTATCCATGACATACATCCTGAGCATGTCTTCCATGACTTGATTTACTCTCTCGGTTTTCCCATCTGTTTCAGGATGATAAGTTGTGCTTAAGTTCAAATGAGTCCCCAACGCTGACTACAAACTTGTCCAAAACCTAGAAGTGAATCTGGAGTCCCTATCTGAAATGATCTTTTTAGGTATCCCGTGCAAATAGATAACCTCGCTTACAAACACATGTGCCACGTCAGTGACATCGTAAGTGTCTCTAACTGGAATAAAATGAGCACTCTTGGTTAACTTATCCACTATCACAAGAATGGCATTGTGTCTATGAGATGTGAGCGGTAACCCCATAACAAAATCCATAGAGATGACTTCCCACTTGGACATAGGAACCTCATGTGGTTGTAGGAGGCCTACCGGGTGATGGTGGTTGGCTTTCACTTGTTGACACTCTAGGCATTTGGTGACAAAATGGACTACATCGTGCTTCATGCCTACCCAGAAGAAGATCTTCCTCATGTCTGCGTACATCTTCTTCACACCTGGATGCGCACAATAAAGTGCTCTATGGGCTTCCTTGAGTATGATGCTTTGAATATCCCCATCTTCAGGGATGTACATCCTTCCTCGATATCTCAACAGTCTGTCTACTTCTAGACTATATCCTTCATACTTTGGATCTAACTTCCTCCCACTCTAGAGGTTTGAAGTAACCTCTAAATACCAACTGTCTCCTTGGATTTGCATCAACAAATGTTCCCTCAGATTGACCTTTAAGGGTATCAAGGAGAAGATACATGGTCTCCTACTCAAGGCATCTGTGACCACATTTTCCTTCCCCTTGATGTACGAAATACAAAAATCGTACTCACTCATAAACTCACTCCATCATCTTTTCCTAGCATTCAGATCTCTTTGAGTGAAGAGATGTTTTAAACTTTGATGGTCCGTTTTGAGCTCAAATTTTCGCCCCACAAGATAGTGCCTCCAAAGTTTCAAAGCTAGCATTACAGCTGCCAACTCTAAATCATGAGTCGCGTATAGCTCTTCATGTTTCTTCAACTTCCTTGACACATAAGCTATCACTCCTCCATCCTGCATTAGCACATCCCCCAACCCTTGCTTAGAGGCATCCGTGCAGACGATGAATTCCTTTTCCATGTCCGGCACTCGTAGAATTGGTGCACTAGTTAGTAACCTCTTAACCTCGATGAGTGCACTTTCACATTCTTCTGTCCATTCATACCTGACCCCCTTGCGCTGCAAAGTGGTGATGGGTTTCGCTATTTTGGAGAATCCCTCCACAAATCTCTGATAATAACCTGCTAGACCCATGAAGCTTCTCACCTCATGGGCATTTTTCGACACTGGCCACTCCATAATGGCCTTTACCTTTTCTGGGTCCACAGAGATTCCTTCACCGGAAATGATATGACCTAAATAGTGAATCTCTTTCTGGAAGAAGGAACACTTCGACAGCTTCCCATACAATTTTTTCTCGATAAGGGAGGACAACACTACTCGTAAGTGTTCCTCATGTTCTCTTTCGTTCTTGGAATAGATGAGGATGTCATCTAGAAAGACTTGTACAAATCGATCTAAGTACTTCTGAAATATGTCGTTCATGAGGCTCATGAATACTGTTGGAGCATTGGTCAATTCGAAAGGTACTATGACAAACTCATAATGTCCAAACCGAGTTCGAAAAGTAGTTTTTGGGATATCGCCTTCCTTAATCCTTAACAGGTGATACCCTGATCGCAAATCAATCTTTGAGAATATCGTTGCTCCTTTCATCTGAACGAGGAGGTCATCTATTCGCAGCATTGGGTACCTATTTTTCACTGTAGCTCAATTCAAGTCCCTGTAATCTATACACAGTCGTAAGGATCCATCCTTCTTCTTTACAAAAATTACTGGTGCACCCCAAGGTGAGACACTGGGCCTTATTAGCCCTAAGTCCAGTAACTCTTTCAACTGCATTTGCAACTCACAAAGTTCTAGTGATGTCATCTGATGCGGATTTATGGAAATTGGTTCTACACCAGGTTTTAGCTCAATAGTAAAATCAAGCTCCCTCTCAGGAGGTAACCCTGGTAACTCATTCGAAAAAACATCCTTAAATTTTGACAATATCGGGTACTGATCTAATGAGGGTCCCTTGCCTCAAGCATCATTTAACCTTCATAGTTGATATAAAGCGTAATGACACTTTTCTCCATACACCCTGGATCTCTATTGACCTTCCTTCATCATCTACACAGAGCACCCTTTTTGTGAAACAATCTACCAAAGCTCAATGAGCTTCTAACCAATCCATTCCAATGATTAGGTCATACACCCCGAGAGCAGTGACGTATACCTTCAACCTGGTAGTATAGACTCCTAGGTTTACTATACAATTATCAACACTAGGTCCTATCGCTTTCTTTTCCCTCGAAGCCATCTCGACTTGTTTAAAGTCATTGTGCTCGTAGGCTACCAACCCACTCTTTTCTAATACAGAAGGTTAAATGAAACTATCTGTAGCACCAGAATCAAATAAAATCTTAATGTTGATATGATTTAGTGTACCTGATGACTCCACCACCGTAGATTGATGTTCGGCCTGGCGATTATTAACCATTGCGTAAATTGGGTGGCTGCTACTTGCTCTTCCCATCGGTGCCTTTCCTTCTCAATGCACAAACCCTAATTGTAACTCTGGGCAGTCACACTGGTAATGGGGTCCTCCGCACCCCCAACAGGTAACACGAGATTGAAACTGCGCACTGTTATGTGACTGTCTCTGAAATGAGTTCCTTCCTCTGGAAACCCTACCCCTACTATTTGTTCCCTGAGATGGTCGTGGACCTGTCTGCGTCGTTGGTGATTAACGAGATGTTGCACTCGCTTCCATTGAAATCCCTGTGGTTACTGTCCTTGGTGCAACTCTGTTACCATATGGAGGTGGCCTTGAGCCCCCTCCCCTGGGAAATGTCCTAGGGGCCTTCCCCACGAATCCAGGACGATGCGGAAAGGTTGTTCTCGTACCTCTGGTTAAGTTCATGTGTTCCTCTGCATAACGCACATTTTCCACAGCTTCCACTACTGAAGACGGTTTCCACATCCACACCATAGCTCTTATCTTAGGGTTCAATCCATAGACGAAGCGCTCTACCTGTCGTTGGTCATTATCCATATACGAAACATATTTGACCAATTCCATAAATCTAATCTCATATTCTTCTACAGTTATGTTTCCCTGTACTAAGGCATGAAATGCCCCTACATGTTGTTCCTCATAGTACGCTGGCAGATATTTCCTTCGGAACCTCTCCTCGAAAAGTTCCCAAGATACTGTGTCTAGGGTAAGATGTAGTTGTCTTTCCAGGTTGCCCCACCAGTTCAAGGCGCTGTCTCTTAACTGAAAAATTGTAATCTTTGCCTTTGAGTTGGACACATAGTCCCTTAAGGAAAAGCACCTTGTCATGCCTTCCAACCATGCTTCTGTGCGTTCGCTGGCTCAACCCCTGGAAAACTCTGAAATTTTGATCTTCTGCAATTCTCGAGTGATGTCTTTGGGTGGAGGTCCTCCCCCTGAATCCCTTGACACTTCTGGATTACCTATTCCAGATGGTGGGGGTTCCACTTTGGTCCCTCTTGGTTGTCGCCCCTTTAAAGTTTCATTTATGGCCTCCAACGAGCGTAGTATGAGAGCTAGTTCAGGCGCTCGTGGTGGCGGTGTTGGCGGTGCCTGCGACGATGCTCCCCTGCCTCGATTCCCTCGAGTCCTAACCATCCTGTATGATTTAACCTGCATCGACCAAAGTTGTCAGGGTGAGTTCAAGGATGTTTCAAATTGGTGCTACTTAAACTAGAAACAGGGTTAGGCGTCAGTTTTTCTTTACTTGTCTGTAAACATACATTACTCTCTTTAGGGGATTGGCTAGGTTAGGGATAAAGTGTCTAAGTTTGATTTCTTCGCCTAAGAAAACTATTGTCTCCTTCGCCTGGTAGTTATGGTAGCACTGTACCCCTCTCGCCTAATCCTCTAACTTATCTTCCTAGCGCGTATGGAACCCCTCCTGATTTACCTTGGTCTAAGCCCCTAAACATTTCGTCTAAAACTAATTAAGGTGACTTCCAACCTAACGTTGATTTAATTATAATAAAAAAAAAACTAATAATCTAGACTAAACTTAATTAACAAGGCCTAAGTTTCAGTCACCTTAATCATCGCATTTAGTAAATCTAGAAATTTTAATATTATTATTGGTATCCTACTTAAGTACCTACTAATCACCTAGCTAATCCCTAATTCAATTAACCACTTAAATTAATTAATCTTCCTAATTATTCTCATTAATTAATTGATTAGTTATCACTAGTTTATGTATTTAGATTTAAATATTATTGTTATTAAATAATTAATATTTAACCTAAATTAAACTTTAATATTTTAACCCTTAATTAAAGATAATAACAATGTCTTTAATAAAATATCTTCTCTCTTTTTTTTTTATAAAACAAAATTATAAAAATAACAATAAACCAACATAATATAAAAAGAAAATTAGAATAAAACAATTACAAAATTAAAATAAAAATAAGGAAAAATTAAAATAATAAATGAACAAAAAAAAAATCTAGAGTTGGGCAGTGGGTCCTCGCATGAGGCCCACGTGCCCCCTCTCCTCGTTCTTATCCCCTAACCCTAAAACCCTACACGTACTCTCCCAAGCTCTCCCTCCCCAAACCCTACACAAACATTCAACTAACGCTCTTCTGCCTCTTCACTCTGCTCTTTCCCTCTCGGCAGGCTCGGCTTGCTTTCTTTTCTTTTTTTTGGCATATCAGAGTAGGTTTTAGTACCATGTTTCGTGTATATTCCGCAGTGAGTTGTGTTTTCGTAGACTTGTTTTGTGTGTGCATTTGGTGCATTTGGAGCCGTAGAGAGATATGAAAGCCTCTCGTGGGCGCTAGGCTCTAATCTGTTTGTTGAAGGTGTGGCTAAACCGTGTTGTGTATGTGACAGGTTCATGGCTTGGGAGAGTGGCGGGATCTCTGCACTTGGTCGCTTGATTGTTTGGCTTTGGTCTCATTTGGTCGCTGGGCACTTTTGACTGACCACTTCAGGGCTTCCGGAGCCAGGACTTCCGGTGCCATGTAGTATGATAGCTTGAATGATCGAGCGTTGGTTTCTCTACTCAATAGGTTAGGGGGTGTAGGTGCTTAGCTTGGGTTTTTTTTTTGTTTTGTGTGGCTTGTTCAAATCATTGAGGTGAGCAATGTGCTCGAAACCCCAATGACTCTGCCTTGATGCCTATGCTGCCATCCACTGTCGTTGTGTCTATTTACAAGGCCGATCTGCCCACATTTATTCATAAACAGTCTTATTTCTGCAAATAACTTTATAAGCAGAGATGCATAAACAGTCTTAGAAGATAGAACATAAAGCGGGTTATTGTGGGTGGGTATATATATATTCGTGTTGAATATTATGGGGTGTCCTATATTTTGTTTCTGAGCATTTCTTTTCACTGATTTCTTCACTATTTTGTTGTCCATCCTCTGATTTCTTTATTGTTTTGCTATCCGTCCTCTAATTTCTTCATTGTTTTTTTGTCCTCTATTTCCTTAGAAAACATCTGAAGTACTCGACTATTTTCTTGCCCTCAAGAAATAACCAGACATGGTAGCAATAACACATATTCCAAATGATATCAAACCCCGTAGGCATATGAAACACTCAAACCCAAATGATATCAAACCCCAGAAATCATATGAAACACACAACGACTTGCTTGCCTTTAAACAATAACTAGAAACTGCTCCATGTGGGTGTGCCCTGCTCCAAGTAGAGAGTTAGTAGCTTTTGAGGCTTTGTTAAGGTCTAAGTGCTCCTCGTCATCATATTTGTATGAGCATCGTGAGTTTTCTCTGGTTTCACTGCAGTGGGTATTCGAGTTTTGTGAGAATTTCACGGCATTGAATGGTTGATATGCCGAGATCCGGGTAGAGTTATTTATGGGGGAATGTGCAGAGTAGCAGTGGATGGTACAAGGTATATGGAGATATTTGTGGCAAATCCATCCATGGATCGATCAGCACATGCATATGGAGATCCATAAGCGCCGACCCAATTCATTGTTCTCTGAAAAGAAGGAGGGATAAAGATCTTTTATTCAACCCTCATGGCTACTATGTGTTCGGCAATCTTATCACCCAGGCGACCCATGTTTAAATCTCGGCAATGGAATTCATCCTTTGTTTCTGGGAGACACACTGCATCTGGGAAGGTAAGCGATTAGATTTTCAGTTTATCTATTAGACAGGTTGCATGTGAAGGAGCATGTAGTGTGCATGCATTACATTTATTTTTTATTTTATTTTTGTTTAAGTTTACATGCATCTGTTAGGAAAGGCACGTGCAGCATTAATTGGTTTAGTAAAGCATACACAACCAGTAGGTAAGGTGTGGATCCCAAGATGCAAGTGTTAGATATATTTATATAAATAAAAAAATACCCTTCTCAGTTTTATAAGAGAAAGGTTGGGGTATGAATCTCTTATTCAGTTTTCAGTTCATCAATAAGCAGTTCATTGTCTTCCTGTAGCATATTTTCATGTTTTGCTTGGGTTTCTTGTATATGTTAGATTTTTTTGTTTGATATCACTGATTTATTTTGTTTTAATTCTTTTTGGGTTGGGGCTTCAGGGTTTGCATATGACTAGAAGATTGTTTAAATTAAGGAATTTGCTTGTTGAGGTTGGGCCTCGGGTCCACCATTTTTATTTATTACACAAATATATATATCACTATATATATCTATTAATATATATTTTTACTCTATTCTTATTTTTATTTTTAGCTATTCATTATAAAAATATCACTCTGTACAGGTGAGGCTGCTTACAGGTTTGAAGCTTTTATAGGCGAGGCTTCATACAGGTCTGAATGTGAACAGGCCTCCATCAATCTTACAACAGTTTCTAAGGTTTTTTGGTTTATTTCTGGGTCGATTCTAAGTAGGTGGTAGGCCCTTGGCCCCAGATTGTGAACTACAACTCTGATACCATGTGTAGGGACCAAATTAATTTCAGTCTATTAAAATCCATAAATTGAAACCAATAAGATTACTTCTACACAGAAAGACTCAATAATTTCTTTCATTCAGCATATAAGCATGTTAAATTAATTAAAGAACAACAATTTCATAACAGAATAAGAATTACTTAACAAAATAAAATAAATTACCTCTTCCTGATGCTAATTCCCCCATTGATCTGGTTGTCCTTTGCTGAAGTTGAAACTGTGTCAAACACTACCCAAAACTGAGTTTTACTCCCTACCATCTAGGAGCAGCTTGTCTGGCTCCCTACTAGCTAGGAGCAGCCTGTCCGTCTCCCTAGCTCTAGGATATCGTAAGGATATCCTGGCCCCCGTGCCCAAAACCCCCAGCAACTCGGTGCCCCCTACTTTTGATTCACCAAAAACCACCCAAAATCAAACTCCTCCCACTAGAAAAATATCCCACAGCCCAAAATCACAGACCAATCTCTACCCCAGAATTATTCCCCCAAAAAAATGAATCTCCCCCGTAAGACTCCTCCCCGTCATATCCCCCTTCACCAACTCTTTTCCCCTTTCATTAATTTTCTTATCTCCCCCTTTATTATCTTATCCCCTTCATTAATATCTTATCCCTATATTTAATGTTTCTCCCCCCCCATATACGTAAGTCTTTAATAAATTAAATTATTAACCCCTTTATTTCTTTACTCAAATAATTAATGAGTCAATTAATAATTAATTAATCATTGACAGATATAAACAAGTAATTAACAATAATTAATTAGTTAATATTATTAAGAAATAATTATTGTTTAACTAACATATTAGGACAGTCAGATTATCAAATTAATTATAATTAATAATCCCTATACATCTATTTGAGCAGGTTCGTTACACTCTTGGAGGCTAATAACCTAATATAAATTATCTTCTTGAACCGACAAGTCTTCTAGGGTTATTATCCAACTCATTAGGGTTTCTTCTTGCTTTCCGGAGTATTCTATTCTTGTCAGGTTTACACGTGGAGGTAAATACTTCCCACAGCTACCATAATATCAACACTCCCTCCTAGCTAGGGAGGTATTATAGGTAATGGTCTTGAGCACAAAACATACCATTCACCCGGTAACATCAACATGGTTATATCGACTAGATCATGACTAGATCATGAGCACCACCATCATCATCAGTTGCATCATCTCTCGAAACCATACTCTATCTGAGTAATCAGAGATGATGCTCACTCCACAGAGTGATACAAGAGCCATTCTTCTAATCTAGAAGAGTAAATGTTCTGAACCATTTTTTGTCTGGAAAATATCAATTCATCATTCATCTGGTTGATCATTATTTCCAATAAACTGTTGATAGTCTTCAAGGCAATCAAAACAAAATAGAACACATTTGTGTCTATCCATAGTAGTACATAACTACAATCCAATGGTACACTGCCACACCAAGTAACACACAAGTACTTGATCAGCAACGTATAGTCACGAACAGTGGAACATATCCACCATAGTAGTATACATATACTATCATACAGTCTTCATAACAAACATCTAATAGTAACCTGCATAGAAACAATGTTATGATATAAACTGAATCATCTGGGCCAATCTTTCACTCACATCTATGAGATATGAAAGAATATTTTCCCTCAATGTAGAACATCAACAATGGGCTATCTGCCCTATTCTTCTCAAACAAGGAAGAATGATTGTTTCTGATTTCTAAGCCTGGACCATTCCTCACCCTGGGCCATTCCTCCTACACTAATCAAAGTGCACCCTGGAGAGAATGTATAAACCCTAAGGAATGTCTATCCCTGATTGTTGAGCCTAGACCATTCCCCACCCTGGGCCATTCCTCCTACACTAATCAAAGTGCACCCTGGAGAGAATGTATAAACCCTAAGGAATGATTGTCTGGACCATTTCCTATGTTAACCACAAGAGGAAAAGATTGTCCTGTATCAACCTCCAAAACAGACCATTCCTCATGTTAACCACAATGAGAAATCATTGTCTGGCGAGGCGAGCCAGTCTTGTTGAGTAACCCTCAAGAAGAGGGACTTCCCTAGACCACTCCCCATGTTAACCAGAATGGGAAATCGTTGTCTGTCAAAAATCTCAATCCACTTTCCGAACAGGAAAGCATCTGATGGACTATTTTTCAATCTTGAAAATGAATTTCTTCAATAATATTTTTAGTGCTCCCTCCCAACCTAAGAGTCATCCCTTCCTTTTTCAATAAGGAAGTCGTTTCCATGAGCTCCAGCTGGAGTACGCAAACTCTTTCATCTTGGATAGAAGTTTTACCAAAATGTCTGCTTATCTGCTCATTTGTGGAGATATGTATTGGAGAACCACTTTCTCCTTTCTGGACTTCATAACGGATAATGTAATGCTTGATTTCAAATGTACTTTAGTCTGGAACACTAATTTTCTGTGAAGGATTTATGTAGCTCTGAACAATAGAGTATATCATTGTTGGAAAACTGGAACATATCCATGTGGCACTTCTTTTGTCATCATGAGATCTAATCTACTGAGTAATCATCTTGATGTTATAGGAAATCTTTTTTGTTGTGCACTGGAGGTTCTCCACCAAGTTATCTTCTTCTATATGCATACAAGGGTCTCTTTCTAGTATGCCTCAAAGTCTTGAGATTTCTCTTTATTCAATTTCTCTGGAGAACATTCTTTGCATTCATCTGATGTAGAACTCCAATTCATGGATGTTGTGGATGATATAATGACTCATGTAGAGATAAGTCTGGTTTACTGGAACAAGTAATCATCATAGTCTTCTCCCTCCATCTCGGAGAACCTCTAGTTTTGGATCTCGTAATGCTTTCATTAATAATTCTTTCATACACTGTTCTTCATCACGACTTTCAGTTCCTCTGCTTGATTGATTTTATTGAGTTCATATCAGGCTGGTAATCTTTTGATTCTTAATATAATGACTGGTTGTTTTGGATTCTCTTTCTTTCTTGGAATCTTCATGTTATTCCTGATGTTTTTCTTTAGCTCTTGGGTCCATGGAGTTTCTCATATATTCCATGCCCTAAAGATTCCATTTCTTCCTTTCATCATAGGATCATGGATCTGGATAAACAACCAGGGATACTTTAAGGCTTCTCTTCGAAGAAGACTTCTTCTGAGATTGAACTGAACACATATTGTCTTTCATGGTTACTACCACGGATATATACTTCAGCATATTCAATGGATCATAGGATTAGCTCCCTCCCAATCCTTACTTCATGTAAGAGTGCATATAATCGGCTCCCTCCGTCTAACAGAGTCCACGCTTCCATCTGCATCCTTATTGTCTTCTGCAATATATAATTTGGCTCTCTTGTTTAACAGAGTCCACGCTTCCATCTTGTTGTCTTCTACAAAACGTCATAAGTCTTTTTCCAATTTCCTCTTGATTGTTGACTTCTTTCTGTCTTTGCTTCTTCTAAGTCTCTTCATGATTGATTTGGATTATCTTGCAATAGATTCCATATGATTTGTTTTTCATCCTTTCATGTGTATTATCTAATGATATCCATTCTTATCTTGTTGTTCTTCCATAGGTATAGTTCTTCTTGGAACACATTATCTTCCAAGAGATAGATATACAAGATATGTACAGAGACGATGCAAACAAGATATGCACAAGAAATAAGAAGAGTTTTGTTACCTTTAGAAGAAGAAGTCTCTTCCATCCTGCTTAGTCTTCTTTGTAGGTTCCTTTTCTTCGTCAATTGATGCTTTGTGTTTCTCCTTCCTTTTCTTTAGCTCGGGACAATGATTCTTGTAGTGACCATACTTTTGACAGTTGAAGCATTGTACTTCTGAAATGTCTTTCTCTTGATTTGGCTTCCTCCTTGAACCCAACTTCCTTTTGTTCCTGAAGTTCTTGAATCTTGTTGTGAAGGCTTGATCGTCATACTTCTTTTGGGGTTTCTCTTTTGTATTGATGATTAATTCTTCTTCATCACAGCAAGTCCAAAGTTCTTCAAATGTTGGATACTCCTTCCTTGTGTTCATGCTTGCAGTAAATGCATCCCACATCTTGGGAAGACCATTGAGTACTATGTATACCAATTCCTTCTCTGAGATGATCTCTTAAATAGCTTATAGTTGATCTCTTAACTGAGATATTCTCACAAAATATGATGTTACACTGTCATCATCATTCATCTTCATGTCACGGATCGCGTTCTTCAGAATCATTACTTGTCCAATGTTTCTGACTAAGAAGAGGTTTGTTAGGGCATCGTACATCTTCTTTGATGAGTCAAGATGGGAGATGTAGGGTATCAAGTGGTATTTTATAGATTCCACTATGTTAATCATAGCATTGATATCATTGTCTTTGAACTTCTCCATAGCTGCAACGTTCTATAGTTCCTTCTCTTTTCCTTCTTCAAACTCTGGCTTCATGATCTTTCCTTTCACGATATCCAGCACTTTATTCTTGGAAAGGATGAGGTCAATCCTTTTCTTCCACACTCTAAAGTTAGAGGCTCCATCTAACTTGTTCTTTGACTTCATAGAATAAGTCATGGTTGCTTTGACTTGGTCAAACCCTAGATTTGACCATAAACTCAAACGTCACGTCTTGGCTTGCTGAGAGTATCAGGAGATGCGCTAGGCTAGAGAACATTGATCTATCTGAAGATTAGGTCAATATATTCACTTAAGGTGCCTCAATAAGAGGATTAGGTTTTTTGCAACTTCTCCTACTAGTAACCCTAGCGGCAGTGTCTTGGAAGTTGCTTATGTTAGTAACCCTAGCGGCAGTTCCTCAGCGAGTTCAATATCCTAGCAACTATGTTTCCTTCTAGCATTTAGACTGAATGAAGGAGGTGTGGGCCCATAACCTGTTAGAATATGAAAGATGTGTGCTCGTCTTACCATTGACAATACCCTTGTCACCCAACCATAGCCCGAAGCCACCCTCTGAGCACCTTAACCTTGATAGAGAATTATTCTAGAAGAAAACCTTAGGCTAGATAGCCATACAAAGGGTAGCGCACCTTCCCCAAGGATAATGCATCAACAAAGGTTGATCATATGTTCCAAACCCTAGCCAAGAGATAGTCCAATCCAAAATGTAACTGCTAGCTGTAGCAGCTCTCCTCCAAAACCTACGCACAAGACTGCAACTGCACTGCACAGAACTAGCTCTCTGCAACTGCTGAGATGTGTCAAATGAGAGACTATCGCCTTGTATTTATAGTGGTTCTGATAGACTTACTGGGGTTGAATTCTCCTTCTGGGTACCTGTCTATTCAGTATATTATTATTATTTCTGGCCGACTTCTTCTCTTGGAGGCTAATAACCTAACATAAATTATCTTCTTGAGTCGACAAGTCTTCTAGGGTTATTAGCCAACTCATTAGGGTTTCTTCTTGCTTTCTGGAGTATTCTATTCTTGTCAGGTTTACACGTGGATGTAAATACCTCCCGCAGCTACCATAATATCAACAGTGGTAAGGAAAAAAAATTGTGGGGATATTATAGTCCAAAAATTCCACATCTATGCATCCAAGACATTGGCCCATCCATTTGCATACTTTTCCAAAAATATTGCTGAGGTTTCCTTCTAAAAAACCATTTTTTGGATAATGTACACACTTTGTTGCACTAATATCTTGCGTACACATGCATGTTCCATACTATTTATCCCATGTACATATGCTTGATGCATGTTAAGTAGCCTGTGTTTACCTCCAAAAGTTGCAAAAAATATAAAATTGTGTGGATTCTGACGGAGTTTAAGGACTATGGAGGGTTTCCTAACCATTTTACCTCTTGTATCTCGTCCCTAGACTGAATAACAATCTTTTTCTCATATAAAATGAGGTCTTGGGGAGTCATTTAGACATATGAACAAGAGAATAAGAAAACTTTGCCAAAATCCTTTCCCTCTCATTGCCCAAGTTTTGCATCATGCTCCGATTTTTAGCCTCAAATTTCCCCTCCAGCCATTCTCCCTATGCAACCCTCCCTTCTTCCCTTGATGGCATGTTGATTGTAAGAATCATATGTAGGATTGGTGCACTTGGAGCCATGACAGAGGAGCTCGGACTTGGTTCATAGAGTGGTGTTTGGAAGCAAAGGTTGTAGCCTTTCATCTTCAATTTGAATAAAAGAGATTATCTTTGTCCCAAAACCCTATGTGTATATGTTGTTAATTTGATCATTTATATCTATATTTAGGATTTCAAGTGATTATTAGAGATTGTATATATTGTTGCATTGTATTCTTAACCCCTTGCAGGTCATCTTTTGGAGGAGATCTATGATCTAAGAGGCAACAATGAATGGAATAAGCGTACATCAACTGTAACGATTCAAGGTGAACTCATTAACCTTCTCTTCTCTCTTTCTCTTATCACTTAATCTAGATTTTTTGGGGGTATATTAGAGATAAGTCAATATTTTAAGGGAGTTATCGCTCTGCCTATTCCTTAGACCCAGTTTAGGGGGAATTTCCCCATAGAAAAATTGGTGGCTCCACTGGGGAGTCTCTCTAGGGTCTTAGTGGGAGATTTTGGTTTGATTTGATTTTTCAGTTTCCTTTTGAGTTTATTGAGTTTTTTGAGTAATATTTGGTCTATGGTCACCTTACAGGTACCTACCAGCCTCCCTTGCCTAGTTTTTTGTCCAAACTTTCTCTTTTTTGAAAACTTTTAGAGGTGTTTGTGCCCTATCCTCTGTAGAGTACGCATACATATGTGTTATGCATAGTATATAACACACGTACATATGCGGGTTGCTCATGCACAGCACACGTCTCTGTGTTTTGGAAGGGTTCTTAAAAAAGACTTTTTCTTTCTTGGAAAGAATCTCTTTGCTTCTCAATCCTTCCTGAACTCTTCAAGGTCTATGTTGATTGTGTTTGGTTGGGTTAAAGACTCAGTTTATCTTGCAATTTGTAAAGAACTTATAAGTGTTAGATCCTCCTGTGGATTCCAGTGAATCCCTGCTTTCAAGCAATGGCTTAGGGTTTGTATCAGTCTTGGGTTTTTTTTCTCTTTCCCTTGTTTGTTCTTTGAAAAATGAAAAAATATCATTTATTGGTTATTTTCTTTTCTAAGCATTCAAAAAATCAAAAAATTGTTGTTGCATTTTGTTATGCATTTTTGATTGGTATTTGTATAATAGGTTGTTTATTACAAAAGAAAAGAGTTCATTTTTGTTGGCCCTAGACCAAGTTTCGGGAAAACATTGGTCATGTTTGACCATTTTTGGGATTTCGACAGGCTGGTTGAAGATGAAGCGCCCAGACGAAGCAGAGATCGCGAGATCTCGCCTATTTTGTGGGATTTTTGGGATTTTAGGGTTTATGTAACGAGTATGGGATGTTGTCCCATGTGTTTTACCCATGTATAGGCCCTTTTTGTAATGTATAAATAAGTAGCTAAGGATGTAAGAAGTAGTGAAGTTACTAGTCATTGATCAGCTTAGTGCATGACTAGTTGGCTTTGTGCATGAATGTGTTAAGACTTGCAAGGCTAAGTGCAAGCGTTTTGTAATTTCTTTGTGCACCAACTGTGAAAGGCTTTGTGTCGTGACTTGATTTGAAGGAAGGAGGATCTGGCGAGGTGTGCGGAGATCTCATGTCCTGTGTGGAGTGAGATCTATGGATCTGTGCCTGTAATAAGATTGAAAAAGACTAATAAAGAAGAAGAAGAGTTGGTGGATGAAGCCCCACACTGGGGTGAACCACGTATATCTTGTGTCGATGTGCTTTGTGCAATATTGTACATGGTGTTTATGTATCTATTTGTGTAGTGCATTGTCCTTGATGTATGATAGATAGATCTATGAATTCTTATTTCTTTATGATGTGAATGAATGTTAGATCTAATCTTATGCTAAGTGCTTAGAGTGTTTGATCTGTTTATTACAATGATATTCTATATTTAGGGTTTAATCTGCGATGTGAATGGAAGTTAAGAACTAATGCATGTTATTGGCTAAGTGATTTGTTAAGTATTGTAATCACATATTTGTGTCCCAATTAGGTTGTAGACACCTGAGTCCTACAACCCCCCCTTCCTCTACCTCGGGTGAGACTTCATCTGCTTCGCAGGTGTTTTCGAAAGGGTCGGTAGTTAAGGTTTTGTTGGTGCATTGTTGAAGTGTTGAAGCCTGGGTATTCCCCTTTGCCAACAAATGGTTCTATTGTCAAGACCTGAAACTGTGATTGTTGGGAACTAAAGAAAAGAAGAAATCTTTGTGCGTAGATTTGTTGTTGTAGTGCGTAGTATTCTACTTGACTTGGGGAACATTTTGCTAAGAAAGGAACTGGATCTGAAGAAAAGAGGTAAGATCTTAAAATCTTTGTGCTCTGGTAAGGGTAAGATAAGTGGAATTTTTTTCTTCGAAAGTATGAATCTAGGTATGTTTGATAGATTTTGTCCTAGTGTGAAAACCAGGGCACAGCTAGAAGAAAGAGTTTATCTGAATAGATTTGATAGAGACAGTGAAAGATATGTTATTCCTATGCATATAAAGAATTTTTGGACTAATAAGTGGATGCAAGAGCCTAGAAATAATTTTTGCAGATTGCAGGTCCATCACTGTGATCCCAATGCGCAGTACAAAAAAGGTTGGGGATCGTTTAAAAGGAAGAGAGAATTGATATTGTATTATAACTACAGAAGACTGGGACATCTTGCTAAGGAATGCCTTGGTGTAGGTCTTATTTGTATTTGTTGTAA
Organism: Picea engelmannii; assembly: GCA_009831015.1. Taxonomy (NCBI): domain Eukaryota; kingdom Viridiplantae; phylum Streptophyta; class Pinopsida; order Pinales; family Pinaceae; genus Picea; species Picea engelmannii. The sequence continues at coordinate 916,167 of ML778476.1, read as the reverse complement.
ATTTGTTGATCATGAGGTTTTGGATTGCCCTAGAATGATCGTCAAAGTTGAAAAGATGAACATGAGACCAGAAAACTATGAAGAAGGTCAAGAAACTAAGGATATGTTAGAAAACTAGAAAGAATCAGAGACTCTGTTATTACAAATGAAAGAAACATTGAATGGTCACAGGGACAATAGTTTACCATAGATATTAAAAGAGAAACAGTGCATAGAAACCAGAATAGGAGACTTTGACATAGACTGTGTCTTGGATGAGGAAACACAGGTGAACATCATGCCAGAAAGCACTTGGGAAATTTTGGGCTTAGACTAGGCTTGTTTAAAGGAAAGATGATAACCCTATTGGAAGAGTTACTAATGTACCTATGATGGCTCATGGAGCATCGACCGAAGAAGAATTTGAAGTCATTAAGTTTATTGAGAACAGTGCCCCTTTTGCACTTTTTCTAGGAAAGGCCTGGATTGAGAAAGACTGGATCCGAAGAAAAAGCAGAGGAGGAAACTACAGAACATAAAAAGAAATAATTAAGGGACTTCATAGCTAGAAAAATAGAGTGACTAATGCAAGAACAAGAGGAGAAGTCGAAGCAACTGAAGGCAGTAGAGTTAGTTTTCAAGGTTGAAAGAACACAAGAAGGCTTAAAGAACCTATCCATGACGGAAAGAAGTGCATCTACCATGGAAATAATGAGAGAATAGGTATTACACTTGAATCCCTTGAAAGACCCTCAGTAGTACACAGTAAATAGGCTAAGAGAAGATAAGAATAAGAATGGAAAGAGGAACCCAGAGACTTGGATCACAGGAAAGAAGGCCAGAAAGCTCAGTAAGAAGAAAGAAAAGTTAGAAAAACTGTAGGAAGTTCCAGAGAGGACTTCGTAGAAGGCAGGCTTGTAGAACTTGAACCTTGTCGAAATAGTAGAATAGCGCAGAATGGCACTTCACCGGGGTGAAGCTATATGACCGTTGGAGGCATCCCGACCATTAGAATGACGCTCTGGAATGGTTAGAAAGGTAGTTATTGCTGAAAAGATAGCCATTGGACCGTTGATACCGTGCCATAACGGATGGATTTGTATTGATTAAGGAATTTTGACCCATTGAAGGAATATGTTACGACGTTGCTTATTTAATTCGTCAAATGTCGCACCGAGACTACTTTTTTCAAACTAAGATAATTGAGCTAACAGAGAATTGATCACCTACTGCATTGTGTTGTCTAGACCTCACCATCCATTCAATTACCTTGAGTATATGTTCGCCTACCCGATTTATTTGATCACGAGTGTGCATGTCGGGTGAACATAGCGCAGTAGAGAAGTCTATGGAGGAGATATTAATAGACCTTATGGTTGAGAAGGTCATGTCTATCAGAATATAGGCATCATTGACAGGTGGATTGCAAGCATCCCCCTCAACTGGACATCAGTCTAGCCAAACCACAACCGATAAAATAAGCAAGCACTGCGACGATCTGGTGAAGACGAAGTAGATCCCTTTGATCTTGCCTGACTACATCCCGCCTTTGGCTAGCATGTTTAGTTGTGACAACATCCCATGTGATTTCGAGTACATGATCATCACTGCGTACCTCCCAAAGGATATATGCATAGTTGGATCACAGTTGGGACTGATCCCAGCTCTCAAGATAAATGACTTTAACCTGGGAGATTGAAAGAACTATGAGATGCTCTCACTGTAGAGGTACCTGATGAAGATGACTGGGAAGAATCCAAAGATAGTTCCCCAGTCGTGGATCAAGGATATTGTGACATCGATGATCTTAAATGTGATGAATATACCCCACTTTGGAAGACATCAGGAGGTTAACGCGTGCGTTAAAATCCTCCTTTTTCGCTATCGTGGCAGTTATCTTTGGTTGGATAGGCACATCACTATGGATCCGACACTAATCCACCTCATTACTAGACTCAGCATGCAGGGACTAGACCTTTAGAAGTTCTACCCAGGGAAGGGTGCAGATCGCTCCTTGGTTTAGTGAATAAAGGAGGCCTATGACGATGTGGAGAAGGGGAAGTGAGGCTACAAGGCAGCCTCCATCCAGGATGGCGCAGTGCACCTAGATTGTCAACTGATAGTAGGATAGATCCTTAGAAATAACTGCCCTACACAAGTCATAGGATTCGTAGTCAACCTCGCAGGGAATTGTGTCGAAGGGATGCAGATGAACTGGGCGAGCTACCTCGTCAATGAGTTGGAGAAGGACTGTCGTGAAGCACAGGACCAAGGCTATGAATTTCACTTCATTTGGTTGTTGATTCTCATTGCACTTGTCACTTGGGAGATGTCAGAGGGAGCAACATTCCCTGAAGTAGAGCCATCAGAACCATTTTCCATGAGGTTCACTACTTTGTGGTATACAAGTGATATGGTGAAGCAATGGCAATCAAATGTGATGTTCCATGCTTACTACCTACAGCTCAAGCAGGCCATTGAATCATTTCCATGGATGAACCCGAACACTTTGCATACGTGTAAATTCTAACCTTGTGCAATATCTACTGCAAACTGATATTCAGAAAAGAACAGAAAAGATGCAATGGAAAATACAAACATTACACAGAGATTTTTCACCTGGAAACCCAAACCGGGAAAACCAGCATATATTATATTGATACACATTGTTTACAATACAATATACATATAGGATCCATCGGCATCCAAAACCCTAACCCAATGACCTGGATTAGTCCAAAACCCTAATTCCTTAACCGGAAATAGAAAACCATCGGCAAAAACCATGTGCCGAAAACCACCTAATATCATGTGGTCCCGGAAATATGTCGTCTCGGAAATATGTCGGCCCGGCGATAATATGTCGGCCCGAAACCGCCGAAAATATGTCGGCCCAAAAAAAAAAATTCGGGGATGTTGCCCCCAAACCCCTGCGCAGGGGGCTCCGCCCCCCTCTTACCCCCCTGTGCGCCCGGCGCATGCGCTCAGACACTACTACTCGTGCAAAGAATATAACACATACCCAACATTCTCCCACTTGTTGTTTTCTTTGCACACAGGGGGTTACAGGGTTACATAGTCAACAATCCAGGGCAGCAATGCCCATGGATCCTCTACACCAAG
>ML778476.1:859589-874822 GCA_009831015.1 Picea engelmannii | reverse complement strand
CAAAGACATGAAATATGGTACACACATATTATATTATCAAGGAAAAAACAAGCTAAATGCAATTTGGACATTTGAAAAAAAAATTACAAGTTAAATGAGTACATCAATAAAAAATAACATACTAACCTTGCAAGTTCAAAATCCAAGCTATGTAGATCGAGAATTGGCTTTTTTCAACCGGTGGGTGACGGAAAAAATAAACAGCTCAAACAAAAGCCAAGAACAATGTCGCAACTATAGCAATTGTGTCACAAAGTCTCTTAAAGTCACGTATATATAGATAAAATAGTCAACTAGCCGTTATCACCGACCAATGAGATAGGTAAAATTTTCGTCACTATTGCCATGAAAGATTTTCACTATAGCGATGAACATCCTGACTTGGTTAAATTAATATTTTCGTTGATATTGCGACGAACGTGCGTGGAAATATCGATGAAAATCCCGCCCTCTTTAAAAAAATGATGAAACTAGTGGAAGTGTGGAAACTTTTCATGGAATAATCCGCCCATATGTAGTAGTGAATCATAATTTACAATTAACTAAATTCAAAATTCGGAATTTCCATAAATGGTAATAATTTTCCAATTTTGAATTTACCAAAAACGGAAATAAATTCCTAAGCAATTTCAGAGTTAAAAATATTTTATTTTTTTGGGGATGTTACATGACCATTAGAAGGACACTCCAGAACAACTAGAAACACAGTTATGGATGGAAATATCACCATTGGACCGTTGGGACCACGCCATAACAGATGGATTGAGGCATTCCTACCGTTGGAGGAATCTATTACGACTTTATCTATTTAACCCGTCGAATGTCTTACCGGGAACACTTTTGCAAATTATGATTATCTAAGACCACAGAGAACTCATTGATTTTGCACAATGTTTATTGAGACCTCGCCGCCCCTTCAATTACCTTGAGTGTTTGTTCACCTACCCGAAATATTCGACTACTACACGTGTATGTTGGGCAAACTCAACATAGTGGAAAAATCCATGGAAGAAATCATCATAGACCTCATGGTTGAGAAGGTCATTTCTACAAAAGCACAAGCTTTGTCGAAGAGAGGATTGAAAGCCTCTCCATCGACCACATGTCGATCGGCACCCTCCCGAACTGCGACAGAGAAACAGAGCAAGCATCGCGACAACTTGGAAAACGTGAAGCTCATCCCATCAATCCTGCCCGACTACATTCTGCCTATGGATAGCGCAGTTAGTCGTGACAGTGTCCTGAGGGAATTCGACTATACACTGATCACTGCGTACCTCCCAAAGGGGATACGCGTTGTTGGATCACAGTTGGGACAGATTCTGACGTTGAAGATCAGTGACTTTAACTTGGGAGATAGAAAGAATTACAGAATGCTCGCCCCACATAAGTACCTAACCAAGACAATAGGGAAGAAGTAGAATATAGTCCCCCAGTCATGGACCATGGACATCATGAGGTCCACCATCCTTAATGTGATGAAGATACCACACTTCGACAGACATCAGGAGGTTAACACGTGCATTAAACTCCTCTTTTCTTGCTACCATGGAGTTTACTTCTGGTTGGACAGGCGCATCATAGTAGATCTAGCATTGATCCATCAAATCACTGGATTAAGAATGCAATGACCGGACCCCCAAGACTTTTACCCAAGGAAGGTTGTAGATCGTGCCCTGGCGCAATGAATAAAGGACACCTACAATGATGTAGAGAAGGGGAAGTGAGGCTACAAGGTAGCCTCCATCCAAAATGGCGCAGTACACCTATCTTGCCAATTGATCACTGGTAAACTCGTCAGGAAGAATAGGCGAACGTAGGTCACGGGGTTCATTGTCGACCTCATAGGAAAGTGCGTCGAAGGGATGAAAATGAACTGGCCGAGCTACCTCGTCAACCAGTTGGAGTAAGATTGTTGCGAAGCACAGGACTAGGGCTATGAGTTTCATTTTAGTTGGTTGTTGATTGTCATCACCTTCATCACTTGGGAGATGCCAGAAGGAGCGACCTTCCATGAAATTGAGTTGTCTGAACCATTGGTTGTGAAGTTCACTACGCTCTGGTATTCGAGCGACATGGAAAATAATGGCAATCCAACGGGGTGTTCCACACCTATTACTTGCAGCAGAAGAGGGCCATTGAATCATTCCCTCGCATGACGTTGAACACACTGCATAGGTTTTGAACACTTGTGAAGTTGCACGTAGATAGGCACTTCATTTATATTACTACGCATGGAGATGAACACAAGGAAGAGCTCCAGTCCTATTACAAACTCATAGAGGAGGACATGGAAGAAATAACCAAGGAATGGCCCACAAAGTTCCTTGTATCAGTCAAACAGTCAGAACTCTCTGACTCTGACCTCATTATAAGTCTTGTAGTCACTCAAGAAGAGTATAATGGACCTGGCAGCAGCAGAATGAAGAAGAAGGAAGAAGTACAGGACCTAAACAGCGCATCCAAGGAAACTACACCAGAGTCACCAAGAGGAGGAGGTGATGACAAAGTATATCAAGATGAGAACGAAGGGGAAGAAAACAAATAGGAACAGGGTGAAGTGACACCGCCTAAAGACCCCCTTATAGAGACTGAGTCATCCAAGAAAAGAAAGCTTTCCCCAAATAAACCTTCAGCGCGGAAGAAGTCAAAAGCCCATAAGTCACAGTTATAGACTGTGCTTATAGTAGATGACATTGACCTCATCAGCGTCGCTATATTAGATACCTCAAAGGACATTTTGCAATGTAGTGAAGCCAAACATGAGACAATGTTTGACAGGATCGATGTGGAGCTCAAAGGGGTACAATAGGATTTTTATTCATGCCACATAGTGTCTACTGCACCGTTGTCATCAAGGGGCATAGAAGTAGGAGATGAGCCTGCCCAGCTACGCAGATTAGCATATTCGACAGAGGCTCGCCTTCGTTGGGCCTAGGAGGAAAAGGAGCAGGCTACATCAACATTGAAGAAAGAAAAAGAGGAAGCCTTAGAGAAACGTTATATTGCACAGCACGAGAAAGACAACCTCTAGGCAAAGTTTGCAGAGGATAGAGTGCAAATCCAGAAGGAAAAAGAACAGTTGCTTGCGAAGTAGATGGGAGTCAAGGAGGTATCCATTAGAGCACTTTTCTCTGTGTCGGGCCTAGAACACATAGAAGAAGAGCCAATGGAGATACAAGTGGGGAATCTCATTGAAGCCATTCAACAACTTCAGCAAAGAATAACAGAACTGGAATTACAAGTAGTACTTAGCACTCCGCAGGAAGTGCAAGACCAGAGGGAAGACACTGCCCAGAGTGAAATCCAAAGAATCAAGGCATTGTCCTTAGAATGAAAGAAACTCAGGAATCGAAGTGTGCAGACCTATGAGCACCTTGCAGAGGACCCAGAACTAAGGACACTAGAGTCACAGCTCCACGAGGCAAAGAAACAAGCAGCAACAGTACAAGCACAGTTGAAGCTACTATCAGTGATCGAAAAGATGAAAGGGTCCCAAGAGGTGCGCACAGTCTAGCAACAGGTTAATGTTATCCATAGTAGAGTCCTAGAAGTGACCCAGAGACTCAAACCGGTGTAGGACGAAGCTTGCACACTATTTGAAGAGATCGAAGGATGAGGTGCAGAACTGGAACAAATGGTCACCACTATAGAACAACGCTTGGAAGGACTGGTCACCGAGAACGTCATTCAGGAGTTCGTCGAGCAGGAGGCTCTATCGAAGCAATAGGTCGAAGAAGTCCAAGCCAAGCTCGAGGATTTTGAAGCAGAATTACACAGATCAGAGTAACTCGAGACGAGTCACAGGTGAGTGTTGGGAGCCTATTGGCCCTTGACCAATTTTTGGAGAATCTTGGTCATGTTTGACCATTTTTGGGACTTCAACAGGAGGTCGAAGACGAAGCACCCAGGTGAAGCAAAGATCATGGGATCTCGCCCCCTTTTGGGGGATTTTTGGGTGATAGGGTTTATGTAACGGGTATGGGATGTCGGCCCATGGTTTTACCCATATTTAGGCCCATTTTGTAATGTATAAATAAGTATCTAGGCAATGTAAGAAGTGAGATACTAGACCTAGAAAGAGGATTGTGCTAAGTGCAAGTTCTGTGTGAATTGTAAGAAGGATTTGTGCATACTGTGTGTCAACTTGTAGAGCTAAGTGAAAGTGATTGTAAGAAGGCTTTGTACTTGAACCTAGCTCGGGGAAGGAGGATCTAGCGAGGTGCACACAGATCTCATGTCCTATGCAGAAGGGGTTTTGTGGATCTGTGCATGTACGAAGATTAACAGAAGATAATAAAGAAAAAGAAAAGTTGGTGGAAATATCCCCACACTAGGGTGAACCACGTATATCATGTGTTGTGGTTGCTTTGTGCATTATGGTTGATATGTTATTGATGTGATGTATGCTTAGTGTTGTAATCTTTATGTTAGATGCATCTTATATAATAGCTTAGTGCTTATGGTGTGAATGCATGCTAGATCTGGTTTAATTCTATGTGTTGAATGGATAAATGTGCTTAGATATTGTTGAATACCATGTTGTTTTGTAATTAGGGTTCTAAACTGTGATGTGAATAAGGGTAAAAGATCATGAATGTTAACTTCTAAGTGTTCTATTAAGTATTATAATCACAGATCTGTGTCCCAGGAAGGTTGTAGACACTTGAATCCTGCAACCCCCTGCCTCTACCTTGGGTGAGACTTCATCTACTCATAGGTGTTGTCGAAAGGTTCGGTAGTTAGGGTTTTGTTGGTGCATTGTTGAAGCATTGAACCCTGGGTTTTCCCCTGTGCCAGCAGGTCGCAACAGTAGAACAGTGTCTGAAAGGTCCTCTCACCGAGCAAGTAATTCAGGATTTCTTCGAGCAGGAGGCTCTAGCAAAGCAGCAAATCGAGGCATCTCGATCTAAGCTTGAGGCCTTCAAAGCAAAGTTTCCCAGATTGGAGTGACTCAAACAAGTCACAGGTGAGTGTTGGGGGCATATTGGCCCTCGACCAAGTTTTGGGAAAACATTGGTCTTGTTTGACCATTTTTGGGACTTTGACAGGGTGGTCGAAGATGGAGAGCCCAGGCAAAGCGGAGATTGTGGGTTCTTGCCCCTTTTACGAGATTTTTGGGCTTTTAGGGTTTATGTAACGGGTATGGGATGTCGACCCATGGGTTTTATCCATGTATAGGCCCTTTTTGTAATGTATAAATAAGTAGCTAAGGATGTAAGAAGTAATGACAGTTACTAGTCATTGATCAGCTTAGTGCATGACTAGTTGTCTTTGTGCATGAATGTGTTAAGTCTTGCAGAGCTAAGTGCAAACGTTTTGTAGTTTCTTTGTGCACCGAATGTGTAAGGCTTTGTGTCGTGACCTGATATGGGGGAAGGAGGATCTGGCAAGGTGCACACAGATCTCTTGTCCTGTGTGGAGTGAGCCTTTTGGATCTGTGTCTGTAAGAAGATTGAAGAAGACTAATAAAGAAGAATAAGAGTTGGTGGACATAGCCCCACACTAGGGTGAACCACGTATATCCTGTGTCAATGTGATTTGTGCAATATTGTTCATGGTGTTTATGTATCTATTTGTGTAGTGCATTGTCCTTGATGTATGATAGATAGATATATGAATGATTAGTGCTTTATGATGTGAATGAATGTTAGATCTGAGCTTATGCTAAGTGCTTAGAGTGTTTGATCTTTTTATTACAGTGTTATTATGTATTTAGGGTTTAATCTTTGATGTGAATGGAAGTTAAGAACTAATGCATGTTATTGGATAAATGCTTTGTTAAATATTGTAATAGAAGATCTGTGTCTGAGCTAGGTTGTAGACACCTGATCCTACAACCCCCCCTGCCTCTAACTCGGGTGACACTTCATTCACTTCCTAGGTGTTGTCAAAAGGGCCTATAGTTAGGGTTTTGTTGGTGCGTTGTTGAAGCGTTGAACCCTGGGTTTGCCCCTGTGCCAACACGTTTCCAAATTTCCTTCTACATTATTTCCTTGAAATTTTAGTAGCTTGCATTTGCATTTTGAAACAAAAATCACATTCTAGGAAACTTTTTTCACTTGAGGATCTTGGAATATATTTTGAAAAGTTTTCACTTACAAAGTTTAAAAGCTAGTTTTTTAGTTGTAGAACATAGTTTTATTTCTACGCGAATGTTCTAAAAGATTTTATTTATTCTCTTTTGTCTCTTGAAAAACACCATAAGTTTCACTTTCGTACCCTTTTGAGTAAATCAAGCCACTTAAAATCAACTATTAACACTAAAATCAACTAGACTTTTGTTTGTAGGGTTCACCAAGTAGTCTAGGCTTTAGGGCCTTGAAATAGGTGTGGAGAGGAAAATATTCAAGGCCGCTTAAAAAAACATAAGAGTCTATGATAGGGAGTGTGAAATTCCAGTTTCCTAAGTGTCATACGTGACCCCCCTCTAATACAAGCACTAAACACGAGGTCACGTCAAGAAAGGTAGAGGATATAACCCCTCCAAAGCCAGACTAAATGTAGTGGGAATCATATATTGAGGGTCATTCCTTGGATTTCGTTGACTGCATTTAAGTACGGAGCTTCGTGGACCTCGAATCCATTTGAGATCCTCATTTGTCTTCCAGACCATTTTCCTTCAGTACCCTCAAAAGGCTTCGGACTTTGTTATCCTTTTCATTACGATCAGCCTGACTATCGAATGTACCCACCTGGTGACTGACTGCGAGCTCGAAACGTAGTTGCCTTTTTTTAGGGACTTACATGGGTGACTATGGGGGTATACAGTGGTACCTAGGGAATATTTTGGATCACACTTTTCAGAGTATAGCCAAAGGTTGTTTCCGTGCTCAATTTACACTTGCACCAGTAAGTTTTTCTAGTGTTGATCGGCGTAACTCTTCTTCTTGCCAGTCAGTTGATTGCTTGATTTGTCGTTAGGAACTTTTTAGTGTGTGCTTTGTGTTTCACGCTAGCTTAACCTTAGAGTGTCGGTTGATCATTTCACAAGGTGGAAGATCAACATATTCTTCATTCACATAGGCTTTAAGGTCTACCGCCGGTTACTTTGGAATCATCTCTGCCACCATTGAGGTGAAGGCTAGATCAACAGGGTTCTTTTGAAGTGATCGAGCCGTAGGAAAATGTACCTGAGCCGGATCTTAGAGAATACTTTCTTGCACCGGAGGAGTCCACCATTTCTGACCTCGAAGATGAAGGCTTTAGGCCCGCAAACCCTCTAATCATTGATTTATCAGTGTTGCTTCTTATTCAGATAGGCCCTCCTGAGGTGAATTCACCTGAATGCCATTTTGTTAGATGAGTGATGATGGAAGTAACTAGTGCTACCACTTATGGAAGTCCTCATACTCCCATATCGATTTTCACATGAGGGGGTGTCGTGCTAAAATGACAGTCCTTTCATGCTCCATAAAACATCTCCTCGAGATGTTATCTACTCCAAGTTTGTATAAATGACCTGCAACCAGTTGATAATCTACAGCTCTTACTACCAAGTTCTTTTTCTGTGCAGTATTAAATTCTCTTGGGGCCACTCCTGTACTCAAAAACTCAATAATGTCAACAAAATATTCATCTATAATTTGTACTGAAAATAGTTGAGCATTAGGAAAGTTGTCTTCCAAACTACTTGTTTCCTCTCCATTAGTAATTATTGACAAGTGGTCAGGTCCTGCATTCAATCTTCTTGGCTTCACCAGAAATTCAAAATCAAATTCTTGGAATAAGAGTAGACATATACATATTTGTCCCCCCAACATTGTCTTATTGAATAAATATCTCAGAGAAAAATGATCTGTAAACATCTTAAAATGTTTCCCTAACAAGTAATGTTTGTATTTCTGCAAAGCATATACCAAAGCTAATCCTTCCCTTTATGTAGTGTTGTAGTTATGTTCTGAATATGATAACTTCCTTCTTGAAAATGCAATAGGGTGATCTATATCACCTTTTCCTGGTTGGGTCAATACTGCTTCTAATGCTATTGCAAATGCATCCACGTGTACATGACATTATTTTGACCAATCTAGAAATATGAGAATTGGTGCATTAACCATTCTCTCCTTCAAAATATCCAAACTTTGTTGTCATTCATCATTCCACTGATACTTATTGTCCTTATTCAATAGCTTCTCCATTGGTACAGTAATATGTGCATATCCTCTTATGAACTTCATGTAGTACCCTATATGACCAAGTTTACTCTTCAACTGGTGCACTGACTTTGGTGGTGGTAAATTAACTAGGATAGCAATTTTAGTAGTATCAACTAGCAGAACCTGTTTACACACCACATTGCCTAACAAAATGCCAAAAGGTGCGCCGAAAATGCACTTCTTAATGTTTAATGATATCTGACATTGTCTACATCTGTCCAACATCATCCTTAATACTTTGACATGATCCTTCTATAAACCAAACACTATCCAATCATCCAAGTAAACTTAGAATAACTTATGAATGAAGTCCTTCAAAGATGCTACTACTACCCTCGATAAAATTGCAGGTGCATTCTTTAATCCAAATGGCATAACTGTATGCTGAAATGATCCCCATTATGTAGAAAATGTTGTCTTGTTTTTATCTTCTAGTGTTATCCTAATCTGATGATATCCTGAAAACCCATATGTAAAGGAATAAGCTCCTTGACCACCTACATTCTCCAAAACTTCATCTATGAAAGGAGTATGGAAAGGATCATGTGAGAAAGAATCATTTAGTTTCCTCAATTCCACACAGATCATGATTCCCCCTTGCTTATTTTCCTACACTTCCATAGGGTTGATCCACTCTAATTCTTCCATAGGTTCTATGACACTAGCTTCCAGCATCTTGTCAATTTATTCCTTCACCTTCTCCTTGTAAATTGGATTCATCATGTAAGGTCTCTGTCTTATGCGTCTAGCATCTGGTTTCAAAGGGATCTCCATCTCTCCTAGTTCTCATGTGAACCCCTTCATCTCTGAGAATTTTTTTGGGAACATATCACTGCATTTGTGTAGTAAATCTATTATTCTTTCTACAGTTTGATTGTCCCAATAGTTCCCAATACTGGAAATCTTTGTATTTTTTGCAGTTCCAATATTTACCTTCTTTATCTTTAATGGTGCATCATAATCTTCTGAATCTAGCTTTGGACCTTCTACTTCCCTTTTGCCTTCGACTTCTGGGATATGGATATTGTGTGGGTTATCTTCATCCAGGTCTTCTTCTTCTGCGACATGATAACAGGATAATAGTTATCTGATAGTCTGTTTCTTCTTATATGTTGTTGCAATCTCAAATTCAGGTTCTTCAAATATCCTATCTCTTACCACCTTCAGTGATGTATCTATCTCTGGGCTCTCATGTTCAAAGGAAAATGTAATCACAAATTTATGTTGCATTTCTTCCCAATTTGTAGTTTCTCTGTGATGTTCTTGTTCTATATACCATTTCCTTGGAATGCCTTTTAGTGTGTGAATGAAATGGTGTGGCCATTCTTCTAGTGGTATCAATATCTACTGAACCATGCACCTATCTACATGTTCTTTGGGTTGTCCAAATCCATTATATTTTTCCAAAAATCTGTTCTCCTGATCTGCGCCAAATCTAACGCGCAGTAACATCTTACACTGAAACCAGTTATTAATATTCTCCTTATGTGTTCCCCACCATATTGCAGGTGTATCTTTCAAACCAATATATAATGTTGGTAATCTCTTATTTTCCATAACATCTACCTCAAAATTCATTAAAAATTCTTCTAAGTCATTCAGACCATAAAAAGTAGGAGGTTATCTTACCTTTGTACCAACCCATCTTAGCATGCATGTCAATCTAGTGCATCTTCTGGTAGATAACTCATGCAACCATTGCTTACATTTTTCCAATCCTATGTTAGAGTCTGAATCACAAGAACTAATACTCCTCCAACTGAGCATTCCATCTACAGTTGGGTTGATGTAATCCTCTTCACACGTGGTAGTTATGTAAAGCTTATTTATATCTTCTGTAAAAATACTTTCAGTCATAGGTTTTATGTACCTTCCTCTTTCTAATGGATCTAATGGCGTAATAAATATATATTCTCTAGACTCAAATATGATATTCCTTGTCTTCATATTGATAATATCCTGGTTATCAAAACCCCAATCCAAACCCAACAGTATTGGATATGGTGAAGTGTTATCCACTATGTTAATGACTTCAAAGTCTACCATGGTGCACAGACCATCTAGATCTACTGGAATCCCTTTCAATATTCAAATTGGCACAACTCTATGTTGATTTTCTAACCTCAATTGAATAGGTGATTATCTCAGTTGAGGTTCTCCCATAGCTTCCCATGTCTTCTTTGGAAAAACACTGACTTCAAATCCTAATTCTAGTATGATATCTCCCATATTAAAATCAACAATGTTTGCATTCAACCTGAATTCTCTACTTGTTCTTCTTTTCTTCCTGACTCAAATCAATATTTTTACCCCTTCTTCCCCATAATTACACTTTTCTAGCATATTTTGCAGTATTTGTAAAGAATTTCTATCATTGATCAATTTTAAACAAGACCCAAAAACATTTCTTAAGTTACTTACTTTCTTTGAAGGTCGCTCTTTTCTGGTCTGATCAAATAAAGGAGGCATGGCATATGCTGGTATATCATCTATTGGTTTTGTCCCTAAAGTGGATGCAATATTTTCCTTCGAAATCTTCTACCTAGCCTCCTTAAATATCTCCTTCGCTTTGCATGCATCAAATGTTTGTTCAGATGTTGTATTCTTTTTGACCCATTGGTATCGATCATCATATTTCTTGGATGCATCTTCTCCTTTCTTGACTCAACCTCTATTAACTATGTCAATCTTCTTCCCATCCTCTTCTTTGTTTTCTACAGCAATCCATTGGGAATTCTGATTGTTCTGGTTCTTCTTGTCATGTATGTTTTTCAAAAGTATCAGATAATCTTCAATTTCATGGTCTGTTGTGTGAAAATACATACATGTCATTGGTGGTTGTGGACAATCTCTTGCATAGTGTCCATGTTTCTGACAGTTATGACAAACTATTGGTCCTATTCTACCTCCAAATCCTCTTCCTATGTGGCCTCCTCCTATGAAGCCTCCTATGTTCCCTTGATTATCTTCGTGCAGTGTATTATACTAGGGTCCCTGATTATACTATGGTTGCACATTATTGTAATGAGGTTGCACATTATACTGAGGTTGTTCTTGAAACTGTTGTGCGTTATTGTATTATGGTTGGGATGCAAATGGTTGCACGTTATTGAACTGCGGTTTTGTTGCAAATTGTTGCGCGTTAGTGTATTGTGGTTGTGATGCAAACTATTGTGTGTTACTACATTTTGGGTTTTGTGCAAGTTGTCCAGTTATGTGCTCAGCTTGTACCCTATAAGTATATGAAATCCTTTCTTTCATCATTTCCAGAGTTCTATAGTCTTTGTCTTCATTTCCAACTGATTTACAAAAATTACAAAATTTACTCATCGGTATTGTTTGGTACTTTTGCATCATGGGACAATGATAAGGATCATGTCCATTTAATTTATAGATCTCACACCATGGTCCTCCTGAAGATAAGGGGTTTGGCATCCCCACTCCTATATACTACGCAAATAATGGACACTCATTCTTATGATGACCTTATGTCCTACACATTGTACACCAAACATATTCTCTCTTTTCCTTACCTTTCTTCTGATTTAACTGAAATGTAAGGTTCTTTGTATCTTCTCTCATCTCTTCCATAGTTGGATCTATATGCTTGTACTAATTTTCTTCTAGTTGCAATGTAGCTTGCAGAGCCTCAACCTGGTTCTGGAATTTTTGTTGTCTCAAAGGATACTTCAAGTGTGGCAACAAAGAATTTACAAACAATTGTTTATGTTGCATATCAGTAATAGGGAACTTCAATTTACCTTTTAACCTTTTGAATTTATGGTCAACCTCCCAGACTGATTCTTCTGGCTTATTCTTAATCTCTATCATCTCATTAATGAATTGGTCTTCTGAACTTGGATTCTTAAATTCATTAATTAGCTTCCTCTTTACCTATGCAATAGTTGTAGGTTCTCATGTTAGGTTATTTACTACGAGGCCCATGTACCAATCTAGTGTGCAGTCTATGAATGTGATTACCAACTACGCAACCTTTGTATCTTAATCTATAATTTGCTTAGCTTTCCAACTCTTTTCACAAATGGAAAGAAGCTTCTTTGGGTCTTCCGACTCTTCTCCTTGGAACTCAGGCAACCTAATAGTTGGTTCTTGTCCTGCCATTGTGAAACTTACTAAACTACCAACTATGTGCAGTGTAGAAACTTGACTACTTCTTTCCAAAATTAAACTTCTGCTTGAACTTCCACTGGACCCATGTCCTGTAAAAATCATTCTACCACTAATAAATTGTTGGTTAACTGGTTTTTCTTCTTTAGTTGTCTTAGTCGCACATGGGGTTGTGGGTTCCACACTAATTCGTATCTAGATTAGAGAGCCTTCTTCTGCGTCGGACCCGTGACTTATGGTTTTCCTGTCATATGTGGTGCACAATATATCCTTTATCTTCCCCATGGCATGGATATCCTCTACCTCTTCCTCATCACTTTCCAAGCCCTCCTACTCGGCTACTACCCTCTTATTATTATTAATCTTGTACTGGTAGGGTTGTCTTCTATGCATCACACTTGCTCTATTATTTCCCTGATATGTTCATAATCCATCATGATGGGTTCCATTGCTTCCTTCTTCTATCCTCTCTCCAGATCCTGTTGGAAGATTGGTTGTTGTCATTGATGTCAACCCTAGTCATGGGTTTTGGACCGCAAGATTGATGAAGGTATTTGGACATGAAGGAAAATGCACATGTAGATACAAGTCCCATGGATGGATAGTATACATCATGTTGTTTCCGGTGGTATGTGGCATGTCATGTGGATCCTCATGGTTGAGAAGAAATGAATTTTTGAAGATGACAAAGTGAATTGAAGAAGTACATGTAGGCCCTAAAGATAATTAAAGAAAAGAATTACAAAATAAGAAATTGTCAGGTCGGCCCTAATGTTAAAAGGAAGTGACATAAATGGTATAAATAAATATCATTATACATTCATTTGATACACAAGTCGAATTTCAGAGAAAATCATAAGTAAAGAAGGCCAGATTTCAAGGGAGGATGAAGTGTTTTGGTGATGTGTTCTAAGGTATGTTATTTTCAGGTCATCTTACCATTTTTTCTATAACTTTTTTTCTAGAACGATTCAGATGGTGAAATTGCTACGGTAATGAGAATACATATCAAGGTACCTATGGTAAAACATTCAACTCTTGATTCACTATAATTATGGAGATACAGTCTGTGGAAGATAGGGTTTTTGACCAGTCCTGAAGCTAGTCAATAAACAGGTGTTCTGGGTAAAACAGTCATAACTTATTCATAGAGAATCCAAAAGTAGTGGGAAAAATTGCATTGGAAAGAGTATGGACTTTAGTTTATTTTGTGCGAGTTTCAAAATCTTATGTTAAATATTGAGCGCGAGGCATTCTGTGCAAGTTTGGTCTCCTAAATAAACCAAAATTGAACAAAGTCTACCATTCTCTCTATAACTTGTTTTGGGTGGAAGGAAGGGGCAAGGATGGAGAGTTAAATACTCTCTATATATTGTAGTACTATATATTCCTCTTGGATTTTTATCCCTCCCTTTACATTTGGAAGTTGTAGCTACCTTTGGAAGTCATTACTTATCTTGAACAATAACTATTGATTATTTTGCATATATTGTGCATGGTGTATTGTGGTGTATTGGTGTAACTCTTATACTATTGTTCATTTCTCATTGGATATAGTTTAATGGTTTAAGTATAATTTGAAAAAGGTTTTAAATTGTACTTGATACTGATTCGCCCCCCTATCAATATCAACAATTGGTATCGGAGCAGGTTGCCTTTAGAACAGTTTAACCATTGGGAGGAAAATATTGAGCAAAGATGGATGACCATGAGCACATTTCAAATGGGATTCAAAAATTTGATGGAAGAAATTATGCATACTGGAGTGATAGAGTGAAAACTTACCTAACGGCTTTGGGAGTAGACATTTGGTACTCGGTTGTAAATGCCTATGTAATCCCAAATAATGCTCCAACCGATCCAAATGAGAAGAAGCTTATGAGTTGTAATTCAAAACCCAGACATGTTATTCTAGCAGCATTGGCACCAACCATTTCTAGTAAATTGATGGGTTGCAGCACTGCTAAATAGGTATGGGACAAACTCAAGAGTATCTACGAAGGTGATCCAAAAGTTAAGCAGGTCAAGCTTCAACGACATAGAGCGGAATTTTAAAATTTGGAGATGAATGAAAAGGAAGATATTGCAACCTATATTCTTAGAGTTGATGAAGTTGTTAATGCTATCAGAGGATTAGGTGAAGAGCTCAATGAATCGTTGGTTGTACAAAAAGTGTTGAGATCACTTCTCTTGAAGTATGATGCTAAGGTCTCTGCCATTGAAGAAACTAGGGACTTGACCAAAATGACAATGGATGAATTACATGGGTCTCTTATAGCATATGAAATGAGAATAGGTACAGAAAATGACCAGCCAAACAATGAAGCAGCCTTTAAAGCCATAAAGAAGACAAAAGACAAGGATAACAACCTTGATGAAGAAATAGAAAATTTTGTAAGAAGGTTTCAGAAGGGAAATGGAAGATACAAAGGTAAGTCTCCTCTCAAATGCTTTAACTGTGGTAGAATAGGACATATTGTTGAAAACATCTACTATAAAAAGAGAAGTATCAACAATAAAAAGAGCTTCTACTCCAAGGATGATGACATCTCCTCAGATGAGAGTGATGAAGAAGATAATGATGGATAATAAGTCCTCTTCATAACCCAAGAAACCCAGGATGATGATCACAAGAATTCTAAGAAATCCTTTGTGAAGAAAATTCAGACGAAGAAACCAACCTTGATTCCTTTTGGGGATACAAAGACAATGTAGAAAGTGAACAAGAAGATGAGAATCTTGAAAATTTGAAGCATGTTGAAAATGAAAATAGCAAGCTTAGAAACACAAACATAATACTAACAGGTGAATTGAGTAGTTGTGAAGAAGAGAATTACAAGTTTGAAAAGACCATTAATAGCTTGAAGGAACAATTAGAAGATTATGAGAAATTGAAAGCAGAATTGGATCACACAAAAGGGGAGCTACTATTGACAACAAAAAAGT
>ML778476.1:838035-857710 GCA_009831015.1 Picea engelmannii | reverse complement strand
TATGTGGCACATCACGTGGATCCTCATGGTTGAGGAGAAATGAATTTTTGAAGATGACAAAGTGAATTGAAGAAGGAAGTACATGTAGGCCCTGAAGATAATTAAAGAAAAGAATTACAAAATAAGAAATTGTCAGGTCGGACATAATGTTAAAAGGAAGTGACATAAATGGTATAAATAAATATCATTATACATTCATTTGATACACAAGTCAAATTTCAGAGAAAATTAGAAGTAAAGAAGGCCGGATTTCAAGGGAGGATGAAGTGTTTTGGTGATGTGTTCTAAGGTATGTTATTTTCAGGTCATCTTACCATTTTTGCTATAAAAAAATTTCTAGAATGATTCATATGGTGAAATTGTTATGGTATTGAGAAGACATATCAAGTTACTTGTGGTAAAACGTTCATCTTTGTATTCACTATAATTATGGAGATACACTCTATGGAAGATAGGGTTTTTGACCAGTCCTGAAGCTAGTCAATAAACAGGTGTTCAAGGTAAAACAGTCATAACTTCTTCATAGAGAATCCAAATGTAGTGGGACAAATTGCATTGGAAAGAGTACAAACTGTAGTTTCTTGTGTGTGAGTTTCAAGATCTGATGTTAAATATTGAGCACATGGAATTCTTTTCAAGTTCAGTCTATTGAATAAACCAGAATTGAACAAAGTCTACCATTCTCTCTATAACTTGTTTTTGGGTGGAAGGAAGGGACAAGGATGGAGAGTTAAATCCTATCTTGATATTGGAGTATTGTATATTCCTCTTGGAGTTTTATCCCTCCCTTTACATTTGGAAGCTGTAGCTACCTTTGGAAGTCATTACTTCCCTTGAATAATAACTATTGATTATTTCTCATATATTGTGCATGGTGTATTGTGGTGTATTGGTGCAACTCTTATACTATTGTTCATTTCTCATTGGATATAGTTGAATGGTTTAAGTATAAGTTGAAAAAGTTTTTAAATTGTACTTGATACTGATTCACCCCCCTCTTAGTATCAACAGATCCTTCTCCATATCTAAGATCCTCCTTAGTGCTTCCCCCAACTCCCCCATGTGTGCAGAGTGATCTAGTTGTCTGATTCCATGGTCATCACACCTTTATCATATAATAAGATATTAATCAATGTGTAAAGTGACTTGATGTACCTCCCTCTTGGTCCTTTCAAGAAATCCTTCTCTACATCAATATATGACTTTGTTGTATCTACTGCAAACTTAGTCATAAGCCCTGCAATGATATTGTCTAACCAAAAATCCACTACATGAGTGAATTTTTTATTGACTCTTTCCAATTGTGCAATGTTCTGAGGGGTCCACTCTACTTGTATAATTCGATTATTAGGATGAGTATCCTTCAACCTCAGTATCCACTCTTGCAAAAACTCTGGTAAATAACAAAAAAATGCTTCATGCAAATAAGTAAACACATACCTCCACATGTACTAGTGCGGTGTATATATGGAACTTATGCTATATTTCTATGCAAACTCACGCTATTTTGTCTCCAACCATCTTTCAATATCTTTCTATGTAGGATTCCATGGCCTGAACATCCCTTTTATACCACTACATTTTCTTCATCAAAACCCCTTCCAGCTTGTTCTTCTAAGTTCCAGTCGACAACAAAACCATTTGTTGGATGTTTGGGCTGACCCAGGTTCTACCTTAGTTTTCCAACAAAACCCTTTTCACCATCGGCCCTTCTGGTAAACCAGAAGGATACACCACGCACAGAGTGCACAACACAGTCTCACCCGAGATGGCTTATGGGTGACTGCAGGACGCAAATGTTTTCATTCATGGAAGGGGTTGGGGATGTTTGTTTTACTTCTTCTTCTATTTTAACATGCATTCTACTATAACATTCATCAGATATATTTTTTATCCATTCAATAATATTCATTATACTAGTGCGCGCTACAAATAAACCATAAAAGATGCATTCATCTAACCATCCATTCATTATAAATCATGTAAATTGAACACAACACACATAAAAACACCATTTTACCATGGTTCACCCCCAGGGCTATGTCCACAAATATATTATGCTTATTTCGTATTCTTCATCAAAATAGCGTTGCATGCATTACATCATAGGGTTTGAGACTAGTGAGGTTGACTAGTGTCGCACCAAGCTCCATAGCTTGTGACCTGACCCTCGGTTACAATTGAACACTAACTCCATTTGAGCTCCACAGATCCCAACAACACTTAGATTAAAAAATGACTCTCCAATAATAGACTAGTCGAACATAAGATCATGTCAAGGTATCAAAAACTTAGACTTAGACGCCTCTTATCTACCTGATACATCCTATTTATATTACAAAAGATGGGTCAAAACCATTACATTGACAAAAAATCCAATCTCTAAGTGGACTCCACTTGTCCACTTTCTAACTCCTTGTGTGTGTTTGGTCTTCACTCCAACCGTTCATTGTGTTGATCTTCCTTCTTTTATGGCGCGCGTTGCTTCCTTTTCCCTTTGTTGCATTACTTTTCCTTCTTTCCTGGCACGCATTGCTTCCTTGGTACATTCTACCTCACTTACTGCACCTAACTCCCAAAATTGACTTCTCCAACACTTGCACACATTTCACTCTCATAATTGGGCTTGTAGTCACATAAGCCACTTCACAATAAACCAACTCACTTAATAATTCATGTAATGATAAAATTGTCAAGAGCATTGCAACACATTGTCATACAACAACAACACCTACATAATTGGCATTATTCTATACTTCAGCATTTACTTTCAAGCACTTGCATCTGATCTTAAATTGTATAATTTTTTGTCCAAGTACTTTGTATGCTTTACATCTCTACCATAAGCAACTTCATTTTTGTGTCATATATGTTGCTAGTTTAGATTTACTTGTGTCTTGCTCTTTTTTTTTAATAAAATCCTAGAAAAATAATTGTGCTTAGCTTTAGTTCAAGCCTTAGATTCTTTTATTAAGGACCAACCCCCTTGGCTTTGCTAGGAGTTGTCCTAGACAGAGGTATTTAGGATCAGGTGACATCACCTTGACATGAGACTTGCCCCCAAAGACACACCCAATGGATTGAAGGTTTATTCCACGCTATTTGAGGTGTGCATAAGGTGGCAACAAGGCACAATATGGGTAAATCAAAATCTCAAAGCATGTGTTAAGTGTTATTAATAGTATACTGAAATTTGTTTTTTGGGAAAATACTATTAAGTGATATTGATAATATACTGAATTTTTTTTTTTAGCAAATACTAAGTTTCTTTAATTTGGTGTACATGTGCAAATGTTTCTTCTGCATTTTCTAATGGAATCAAGGTATATATTTTGCAATCTGGACTGAAGGTGGATGAAGGCTCCATATTCAATGGATAGTTTGGTCATAAGGTGCATGGAAGGATGGAAAATAAAGGATCCATAGTGGTTAAAATTGAGGTGTTAAAACACGAAGCTCCTCTACCACATCCAACAGGGTTTGAGCATAGACTAGAGGGTGCATTGGAATCTTATGAGATTTGGACATAATCATACTTGGAACCTCATTGTCATGATCATCCCATAAATATTCCTTAATATAGGGTTACATTCACATGTACAAGGGTTTCTCTTACAAATGGATGCATGAGAACAAGTATGTGCATTTCCAAAGGAATGATAGTTAAAGTCCATGATGATGACATGGTTGAGGGTGAAACACTAGGTGAAATGGACTTTGGTGTTTGTATTGAAGAGATACATAGAAATTGTGAAAGATGTAGGATTGGGGATAAGTCTATATTGTTTGGTTAGATGGCCAATAAATAAGTTGGTGGACAACAAATGTGAGATGTTAAGGGTCAAGGTAAAGTTCAAAGAGCCACCTAGGGAAATGGTGATATGGGATGTTATAGAGGACACAAGACCCTTAAACAAATGGGATGGGTATATTTGTAATGAAAAATATGTAGACTCAAATGATATGCATGTAATGAGGCCATATAAAAGGATTAAATGAGTCATGGCTACAAAAAAGTTGCAAAATGTCAAACAAAGATAGATGAAGAGAAAGAAATCTGACTTTTGGCAGTAGATGAATGTTGTAAAAAAGATTTGTCTTCAACATATGTATAGGAAGGCCATTGTAGTTGCTAGAAGGGGTATGGAACACATAAATTAAAAAGGTATTAGGGAAATTGTCTTGAATTCACTCTTTTCAAACATTGTCATGTCAAAAATCCATGGCCATGGTCTACCTCCTATTGTTAGAAAAGTAAAGGACATGAGATTTAATGGGAATATTATTTATAAGAAAGCATGGTACATGATACATAAGATTCCTCAAAGCACCTTCTATAACTACCAACATTATTTCCAACATGGACACATCAAATCCATTCATGTTAACACCAACACATGAAAAGCATGTGCACATACCATGGCAACCATAGATATATTGCACATAAATGCAATGGATAATTCAGACTATTCACCAAACGGAACACATCAATTTGAATATGGAAGTTATGCTCCTACAAGATTGTTACCTTCCACTTAGACTTACACACAAAGTTATGTGTTAAATGAGATCAATGAGGCTCTTCAAAATCTCAATTACCCATCAATATCACAACCAACAATGAGCAAGATCTGGAATACTTATTTTCAATATGTGGCATTCCCAAACAATACCAACTTTAGTAAATGTAGTGAATGTATCATGTTGAAAGTACAGATGAAGTCAACAACTACAAAAGAGTTGGAATAAAATACATGAGGTAGATTCAACAAACATCACAAGATTGTTATGTGTAGAAGATATAGCTATTATGCCCACAAAATTATGTCAGTGTGGTTTCCAAAGGAGTATTTGAGCATTATCCATGATAAAATGGACAAAAAAAAGACTTCAATCCCAAGGCTACGTCTCAAATCAAAATATATTGTAGGAACAAACTTGGGTTTGTTATTGATAGGTATGCTGACACATGGACATAAGAAAAGACGTTGTGGTCATTTCCCCCTACCATTTGTATACAATTTACCATTACATCCCTTGGAAAGTGTTTGATGGACCTTCAAGACCCACACCTTGATATGTATGGTGATTTTCTTTATGAGAGTGGAAGTTATAGAAACCCACTCTCAAATGCATTACTAGACACATGTATTTACTCAAAATGTAGAACGTCCAAGGATGATTTTTTGTAGACTCATGGGAGATCAAAAAATTAGAATTTTAATTTTAAACATCTTCCTCCACATTTGTTGTTACAATTGGACAATGTAACAAGTGATAATAAGAATCGTTATATTTTCATGTTTCTATCACTTTTAACTGCACTTGGTGTCTTCATCATTATTGAGGTTGGGTTCTTATTTGTGGGACATGTTATCGCACAAATTGTAGGTTTGGAAAATCCAAACCCAAACCATGATATGGTGACAACTAGGAGAATACCTACCCATTGTCACCTCAGATAGGTATTCACGTCACTTTAGAGATGAAGTGATCACCTAAGGGGGGAATGTCGGGTAACCCTAGGGGGAAATGAGATGGAAAGTGGTACTTATAAATGGATTCCCCTATAGGTCAATTTTCTAAGCAAGAGATGGATTGATAATGAGTCTTGGTTGTGGTCAATGGTTTCCAAGAAGTATGAGTACTTGCGGAAGATGATAGTACATGTCAGAGACACAAGAAAAATCAAAGTATGCACATAATATGTTAAGTGGACAATCAATTTAATTTCGTTATCCCTAATCATAGCTATAAACAATGATATATATCAACAATAAAATTACAATTAAATCTACTAAATAAGATGCTAAAAGTCACATAAATATCGCAAGAGATAAGAGCCTAGTGAACACTAGTACAACTCAAGTATAAGAGTATAATAATTTAGCATCAATGTAAGGTTGTTATAGACAATTATTTCAGAGATATATTTGTAAAAAGTGCGCCAGAACTAGTAGATTGTAGGGCCAAATTATTAGCAACTTCTCACGATTGAAAAGAGAGTTATTTGGAAAATTGTTTAGGATTTTTGTAGCTCTAATGGCTATATATTACAGTTGTATCAAAAGCAAGAACTACTTGGATAAATGAGACTCCCTTGTGGCTTAAGTAATATTAGGCCACAAAGAAAATACTCCAACTTAGACGATTTCAATATTTCAACTTTTCACGATTACCAATGCAATAATTTATTTCTCCAGTGCATGAAGACAAGTGTATTTTTATTGGGTGAATGGAGTCTCTTGATTAAACAAGTTGGATGAGTTACTTCCTTGGGGTTGTAATCCATTTTACTCCCCAAGGAAAACCCTAACCAACAAGGAAAACTTGGGAGGGTGTAAGCCCTTTTATTCCTCCTAGTATCCTTTGCATAATAGATTATTCCAACCAATTATAATGGACTTGGATGGAGTTGTGTGCCCTTATACTCCCCAAGATATCATCACATTAACCTTACAACCAAGAAAAGAGAGCAATAAACATGAAATCCTTACCTAATTGAAGCATTAACAAGATGAAGCCCTAATTCACCAAGAGAATTCCACCATAAGCAAGAAACAAGCCTCCAAGAGAGCTAGAGCATCATCCATCCATCCAATAGAAAATATAAACCATCACAAGATAATGTAACCAAGAGAGATAAAGAGAAATTCCCAAGTAGGTCGCAAATTTCATCAATGTGGTCTTCTCACAATGGGAGAGCTATCAAAAAATTATTTGAGTTTGATCTCTATTTAGACTAATCCTATAATAATAAATTTTCCACAAAACTTAGGGTAAACCACAAATTAAGGGGATAACAACCCTTAATTTTCCCCTTTACAAATTAAAATTTGATTTTGCACATTAGAAACCCTTGAAAAAGCATGATGTCACCCTTTTAGGGAAACGTTTTGACACTTTATCTCAAATAGTTGAGTTGGAGATGAGTGTGTTAGGCCTCCAAAGTCCAAGTGTATTCAATAAAACCCTCTCCTCGATGATCCAAGGGTTCTCTCCTTCAAAACGTGTTGTTTCCTCAATCACCACCAAACCCTAGCCCTAGGGTGACGTCAAGCCCTCAAAGGTGACGTTTTGGCCTCCTTAGGAAATTCGTTTGGGTAGTAGGGGTTAGGTGAGATACTCCATGTCTCTTAGGCCTCCAAAGGCATGTCATCATAATCTGGTGTGTGGGCCCTAATATCCAACCTGTTGGATTCAAGCCCCAAGGAAGCCCAAGCTAGGCTTGTTCCTCCAAATATGTCCACCAAACAAGGTCCTGCAAAGACAATGAATATGCCCTCCAAGGATCTCAAGTCAAATGCATCATGATGATTAAATAAACTCAATAAAATAGCTACCTAAGCATGTACATCCAAAACCACCTCATCAAATTAAACAATTGCTTAAAGGCCCTATGCAACTTACCAAGTTTAGGTATGGAAGGGTTGACAAGGTGACCTATTGGGTGGAATAATCCCCTAGGTCAAGGAGTGTTTCCTGATTGAAATCACTTTCTAATACATGTGGAAAAGATTACATGGATGGGGGAAAGACTTTTGGGCATGGAGTTCATGACATACAAGGGATCGTGGTGTCTCATTTACGGGTGCCTTTGTAGAGGGTGTGTTGCACCTTCATTTTCAATTCATCCTGTTTCCAAACCCATTTATTGCCATTAGTTCATTAATAATCCAAAACCTTGGGAACTCCCTATTGGTGAATCAATTATCTTGGGGGGAAGTAGCACAAGGAAACTTGAAGGTAGAGGTACATAGAGTGCCATATGCAAGGAAAGAAAGTGGCATTGCATGAGTGTACACACCTCAACAAGTGGGGACATTTATATGATGTTAATTTTATTTTGCAGGTCTTTGATTTTTAGGAGAAGCATTTCATTTTTCTCAAGGCCTCATTCGATGAGCATCTGGAAGGTTTATAATTAGGATTTTATATTTTTCCAGATATCTCCCATATAGGGCTTCAGCCCCTTCTTCCCATGAAATGATGGACAATCCCTTCTTGGGTCAATACACCCAAAAATCCCAAAAGGTAAGGAGACAAGGGGATGAGGTATGGAAAGTGAAAGGTATGGTCGAGAGTGGCACGGTGACTCGTCAAGGGGAACCCCTAGTATAAAACCCATCCATAAGGGTGACCAATTACTAGGGCACAATGTCAACCACCAAGGTAAAATATGGTAAAGAGAATAAGGTATAATCAGGCGTTACATAATCAAAAGTAGTTTTCAATGCAACAAACTAAAATGCTTCAAATATTGAAATGACACTCACCATAATACATGGCTTATAAATCATGGATAAAGACCCAATGTATTTCGAAAGAAAGCTGGTGTGGTGGATACCCTTATGATGAACCTGGAATTTGTGGTGGTGAAGCGGGCTTCCATCTGTGCAAGTGGACACTGTTGGTCAGGATGTCTCTCAGTGCTCCATGTATGCAACCTAAAGGCATTGAGACATCATCTCCTTAGTTATCCATAAAATTGGGGATAAGAGGACACACCCATGAAGACATAGATGGAACCTACAAAAGAATTTCTTCCAACTTGAAAAGTAAAGACATATATTCTTTACCTGAAATGATAGATACATATCGCACGATTGAATAAATACTAGTGTTTCCACCTACACTAATTGACAAGGTGTATGACTTCAAAATTTTCCTTAATGGATACATCAAGGAAGGGAAAATGCACTAGTCAGACATCTTAATGTTCGATACTTCCAATTTCTTGTATTGAATGATGTTCCAGTACTAAGGTACAAATAATCCATCAGAGATATTGAGTGGTCAAAACCAACTGAGTTGTGGAATATAGTTGACGAAGGTCAACCTAAATTTCCAACAAGGAATCCATATTTGTTAGGTCCCAAAGAGAATGATTCCTATTTAAAATAACTAAAAGAAGGAATAGCATCGTACATAAAAATGTGGAAAGACATTATCGGAAATGATGATTCACCAATTGTTACAGAGGAATGGACAAATAAAGTAGAGTATTTGGAAAGAGTTCTTGATACATTAGATGAAATATACAATTATCATACAATAGTGGAAGGAAGTGATTCATCTTCTAAGGATTCTAGCCCAAGACAAGACAAATTGTCAATGATGATTATAATGAACTCCATGTAATCCCAAGTATTATGGATGAGGATTTGATGATGTGACAAATGAACTAGTAAATGTTGGACCCAAGTGCAACAAGACAAAGCCAACATTCAATCCTAATATTGATGTTGAGAAAGGAAATATGTTGTGTTGGTGGAGGCCATTTTGGGGAAAAGTGCAGTAATTAATGAAGGTGGTTAGGAAATGGACCAAAAAAGGAGTGCATACCAGAAAACAGGGAAAATCAACGTTGAGAAAGAAGGAAAGTCAAAGCAAGGAAGAAGGACGCAGATCAACGAGGAAAAAAGTTGGATTCTAGACCAGCCACACTCAGGGAGTTAGAATGTGGACAAACCTAATCCACTTAGGGTTAGTGGGTTAGGGTTTTGGTCATTTTTTAACGAGTATAAACCCCCTTTTTTTAATATAAATATATTGTGTGGGATAGAGAAGGGAGCTAATGAATATTTGCACAGACAGCAAGTAATACTGAGATAGGAGATAGATATATGATAAGAGAGACCTAGAGATGCATTGTAATCAAGGGTAAGGTCACACTATGTGGAGCTTACTGTGATCTTGTCAGCCTCTTATTTAATGTGCACAATGCTATAAACTTGATGAACAATAATAAAATAGCGAAGACAACTAGATCTTTGTGGACATAGCTGCGGGGGGGTGAACCACGATAAAAATTGTGTCAATCTGTTAGGGGGGGTGAACCACGGTAAATGAATTAATCTGTTAGAAGTAAAATGCAGTGTGCAAGAGAATAGTCAAGATATTTATTGAAGAATGAATCTTAATTAATGTAACTGATTACATAATGATATATCTAGATATAATGATGTGTTATAATAATATATCTAATATATTTTGAAGTAGAAAGAATGTCCATCATCCCCACAGTAGTCTCTCTTCCATGATTGCATAAATGTGGGTCCTGCAGTCACCCATAAGCCATCTCGAGTGAGACTGCATTATGCACTATGTGTGTAGTGTTGCCTTTTGGTCTCCAGAAGGGCCGATGGTTTGTAGGGTTTTGTTGGAAACCTAAAGTAGAACCCGGGCTAGCCCTAAACAACCAACATGTTGCTAGTTAGATTAGGAAATGAGAATGAATGGGATATGATTTGGATGGAAAAAGCCACCATAGGTATCTTTCAAGACGACCAAAGTGAGACTCTTCATGTAAAGGTTGATTGGTGGAAGCCTAGTTTAGGAAATACAAAGGAAAAATATTAGAAATATCAAGCTTCTTATTAACCAATAGTATCAGTATCATAAATATCAAGCTTCTTATTAACCATAGCATCAATATTGTTTTCAGTCGTGAATTTTTATGTTTCTAAACAATATCATAAATATCAAGCTTTTTATTATGTTTGTAGGGATATCACCAAAAGTATGATCACAATCTCATATACAGGGAAATATTGTGTTAAAAAATGTGCACACTAGTGCAATAATCATTACGGTTTTATTTACAAAAGAGAATTACTTTCTCTAGAAATCAAGTATGATGTTTGTGTGAAGAGATTAAGTTGGTATCATGGTGTATATATAAACACATTGACACAGTTAAAACTTCTTTCTATGAAGTTTAAGATTGTCTACACAATCTTGTATCTGTATCCTATGTAAAGAAAGTCACAATCCTACAAATTAAACTCATAATCACAACTCTTAATGCCTTCTCAAATGAAACCACCATTTTAAGAACAAAGGTGTCACATGAAGAAATTATCAAAAGTTGGCTTTAAACACAAAGAGTAATATGATTTTATTGGCCTGATATAGCAAATCTAAATGGATTTCCATAATCCATGAAACAGTTACAATAACCATAAATACAAACCATATATTATACTAAAATTAAGGGAGGCCAACTTCTTCATTTAAATAACAAAACACAAGCAAGATTTCAATTAAGTCTTCAAAGTTTCGCTATGTAATATTGTATGTGAAATTATTAAGCCTTTTCAAATCTTCCTCTCTTGTGAAATTGTTTAGAGTTCACCAAGGTCCATGATCAAGATCGACTAGGTCGTCCAAGTACATAAACAACAACAACAATATGCCCACACTCGCAATTCCACCCACCATGAAAAAGTAGATATAAGTATGATAACGGTCTGGTAGGCATTTGATGGGTATGAAAAAGGCTGTAATCCATAAAAAGATTTTGAATAATATCAACTCCATCACTTTCAAAAAGATTAGATCGAAACTATAATTTATATTCAAAAAAGTTGAATGCACAAAATGACCGCTGAAAAACTATAGCCAATTCATCTTGCTTTTGCTCTTGCTAAATCATCGTCTTTGTAGAATCATCATTGTTTAGTAATTTGATTCCATCAGATTCCCAAATTTTCAGATTCCATCATGTACTAAATTTTTATTTGTGTTTTGACAATGACAATTTTAAATTTCAATTTCCTTCCGGTAAACTACATTATTTAGGAGCACTGTGAAAATCAATATGCTTTGGGTTTGAAAAGGAAGAAAACCCTTACACAATACCTAGTGTATTTTTGTAATTCTTCAATATAATAGCAAAATAATTTATGGGGTTTGTATTTGCAATTGTAAAACTTTGGTCGAATAAATAGAAAATAACCAACTAAACATAAAAACATTTCAGCCCTAAGAAAACTGAACTTAAAAGACATTTCAATCTCAACATAAGCATAGTCCAAGAGATTTGTACTGAATAAGATTAAACCATACCTCAAACACTGCAATCGCAAGCATTGTAACGACCGAAAACTGGGAGGGCGAAGGGAACTATTCATTGACGAAGTCTTTTCTTCTAAAGTCCAGCCCCCCTGATCCACGTCGTCATCAACTTGATCTTCCATAGTCTTTTCTTCTAAGGAGGACTCGAACTCATGACTCCTTCCACTGCATGTTGAACTAGTGATCCGTCATAAGATCACTAGTTTGTATTTATTTTTATATTAATGATTTAGTTTGTTTTTTTTTAATGTTACATTTACTATCTAACTTATTAAATTTATATATTTTAATGCTAACAAAAACATTTATAAACATTCTAATTATAGAGTCAATATAATAACTTCTACTATTTTATTCTAAAAATAATTTAGAAAGTAATCACATTAAATAAAAAATTAAAATCTTAACCAATACATTCATAAACTTTCTAATTATAGAATAAATATAATAACTTCTACCATTTTATAATAAAAATAATTTAGAAAGTACCTCTATTAAATAAAAAATTAAAATCTTAACCTCATTAAAAATATATATATTAACAATTATACTACTGCATTTTAAATATAATAGTAGTTATAAGTTTAAAAGAAATTAGGTCATAAATTATCCATACACACATTGAAGTAGAGTAATAAATACTATTGCACAAACAACCTTGAATTTCAAATACTTTAAATCTAATTAAACATGAAATGAGATTGTATATCAAAAATTTATACATAATAAATGGAATTCAAATATCACAACAAAAGTATAGATATGAAATAGATATATACATGATATTTAAATATGACAAGTGATGTCCAAATAACTAACATGAAAGACAAATTATATCCATAGTTGCAATTCCTTTATAATGAGTTTTTTAAGAGTAAAAGTACCAAGGTCCAAGCCCGTCAACTTTCACTAAGATTAGTGTTAAAGTAATTTATATGATTGAAGGAAGTTGTATTGGGAAAATGTCAGCATTTAGTGTTCGTTTAGTGTTCATACACTAGTATTTACCATGTGTTCATAAATATGAAACAAAAAAATCATTGGATATGGTCTCTTTTGGCAGCTTTGCCCCTATATGTTAGTTTTGGTATGCCTGCCATGTGCAAGATTGCATTTAATGAATTGCAATGTATCAAAGTTGCTTAAAACTTGCCTCTTAAGGAGTTAGTTGGACAATTCTTAAAGGATTTATATGTTAGCGGGTTATGTATTAGTGGGTTAGTAGAACCACTCATGGATAACTAGCCGATCATGGATAACTATATTCGACCATAGTTTATGATGTTCGACTATAGTCAACCATAGTAGTTAGGGATTTAAGGTTAGTGATTATAACACATTAGTTGGTTTGTTGATCAATGGTTAGGGGGGTTGTGAGTTAGTGGATCAATGGCTAGAGGGTGTGTTGGTTGGTGGGTTAGTGGTTAGGGCATTAGTAGATTAGTGGTGGGGGTTATTTTGGGTTATTGACTTAAGGGGTAGTAGGTTAGGTATTAAGGGGTTCATGGTAGTGGGTTGGGGTTAGTGAGCTAGTGGTTCATGTTTAACTTAAATTTATGGGGTTGGTGTAATAGAAAATCCTATTGGGGCTACCATGCCACAATTGATTTTTTACACTAACTAAGGGAACTACTAAGATAAAATTAGGAGTTAACATGATAGTGTGACAAACATTTCTACTAGTCGAACCTCTTCAAATTAGCAAGGATACTCTAACACTCATAGAGAAACCTAAGCAAAGGCCAAGGATGGCCATCATGATATATAGAAGTAGGAATTCAATGGAAGATAAAATAGAAGCGAAAGTAGATTATTTGTACCTTCATGCTATAAATGTGAAAGTAGATTAAAAACACAAGTGATAACCTTGGAGGTAATCCACATTTGTATCTAAGGAGTGGGAAAGAGTTTTATATAGGTATAGTTTTACCTTTCTATGATTTATCAACAAAAAAATTACAACATAGTGGCCTTTGTCATCATGAAGTTCCATTGAATGTGATTAAACATAATTACAATATCCCACATTCTTATTCATATCCACAATCAATTAAGAAGTCATATCAAAAAATCCTTTATTATAACCATGAGATAGCAAGTAGTACAAGTTGGTATAACCATAACAAATTGTACTTAGTTGAATTTTTTATTTTTTTATATAGTTAAAATATCCTTGACCTTGAGTTCATCCCACTAAATGGACACTACCAAAGCACAAACGACAATATCACTAAATGTCCTTTGAACAAAAAAGAGACACTACCAAAGCACAAACAACCTTAATCTATTGAAGTGTAAGGTAGCTTGTCACTAAATGTCCTCTGAACAAAAAAGAGACACTACCAAAGCACAAACAACCTTAATCTATTAAAGTGTAAAGTAGCTTTCAAGTGGATATTGAATGATGGAAGGATGTTTGAAGGGTAGTTAAGAGAAAGAATTATGCACCTTAGAAAAAAAAATACTAATGCAAAGTAAACATCTACTAAACTAATGACCTTATTAAATTGAAATTTTTAAAATGCCTATATTTATATTTAAATTACATAAATTATAATAGTGTGAAACTGTGAGTTTAATGGGCAAAGACACGTTGGAATTCATGGAAGATAAGAAAATCAAACAATCTTAGGAGAAGGAAGTAAGGCATATGCATAACATCTCACCATTATTTATTATAATATTGAAAAAATTAAAATGTGAAAATGTGTAATATTTATATCTAATTGTATTTTAGATAACCTAGTTACATGATTGATTTAGTGTAATAGAAAAAATGTAACATGAATATTTATAAATTAAAATATATAGAAAACATATTTTTATAACACACACACACACACACACATAGGCTTTGTCTAATTGTTTTACGTTTTGGATTTTTTTCGTCGGATTCCAACTACACAAATTTGGACGAAATTGTAATTTTTTGTTATTAAATTGCATTTTTGATGATGCACCTCCCTTAATTTACCCACATTTATGCACCCAATTACTCGTTAGAGTGCTCAAAAACCACATTAGAGTTGTCCTAGGATCGCTTTCTTCTCTTTCACTGATATGATTCGATTTGATCACTAACGGGATTGAGTCATGTAACTGTGTATTTTCTCAGCTCCCTTCAGTCCCACCTAACATCGATAGTTTACAATCTCTGCATGTCGCTACAGTTATATTCGTGATCACTCACCTCACCTGTGTAGCGCACTTAACACAGAGTGTCAAACTCTGTTTTCTTCATCTGTTGATGCTCACCCTTTGGATGTATGTTGACGCTAAACCATTTCCTTCATATGTGGGAGCTAAACCTGTGTCCACAGTCTAATGCAGAGGTGCTACACAATCTCTGTTCAACTAGTCGAAATTCTATATCTGCGTTGCATACAACCAAGAGCTATGACCTCAGCCTTATTCCCTGGGCGCTAACCTCTCCTCTCTGAGGTCGACGGTTGTGATTTATGTTGGGTGGATATTGATGGATGCATATGATTGTGGGACTACAACATGCGGGGACATTAATTCTTCTCTCGATCTCCGCAATGGCAAGTTGCACGTTGGTGACGGAAATAGTGTCAGTCGTTGATTTGTTGACCTTTCAAGATCAACAGTCCAGGTGAATTGCGGGGCTTGAAATAACATGGTTGTTAATTCACCCTCTGATCTCTAAAATTATTCCCCACTATAGACATGTCTCTTGCACGATATGACGGTCACAACTTAATCATTCGTTGACTTGACGGTCCTCCTTCCTCTATCTCTCGATCCGGCGGTTTCTTTTCACCGGTTATCGTGTTACTATTTCCACGAGATAGGACAGTCTGCACTGGATCCTCGTTGGATAATCCAACAGTGATTATGTCTTCCCTGCATGGGTTTAATTTACCATTCATCATTCATCATCGGAATGATCCAATGGTTCTCATTTGATGGGGGGTTGATTGGACGGTTCATGTTTCTTCAACCTGTAATCGTTAAAACCCTCCTCCTCTAGAGTGTTGTAGGATCATTGTTCCTTCATGTGATTGATGCTCACTGGAATAACGTCTACATATCTCGTTTAGAACACAGATTTGTGTCAAATCTCCTCTGCAACGCCCCTCATTCTCGGGCCTACAACTCTTCTGCGCACTATTATGACAATATGCACATGTAATCACAATCTCAGTTATATGCATGTTCCTCAATTTTGAGACAGAGATACGTCTAATTCTCATAGAGACTTCACACACCAACATACATCATGAAAACAAACTTCTTCAAGTTAAGCTCGAAAAAGATCTTTCTGTTATTATATTAGCTCAATGAATTGTACATAAGTTACATAAGTTTCTAAATGCCTTCTCGACTTGAAACACTCAATAATTCCTCCTCTCTGTTCTAATTACTCTCTATTGGCCTATTTTCTAACTTTTGGCCTGATTAGCATTCCATTGACCACCCTCTATGACTCTAAGGTTTACAATAATATACAAAAGGGATTTTGAATTGTTCCTGGTTGAGATCCAACAAATCCTCAATAGATTCCTAAGGATCCTCTCTGATCCACTTTTCACTCAACCAAATCTCTATTCTAGGACCTCCTAATCCCTAAGATCCTCATGATATATTCACAAGCCAAATATCACTCATTTTCTCACATATTCGAGAGCATTCACAATTAAAATATCACACACATATTCCTCACTCAAACCACTCAAAACATAGGAAATTACATATAAATCAAGACTTAGGGAACCAACTCCCTTGAAAACACAAGACCTCCTAGTCTAGGAAATTGTACAATAATTTGGAAGCAGGATGCTCATGAATCATCTAAAAGAATACATGGATTCATCATGTTGCAAAACCCCTAGGACACTAGGATTACACAGACTTAGCCACACACACACACACACATAATTATAATTAAAATTATTTATTTATCAATATATAATAGTCTAAATTCATAGTAATTAAATATATTTTAAATACTGAATATTTACATTTTAATTTTGTATCCTCCACAATAAATATATTTAAACTTCGTAAATTGATAATCCTTAACTAAAATTAACGCTAGAATGTAATGGCTTACACCTTTAGTCACTCACTTTATTACCATTCCATTTGTTTGTTGGGTCTTCCAATGATAGAAGCCCAACTGTGATGGTGTTTTGATAAACTACATCCCAAACCCATGAGATCGAAATGCCAGATAGGTATCACTCAGGGCGATCTGCATTATTTTTCTAGGTCATACTTGTTGGAATTATTGGTTGTGTGTTGTCATTGATGGCAACATGAGTCAAACATGTAAAGTAATCAGAGGAAAAGGAAGATCACCTTGGGGCAGAGGAAGATCACCTTGGGACTAAAGCAATTTGTGGTCAGTGTTGATCACGATAGGATCAACAGTGATCTTATGTTCCTAAATATCAAGAGAGATAGCGGGGATATTCTACAAAGAATACACACACGGAATCAGAGTATGCAATATTAAGGTCTTTTTAAAGGATGAAGGAAAGATCAGAAGGGAGAGAGCATTGCAGAGTGCTACCGGGATTGAAATCCCCACAGTAAAACTCCAAAATAATCAAGGAAGAATATTGTCCGTTGATATAGTTCTTGGGAAAATCTTGGACATTCAAATCACGCAGAAGCCGGATACTACACAAAATAATCCCTTGTGAATGATCGTGGAAATCTAATCGTCCATTCAAATTTTGGGAGTAATCACAACCATCAGATCAATTAGAACCATTGATCAAATCCAAGTGGAAGGATAGCGTAAGTTTTGGGACATCTTAACTTCGCCACTTTGGCGAACATTGGAGATAAGGCATAGGCACGAACTCACGAAGTCACAAAATCCCGCCAGTTGTTAGATCAAGGAGGGACTTCGGATGAATTCTCAACCATCTGACTGAGTTTAGTGGAAGGACAGGGTAAGCCACAATATCTTGGAGTCTTGGATTAAACGAACTCGTGCAGACCGTTGATCCAATATCTCCTCAAGAGAAATACGAGTCGTTGGATCAGGTGGTCAAATCTAGAATTGACCTACTCTAGCGAAAAAGAGTCTGAAACATGTAAATTCACCCGATGTCTAGAGACCTGAATTCCCAAAGTGAATGAGGGCTAACAGATCTGGGAAATACATGGTGATCATTGGATGAGGATAGGCGAGTCCAATGGTGGTCAACTTCGGCGCTAACCACTTCATAGAAAATGACTCTAAAACATGTCAGTTTACCCGAAGGTCGAAGCCCTGAAGACGTGAACTCTCATCGACCGTTAGATCCAGGAGGAAGAAATGTGACACATCAATAGGCCCATGTCAACAAGACCATGTCAGAAATAGAGGACATGTGGCCCAATCAGATGATAACAAGTGTCAAAATACATATGTCACATAAGGTCTATGAAAGTCACAAATTAGGTTGACACGTGGCACACCCACTACAATTCCATGCCATCAAGAGTGACATCATAAATCCATGTAACTATGGGATTACAACCTTCGGGGATATCCAACTTCTCCTACTAGCTAAAATATATGAAGCGTCGAAGGCTGAAGTCAACACTGGTCATTGATCTAAGATCCTATGGAATATTTCTTTATCACTCGATCAAGTACAGTGGAAGAATAGAGTAAGCATGAGGTGTTAATCGACAGCAAGAAGTCACCACCATTCTATGACTTATTCGGAGGTAAAAAAATTAGAGGAATTGAACTACTTCAAAGTTCGAGTTACCCGGATTCCCAGAGTGTCAAAGCCCCAAAATAAGATCTAACCATTCGTCAAGGAGGAAGATCCATGGTCAATATCCAAAAGCACAAATTAATGCGCATGAAGATTAACCTGGTGGAGGCAGCGCACTTTTTATCTAAACCATTGGATGGTGTAGCTACATGGAAAACATCTAAACTATACACACTTCGGAGAAATTTAGTCCAGGAGAGTTGGAAGGTTATAAAAGAACAAAAATCCCGAAGTTGCGAAGTACCAGAGGAAACGAAAATCATCCATATCACGATTGAATCCGATCCATTGGATAAGGATAAGAAAATTGTGAGAAATGAGTCCTTTAAAAAGAATTATCGGACCATTGATCTGAAACCGTGATCAACTATGAGGATTAAAAACCATGAATCGAAGTTGCTCGAGATTTAACACTCCAGAAGATATCACTTCGGCGATAACAAGAATTTAGTGAAGGAGAAGAAAATTTTCAGAGCGTCGAAGCCTGGAGAACACGGTCCCAGCATTGGACATATGGGGGCTAGAAGAAAAAAAAAAGAGGGAATAATTTTGAAGAATGAAAGATGTGTTTCCAGCAACAGTCATATAGTAATATAAGGAGATTAAAGATGAAGCACAAATGAAGAATAAACCAAAGGTTACGAGCCCACGGTCATTTGAACATTGGGTTGAAGGAAGCACCTCATACAGAATTCATTTATGTAAACATCTTAACAGCTTAGGGCCTATAGATTAATGTGATAGAGATTAACTATAACAATACAAAGAGCAGGTAAAAGCTCAAATATAATATGTTGACAAACTTAGGAACGCAGCAAAAGCATGGGAACGATATAATGACTCAATCCATATCTATGATCGGCTCAAGAAGACGAAATTCGAAAATTCGAATCAAGATTAGTCTTCTAATTAAATTGAGAAACTTAAATGAAGAGGTGCAATGGTTCATGTCAAAAAGACACAATGGTTCAAATCCTATACCTATTGAAATACTATATAAACCAAAAGTGGTGGTGAATCTAAGTGTATCTTGGTGGATTAAATGAACTTCCATTCAATCCATTATATATATA
>ML778476.1:825752-837978 GCA_009831015.1 Picea engelmannii | reverse complement strand
TGTGAGGAATCCAACCCTTCATGTTTACAAGCTGAGTCTTGTTATGAGGGTTGGATTCCTCACATCTCAGTTGGATCTGAGATCAACAAGCTAGGTCTTGTTATGAGGGTTGGATTCCTCATTTCTCAGTTGGATCTGAGAACTACAAGCTGGGTCTTGTATCATAGAGTTGGATCTCTCATATTCATTTGAAGGTGAAGATATTAAAAGATTGATTTTATTTGTATTCATTCAAGTTAAATAAATAAAAGAAATATATTTTATCTACTTCATACAGTTTGTGTTACACATGTTTGTACATGCTTTTGAATAATTAATTGAGTTTCATATATCTTATTTAGTTAATTTAGTTAATATATGAAAGTGTGAAAAGCAGTAAAAAGTTCCAGACACTGATTCACCCCACTCTCAGTGTCAGTGTGTGTTTCAACAATTGGTATCAGAGCGGGTGCCTTCAACATAGTTTAAACAATGGAAGGTAGATTATGAAGAAATGGGTGGAATAATGGCTCTTTCCACAAATTAAGCTCCCTTATTTGATGGAACATACTACTCTTCATGGAGGGAAGGAATGAAACAGTATCTGAAGTCAACAGGATCTGGTGTTTTGGATTCAGTAGTATCTAAACCTTAGTACTCAACTACCTCAAAGAACAAAACCAAAACTGCAAAAGAAGCAAAGAAAAATAATTCAATAGCATTAAAGGAAATCTAGAATGGACTATCAAACAAAGTCAAAGAAAATATGGGAGACTGCACCTCTGCTAAAGTGCTATGGATCTAGCTAGAGAATTCTTATCAAAATAAAGAACAAAACAAGGAAATAGAGAATTGCAATCAGTTTATAGAACAAAACTCAGAAATGGAGAAATCAAATCAGATTGAAGAACAAAATACAGATAAAGAGAATTCTGATCAGAATAAAGAACAAAACGTTGAAGAGGACAATTCCATCAAAGAATCGATGCCAACCCCAGTCATCAACAGAGATTAGTATGGAACTAGCAAATGGTCTATATATTAAAGTTACTAAGGATGTTCTTGACCATCTTGAATACACAGTTATGTGCACTTCTGAAGAGTTGGAGAAACTTTGAAAGAAATATATCTTGCTACTACAACACTTAGATCAATCTAAGAATGAAGAGAATGAACAAAAGATTCAACTAGAAGACAAAGAAGAAGAAATCCAAAGGTTGAAGACCGAAGTTGTTAATCTAACAAAAGAAATGGAGAATTGAAGACAAATTGTTGCACCCCTTTTGTCACCTAAATGAGCAAAATAAGGATGCTTACAAGCCCAGTTGGGTTAGATAGGTAAGATAGCAGTAAAGGAAAGAGTTAGAAATATCAAGCATAAAGAATAAATGAAGAACTAAGCTAAGAACAATAAAAGAAACTAAACTAGAGTGCATAAGAACATTAAAATCGAAAATAAACAACACTCATGCCACCAATGGATAGGATTGTATTAGTGGGAAAACACCAAAGAGAAAGGGAGATATATGGGTTCCCTCTTCCTCCAAGGGAGGGCTCTTGGACCCCCAAATATTGATCTCTTCTTACAAGTAACAAACTAGAATGAAATGGTGAAGAGAATCCAAAGCACATTCACTCAAGAGGTGATAAGAATGGCTAAATGAAATTGTGCTTGTATACTCTTGATGAGAAAAGAGGATTCTCCAAGAGAATATAAGCAGCATAACAATACAAATGAATTCCTTGAAAAAATAGTGCACCCATGGTCTCCTTTTATAGCATATATTTGAGGTATTATGCAACCAGTTATTAGTGTAAACAAGGGGGCCTTTAGGGCACCCTTAGGTCTTTGACCAACCCCCCAGTTGGATTTAGCCGAGATTTGGGTGTCAAATCGACTTGGAAGTTGAACCAGAAGTGGGTAGGAGGCCGACCAATATCATAAATGCGTCGTTCTGAGGGGTGCACAGTTTTTTGCGTCCACAGTCGCGCATCGTGCGCATGTGTGATTTTCTTGCGTTTCTAGATGGCGCATGTGTGCGCGCTCCTTGTGTAGTCTTAGCGCATGCTGATTTTATAACTGGTTGTATAGTTTTGGACCTTTTGGAAATTCATTTTTGGTCCATGAGTGAACTAATGGGTGTTTTGAAGATGTTGGATTCATGTAACCATTTGCGGACGAAATTCCGGTGATAACAGATGCCCCCCTGATATGTGAGGTTAGGAGCATACGTATAGCCGAAATACATCAATGTTTCTTCTACTGAGAGTACATGTGTAAGAAATAGCGGTGTGGGGAGTGTCAAGAGAGACCCATTGGAGGGAGAGGGGAACCTATATGACCTGATACGTGCGCAAGGTGTAAAAAATAAAACTATGTACAAACAAGGCGGGCATGCCCCATGCTCATGTCATGTAACTCAAAAAAGGTGTTATACAGTAACTGAAGCCATGTGTTGATGTAGATAACTGAAGTGCCCTCGGGGGCGGTTTGATAAAGGCAGAGGAAAATTTGTATGGTGAACATACTCTAAAAGGAGGTGATGACACCTCTAATAAGTGTCAATGGCATGCAGGCATTGATAGCCTATCAAATTTCAGAGGTCCAGCAAATATAAAAAACAACTGTAATAGTCGCAAAGTAAGACCCACCGCAACATGATAAAGTGTTGAAGTCGAATGTCACAGGGGTCAATGACAGCAGAGATCAATGGTGGTACTCGTTGTGCCTTCCGAGACTCCTCATTGTGAAGGTAATGAGAGTCAAGATATTGTCGCCCATCTGGAAACTGTGTTGATGTCGACAGAAAGGGAGATGCGACACCAAGAAGTAGAGGGCTTCATGAAATCCACTGGATAAGATCAGGAATTGATGAGTAACATGGATGAAGTCAAAAAGTGGTGAGACTCGAGACTGCCCTTGGTTGGGGATAAAGGGGGTGTCGCAGCAACCGTGAAACTGGGCCTAGCATCAGGGTGACGACTAGGCGTGGGTTAAATTGTGCCATAGGCGTGACAAAGTGGAAAAACTCAGAGAGCAGGGGTACATGGATGGTGAGATATTCAGGTTTTATGGGCGATGTCAATAGGAGTAGAAGATAATGGATGCCCCAACCAAGGGTGACATGGGTTGCTTTGCTAAAGGAAGAAGGTCGCCGAAGGTGACGAAAAAAATCTATGTAAATGCTAGAAACAAATCTTTGTACAATTACCAAATGAATAAAGAATAATTTGGGATGAGTGTTCAGATACAGAAACGGGTGCCCTAGTGCAATATGGCTTGGCCTATGAGAGTGCAAGTTGCTTGGAGAACAGGTGGAGGGTGGGGGCCCCATAAGTGGGTTTCTGTATAAGGTAAATGAATGGAGGGAAATCTGCAGATGGGAAAATTGATTGTGGATGAAATGGTTGGTTAACGATACTGTGGGGGTGCAGTCAAAATAGAACCATGATAAAGTAACTTGGGAGTCCAGTGGGTCGGCTAGCAAAATGACGAGAAGGAGTATGTGGTTGATTCTCGACAATGCGTAGGACTATCGGGACTCCCGTCCCTAAAGGGTGAAAACAACATGAGTTCCAAAGTGCCAAGGGGGACTATGAATGGGACAACTCATGTGGGGGAGAGTGCTACCAGGTGATAGTACCAAAATGCAACGCAGGTGACAGTACTGCAGAGCCGGATATAGGGACCCTAAAGGCAAATGTCAGAGGGTATGACTGGAGATGAAATTGAGATTCAGAGGGAAATATTACATGCCAGTGCCGAGTATATACCTGAAGGGCTAGTGCTAACGTATGATGACCAAGTACCCACACACATGAAAACCGAATACCCAACGTGAACAATATTTGAAGATGAAGAACACATAATCGTTATTCAATAACGTGTGAATATAAGCATGCATACCTGAGCGTGTGATGAGAAAAAAGGCTCCCTGGGGAATGAGGATGGATGGTGGCCCGAGGAACATGATTTTGTAGGTGGCAAGATCCTGATCCCGTGGCTGAAGACGGATCAAAAAACAGACATTCGGGGCTCCCGGAATTGAGTTTGGAAGTTTGGCAACAGGGACTATATATAGTTGTAGGGCCCACAATGCCACCTCATTTGTACCTGCTGTCATAGTGAGTGGACGAGAGTTTTCAGAGGAGATTTGGAGATTCCAGGAGATCGAGCCAGTTGATTCAAGATCAGTGCCAGGTTAGTTGTCGTATCCTCCTGCATAGGACTTAGGGTTTCATTTTTTGGCCAGGGTTGTACGAGTGGCCGTACATGGAGATTTATGAGGGTGGGCCCCCCAGTGCGCGGGTGATCAAAGAACTCCAGCGCATGAGTGTGCGGCTATATTTTGGATAGTTGCGCATAGGGGTGCCTAATTCAGGAAAACAGGCATGCATTGGGTGCACGCCTGTTCGAATCACAGTTGTGCATGCATGCGCGGCTATTTTTGAGGCAGTAGCGCATGTGTGCGCAACTGTGTAGCGAACA
Source organism: Picea engelmannii (assembly GCA_009831015.1). Taxonomy (NCBI): domain Eukaryota; kingdom Viridiplantae; phylum Streptophyta; class Pinopsida; order Pinales; family Pinaceae; genus Picea; species Picea engelmannii. The sequence continues at coordinate 833,510 of ML778476.1, read as the reverse complement.
GGCGCATTTGTGTGTGTGATAGGGGTGCATGTTTGCACCCCTATGTAGCCTATAGTCGCGCATGAGTGTGCGACTGTGGGATGAACAGGCATGCATATGTACGTGCATGTGGGGAAGACATCTGCGCCATTGAGGCAAAGCTGAAGGGGGGAAAAAACTTTATCTTTTTGGAGATTCAGATGTTTTTATGGGTTATGATAGTTGATCGAGTACTGTGTATGTGGATGTAGGTGACTAGTTTGACGATGTCGATGCATTGGAGAGAGAGGGATTGGTCATGCTTGAGGGAGGCAGTGAGGGATGAGGAGCCAACAGTGTGTGATACTTTGGCAGCTTGTGGGCTGTTGAATTTTTTCGAGTGCTTTTTACTTAGGGCACAGGAGTATTTATTGCAGTTCTTGATTTCGATGTGGAGTCTAGATCAGCATTGCTTCATTGTGTGGGGTGAGGATTTGGCCTTCACTGCAGTGGAGGATATATATTTTCTGACTGGGCTCCCTTTTCGGGGAACTCCTTTACCGACGGAGCCCGTGTTACCCAGGGATGGGAAGTTGGCTACCTTAGCCCGGAGGTACTGTTCGAGGGAGAACTTTATGTCGGGTTCTGTGGTTAGCATTGGGGCGATGGATTCCCTTGTTCATCATTGCATGGCAGCGATGGTTGTGAGAGTCTATGGGTCTCTCGCAACTCAGTGAATCAATGGTGGTCAGCTGAGGGTTATGCAGAGGGCGTTGGCGGGTGAGAATTTTTCCTGGGGCTTGATGTTGCATGCCAAGATGGTGGGGCAGCTTGATAGGTGTCGAGTTGCTGACTCAGGGGAGTTCACCTTTGGGTCCATCTTGGTGGCATGGTTCTTGGACAGGGTGTCGATGTTGCGCCCTAGAGTTCTTTTGGACACACCTAGTGTGCGAGAGCCGCAATTGAGGCAGTGGGTGACTATTTTGGTTTGTCATGGTGGTGGGGAGGGGGGGCATTATTTTATGGCCAAGGCTACACAGGTGTGGCGTCAGATGCCACAGATCATACTTCGCTATCCATATTTTGGGGTGGATTTTCGGGATGATCCGGAGATGGTGCTACCTCCTAGGGAGGTGTTCGACCACAGAGGTATGATGTTAGATTTGATGTTTTGATATTTTAGATAGTATAGAATTTTATTTTATGTATGGGTGGATGTTGATGCTATCGTGTGCTTATTGTGTGTGCAGATGTGGGACCTCACAGGCGCAAGGTGGAGTTGGTTAGAGCGTTGTTTCGTCAGGGGCCGGTGAGACCTCCGTGGGGAGATTCGCAGGAAGGAGAGAGATGGTGACGGGATGATGCTAGGGCGAGGCCTATTGATGATGAGAGAGTGGTCAGGCGACATCTCTATGAGGAACCCGGTGCAGGGCCATCACATGCTCCTCCGGCGGGGGTCGAGGGAGATTTTGAGGATTTTCGCTGCCGACTAGAGGCAGTACTGCATGGAGTGCCTGAGGGCATGTGGACGTGCATCCAGGATGAGGGAGTTATGGAGCAGTGTGTGGGCCTATCGGCAGAGTTACGGACAATGATCCGAAGAGCAGCAGTAGCAGGGGCAGCGATGACTAGCAGGCTACCCCCAGGAACCGAGGGACCCCTAGATGGTGGGGCACCTCCTTCTAAGAGAGGACCGGGTGGTGGTTCTCTAGAGGCGCCATGAGTGCCTCGATATATGTATTTTTGTGTTTATATAGGCTAGTGAGCCCATGTTGTATATGGTGATGTGGCACCTTTTGTATCTATAGGGGTGAGGTGGTTCACCTACCTACGAGTATTGTACTTGATGTATTATTTTTTGTAAACACTAATGGCACTTTTGACCGATATATATATTTATGATGGAAATACCTTTTGGGATCTTTGTGGTGTTTACATGTGTTTTTTGATGATGTCTAATATATATGTTGTGACAGACTTTTGATGATTTATGTATGCGTACTGGTATCTTGATGTGATAAATTCCAGTCTAACACTAGGTTAGCCATGTTATCTGCTATTTGATTGAATTGTCGTGGAATATGTGTAAACGTGATGGAATCAAAATGTCGAGATAAAACTCTAACTTGTAGGTATTTTTAGAAGAGGCAAAGATCGCGGACACGATACACAATGTTGAGCTGAAGGACAATGAGTTGAGAATCGAGTAAGACGCTAAGGTGACGGATATGATGGTGACTGGCCTCGGCTAGAAGGATAAGGACGGTGGTGTATTCATCTTGGTTGTTGGTTACTGGGCCCAAACATATGCCATTGGAGTGGAGCAGTTCATGTGAGGGAGAATAGAGGGCCCAAGCGGCCGAAGCGAGATTATGTGTCCACCGACTAGCTCTGTTAGTGTAATTGATGTGGTAGACCGATGGAGGAGGCATCTGTCAATAACACAAATGATGTATTAGATGCATGATACTGAGAAAAAAGAATATTAAAAACTCTACAAAAAGAAAAAGCCTAGGGTAGCATGGCTATGCTCAGGCATAAAATTTCTTTAAGTATAACCCGTTAACGGGTTCCTTGAGGGGGTGGCCTTCGGGGGAGGCTAGGATGTAGGAGCCTTTAGTGAGGAAATGTTGGGTGATGTAAGGTCCATGCCATAGTGACTCGAATTTTCCATGGCCGAGGGTATCATGAGTGATATCGTAAGCAAGGATGAGGTCACCTTCGTTGAATGATTGAAGGTTGACATGGCGATCAAAGGTGGCCTTCGATCATTTTTTGGCTACCTCGTTGTGTTGTAATGAAGACCGACGGTCTTCATCCAGTGACTCTAAGTTCAGCAAACGCTTCTCCATCGGAACAGTGTCGGGTAATAGCTCAATAGTGGTGCATAATGTGGGGATTTTTCATTCGATGGGGAGAGTGGCCTCGACCCCATGGACTAGATGAAATGGTGTGAAACCAGTGGTAGTTTTAACTACTGTGTGATAAGACCACAGTGAGGAAAACAACATAAGGTGCCAATTGGTCTTATGTTTGTTTACCATGCACTGCAACATGGTCTTGAGGACTTTGTTGACAGCCTCTACCTATCCGTTCAACTAAGGGTAGTATGGTGAGGCAAACTCATGGGAGAAGCCTAACCTGGATGAGAGTTCAACCAAAATCTCATTCTCGAAATGTTTCCTGTGATCAGAGACTAGTTGGAGTGGTATTCCAAAGTAGGAGATGACGTGGTTAAATAAAAAAGGCGTTGCAGTGTCAGCGGTGTTGTTGAAGGTAGGCATAGCTTCATCCCACTTGGTGAAGTAATTGACTGCAACGATGATGTATTTGTGTCCATTGCTAGGCGGAGGGTTTCAAGTCATGAAGTCTATGCCCCATTTTCAAAAGGGGTCGGCAGTGATGACTGGGTGTAGAAGAGCGGGTGGTGCTTGTGCTTTGTTGGCATAAAGCTGAAATTTGTCACATCGCTTTATAGCGTGGATGCAATCATGAAACAATAAGGGCCAAAAATAGCCTGCTCGGATGATTTTCTGGGCAGTGGACATCCCGAAGAGGTGACCACCGCATGTATCGTTGTGGCATTCATTCAAGACTCTATCGGCTTCTTCAATGGTCAAACATCAACGAAGTATGGTGTTGACCCCCCACCGATATAAGATATCGATGATAAGGAGGTATCAGGGGGGCTGGTGCCGAATACGTCAATGATCGTCTCTGTAGAGGTGGTTTCCAAACTTCTATGTTCGGAGGTAGACGAGGAGTTCGTCATACCAAGGATCATCCGAGGGGATGTAAAAGAGATGTTCATCTGGGAAGTCGGTATTGACGAGGGTACTGGTAATATTGGAAGGAAATGTCGTAATGAGTTCGGCAAGTATGAGGGATTTCTTGCTCTTGGGTGTGGAAAATTCAAGGTCGTACTCCTGAAGGATGACGATCCACGGGAAAATTTGCCATTAATTTTCCGGTGACTAAGAAAGTAGTGCAATGGGTTGGAATCTACGACGACTTTGGTAGTTCGAAGAAAGATGTAATGGCGTAATTTTTGGACTGCGAGGACAAATGCAAGGGCGAGTTTCTCTTCGTGATTGTATTTCAAGGGTGGCCCTGAAAGGTTTTTACTAACATAATAAATGACATGCTCCCATTTGTCATCCCCTAATTGGACGAGAACTCATGCTACGGAGACGGCTGAAGTCAATAAGTAGAGTCGGGTGGACTAATCAATGGGGCATTGGAGAAGGCCTCTTTTAGATAATCAAACGAATTTTGGGTATATTCGTCCCATTTGAATGGGATATCATGATGTAAGAGGTGAAGGAGACCGTGTGCCCGAGTGGCGTAATCGGGGACAAAGCGGCGTAAAAAGTTAGCTTTTCCTTGTAGGCTCTGCAGTTTCCATAAATTCCATGGTGGGGGAATTTCCGTGATGGCTTGGACCTTGAGGGGGTCGACTGTGATGCCGTGTTGGGAGACGATGAACCCAAGGAGGCATCTAGAAGTGACGCAGAATACACACTTGAGGGGATTCAATCAGATATTGTACTGACGACACCTGTGAAATACAATGTGTAAGTCATCTAGGTGTTGAGTGCGTTTTTTGGATCGAGCGGTGAGATCGTCCAAGTAGGCGAGAATGATTTGTGCTAGATCATGAAAAATGTATGTCATGGTGCATTGGAAAGTGGCTCCCGCGTTCTTGAGGTCGAAAGGCATGACATGATATGCAAAGGTACCCCAAGGGGTAGTGAATGTGGTTTTGTATTGATCGGTTGGGTGGATCTGAATTTGGTTGTAGCCAAAGAAGCCATCCATGAAGGACAAAGCCTCGTGGCCGGCATAATCATCGATAATTTGGTAAATGAAGGGTGTTGGAAAATTTTCTTTGGGACAAGCGTGATTGAGATCACGAAAATATGTACAAACACGAATAGTTGCATGTTTTTTGTTTACCGAGACGGGGTTGGAGACCCATGACGTATATGCGATCGGGTATATGAACCCTGCAACGCGTAACTTGTCAATCTCGGCTTTGATGGATGTTGCTTTGGATGGGTGTAATGGACGTTGCTTTTGTCATTTGGGGTTAATATCAGGCCATGTGTCTATACAATGTTCGACAATAGAGGGATCGAGGTTGGGCATCTCTGTGTATGACCAAGAAAAAATGTCCCGGTATTCCTGGAAGATAGCTTTGTAAGCGATGAGTTCTTCAGGGGAGCATGCGGCATCGATAGTGATCTCCTCTATGATGTCAGGTTTGATGGAAATATCAATTTTGACAGTGAGGGAAATGTTGGCCATATTACCTTCCTCAAAGGCGTCAGGGGCAGGGATAGGGTGATTGAACCAATCTATATGACCTGATGGGATAAAATATTTGGCTTCGATTGAATATATGGAGTTTTGGCTAAGAGGTGCAAAGGCGTCTTGTGAGAGAAAGAGTGCTCGGTGATGGAGCAGATCCCATGGGAAATCGGGGGTGGTTAATTCCTCGAGGATGTCTTCGTCACAGTGGAACTGTCGAAAATATAGTGGATCTCGGGGAACAACATTGGTGATTGTCACCGTGTGGTTGGCTTCAGGTGGTATCTCCAATTTTTGTTTTGTTGGATGAGATGACACATACATGTGTTGAGGGATGGATGAGCAGAGGTGCTCCATGGTATGTCCCTAGCAAGGATGGGTCTTTAAAAAATTTGGGACCCATTTCAATGAGTGGGTAGGCCTCGGGATTAGTGTGAAGGAGAGGTAAGATGTTATCGATGTTGGAGGAAGGGTTGGGCTCGTAATGTGACACTTAGTCAATAGTGATGATCCTCTCGTTGTGGGGGAACATCATTGTGTGAAACATAGAAGAGGCCATGACCTTCATTGCATACATGTAGCTATGTTCGAACAAGATGTTGTAGTCGAGCGGAGCATCAATAAATTCAATGTCAATGAGGATAGTTTTGCCTCTGAGTTCAACGAGGACATTTTGGAAGAGTCCCTTGGGAGAGGAGGGTCATCCGTCATAAGACCTCAAAGGAATGGCGGATGGTATGAGCTCAAGAGAGCCAAGTTTTTTCCAGACGGTTTTGGACATGATGCATGTGGATGCACCTTCATAAATAATGCAGTGGTGAACTGTGATGTTCTGGATTTTAACCGGTATTTGGAAAGCAACCAAAGGGGGGAGACGAGGTTCCCCACTATCGATATCAAAGGTGATGAGTCAAGTATCAACAGGTTCAACTTCCCCCATATTGGAAAGTAATGACTTCCGTTGAGTAGGACAGGTTTGAATAACTTCTAAGACTAACATGGCAGCAAGGGATTGTGCCAAGTCATCGACCATACTATAATTGTGGGCCGCCCCAGCCTGAGGATTGGTGACATTCTGTCGTAATGGGATGTGAGGAATATGGAAGGGGGTTTCAGTATTAGGGCAAGGGATCATCAAAGGTGGGCCAGTTGTGACTGGGGTGGCTTCTGAGGTAGTGGGAGAAGGGTCAGAGGGTGCGTTGTATTGACGACTGCGCGTTTGTAGAATGACTTCCTCCTCACTAGTGAGGAGGATAGTGTGATCGGTAGGAGTGTTAGAAAAACAGGACCGCAGAGCAATAAAATAAAAACAAATGTGGAAATAAAACACAGAAGATACATAATACAAGAGAGACACATATTTACGTGGTTCACCCAGTGTGGGCTACGTCCACCATAGAAATTTCCAGGTCCTTTCTTTATTATTATCCAGCAAAATGAAGGGATGCAACCTACAGCAAAACCCGTTGTAACTTCCTCTTATTTCTCTCATAGTCTCCTCTCTCATAATACAATACTTGCCAACCTACATAGCCGTAATACATTTCCCTCATAAAAGAGGGTTGCCTTCTAGGGAAAAAAACCCTAACATAATCTCTATCGTTAGATCTGCGACCTTATAATGAATGGTCCAGATTTACAATGAAATTACAATATACTTTTACAAGGTAATTTTTTGCTCTGGGGGCCCGCTTGCCCCCAGACCCCCCAGCCGGGGGGATAGCCCCCCCGGACCCCACCGAGGGGGTACCCCCCCTCTGCACTCCCCCGCGTGGAAGAGTGTACATACTTCTGGGGTGTAAATACTTCATGGGGTATAAACACGGCTGAAAGTAAAAGACCTCTAAATCAGGAAGATAATCAGGCTCCACAACCAACAATATCCCACTTGGATATTGATCTCAACAACTCCACCGTTGTTGTATATGCTAGACTCTGAAACTTCTTGGACCTGGAAAATTTCTCATCTTCATCTTCATTCTTGAAGACCAACTGAAATTGAGCAAGAACTCAGTTTCTCCCTGGTTACTCCTTTTGTTAACATGTCTGCAGGATTCTGGCTAGTGTGTATCTTTTCCAACTTCAATTGTCCATCTTCCAAGGCGGATCGTATGAAGTGGTACCTCAACTGTATATGCTTAGTCTTCGAATGGAAGGTTGAGTTCTTTGCACGGTGAATGGCACTCTGACTGTCACAGTGCAACCCGTTGTTCTCCTGCTTCTTTCCCAATTCCTCCATAAACCTTTGTAACCAAATCATCTCTTTACTAGCCTTTGTAGCAGCAACATACTCTGCCTCTGTTGTTGAAAGTGCAACAATCTTTTGTAGTTTCGAAATACAACTTATTGTTGTTCCACCTATAGTAAAAACATACCTTGTGGTGCTCCTCCTGCTGTCTTTATCACCTGCCATATCTGAATCAACATATCCCTGTAGAAAAGTGTCTGAACCTCCAAAACACAATGCATGTGTAGTAGTACCTCTCAAAT
>ML778476.1:810863-825652 GCA_009831015.1 Picea engelmannii | reverse complement strand
AGGGGGTACCCCCCCTCTGCACTCCCCCGCGTGGAAGAGTGTACATACTTTTGGGGTGTAAATACTTCATGGGGTATAAACACGGCTGAAAGTAAAAGACCTCTAAATCAGGAAGATAATCAGGCTCCACAACCAACAAGGAGTACCCTGGTTTGGATACTGACCCATTTGTGGTGGGGTCGGATGCATCTCTTGTTGGGTGTTCACTACCCCTTGGTGTGGTATGGGTTTTTGTAACACAGTTGGGGGGGGTTGTTGCACATATTGTTGTGGGGATTGCTAGGGAGAAAGCGATACTAGGGGATGTGGTCCATTTTCGGATTCTTTCATCCATTTAAAATAAGCAATTTGAGGGAATTGGTGAGTATAATGACCATACTCGCCACAAAGGGCACAAGGGAAGTTGGTCTGAATATGGTTGGTGTTATTCCCTTGGCGTTTTTTGTTATTTCCCCCCTGGGGGTTCTGGTCCCCCTAATTCTAGTTTCCCCCGGCAAGTTGGTTCTGTTGGGGGTGGTTCTGGTGTCCTCCTGGTCCGAGATTGTTATTGTTTCAGTTTTTTCCTTTCTTTATAGCATTGTTTGACTGATGGGCCAGATTAGTTGTATTCAGTTGTTCAAAATTTTGATATTGTTGAACAGGAGAGGGTTGAACAAAATTGACCCCAGCATGTGGTTGTCCATGTGGAGAAATAATGAGTTGGAGAGAACCAGGAAAAGGAAAGTACATATTATTATGTGGTAATGATTAGTAGGGTGTATAGGAAGGCGTGGTGCTTTCACTAGTGCTTAGGGTGTAAGAATAGGTAGAGGGGGTACCAGAACTTGGTTGGGCCACTGGGCATACTGTGGATGTCGGCGATGGTCCGTTGATGGGTGGAGGAAAGGTCAAGGGGTATGGTTGTTGATAAGGGGGAGGAGGATAATAAGGGGGTCCACCATATGTTGGTGGATATTGAGGTGGTCCATACATAGGTGGTTGTTGGGGGTGTGAATTGTGGTGTGTAGTGGTACCAATCAATCCATCCGCTAAGTGAGACATCCCAGGTTTGTCTTGGCCAAATGGCACGGGTCTCGGGGCATCAGGTAGTACTGTATATAAATATCCTGACTGTGAATAAATGAGTTCAAACTGTTGGGCCTTGCTGATGGCTTCTTCTTCCGATTGGGGGAAGGTGGCAGCCACATCTTTGGAAAGGAGGGAAAGAAGTGATTTGAGAAACCAGTTAAGGCATTGTTGCGAGGTGGCTTCATCTTTGCAGAGACTACGTCATCGGTGCCATGTATGAATGTGGTCGGCAATGTGCATGGAGAAAGTTTGTTTAAACTCTGAGAGTAATTTGAGACCATTTTCATGATGGATTGGGAGTTGAAAGAAGGTCAAAAAGTCTTTGTCCAAATATGAAAAGGTCACATGGGACCCTGATTTTTCTTCTATATACCATTTGGTTGATGGGCCAGTGAGTGTGCATTGAAATAACCTCAATTGGATGGAGTCGTCCATGATGTTGTTTGAAGAGCACCATAAGTGAAAGGTCATGATATGGTTGGCGGGATCGTCTCCTACCTTTCCTTCAAACTTGGGGATGTATGAAGGTAGTTTGGTAGGCATTGCAGGCCATGTGGGGTTGTGAAAAATAGGATCATTGGTGAGCTTAGTCAGATCCGGTATGTTGAGGGAAGCCAAGTATGGCATTTGAGGTGGTAGTGGAGGATTAGCTCCAGCCATGGTGGGAATGTTTTGTGTTCTTGACCCTGAAAGAGGGTTTGTCCCGACCATGGTGTGAGTGATGTGTGTCTCTGACCCATGAGGGGGGCTAGGTGGGGTTGTGATTCCTCCTGGGGAAGAAGTGTGCCCCCCGCTTCCTTGTACAGGAAAGTGGGTGGATGGTTGATATTGGGAAGTGGACCCAAGTAAAGTGGAACCGATCAAAGCGGATCCTAAGACAGTAGCACTCACTGGAGTGTGAGAAGGTGGAGCCGATGAGTTGGAAAGACTAGGAACTCCCCCTGGAGGGAGATTTAGCAAGCGTATGGAACGACGAGGATTATGTGGATCCCCTATGATGTCTGACTAGAAAAGTGGATGTGTGCAGATGGTGATGAGAGAAAATAAATGAACAAGAGCCTTTATAATTTTTGGACCTTCACAATATAATTCACAATCGCATGTAATCACAAGAGCATCATACATAAATCAATTGATACATAAGCATATATGTGGGTAGGTGGTTTTTGTCCACGTGGGAGAACAAAGGAAAACAAATGCTCATTTCCTAAAAGACGTATTATCCTTCCTCTCAAATAGCACTGAACCTTCCAATAGCACTCAACAGTGGGGTCTGAAGCCACCGGAAGAGGAACTAGTGAACGATGAAGTAATCAGTTATAATGAGGGGTAGAGGGTGAATATCCCGAAAGAGCTGGTGATATTTCCCAATAGCCACACAAAATCCGATCAAGGTGCAATTGCAGCAAACAATTTCCACCTGGGTAGATGTCCTAAAATTTGGTCACTGGGTACCTCGGTCAAAGTGCGGCATTTAGATTTTTGGCCTAAGAAGTGGGTCACGCGCTAGATCTCGTCCAAGAGGTGGGTGCCTCAAGGGGGGACGCATAGAAACACCAGACCTCAGCCTTCGACCCTTCATGGGTATCTCCCTGCCTTATGGTGTTAGGAACACTTGACTTAGAGGATTTTAAATTTCCCTATTTGACAACTTCTATTGTTTGAAGATGTGAGAACCAGATAACGGGGAGTTATTTGGATGCCTATCCCCGAGATCCTACCTAGGCTAAAAAAATTATTTTGTCACCTCCTGTGGAGGAAACTTAGTGAGTTTTTAGAAAAAAAAAATAGATGTGGTTGTTTGAGAGATTGGGGGTGTGGGACAATCTCGTTGAAATTAAGTGGCAGTGGATAGTTTTGTCAAGAAAAGGGGTGGGGTGTTTCGGAATCCCTTTGGAGGAAACTTACCTCAACCTCCAAATTTTGAGATGAAAACTATGTGAGTGAGTAGTGACTTTGTGTGTGAACAAGTGAAAGTGTGCCAATTTTTTAATAAATTAGGTGTCACCTTGCTGCATGTGGACTTTGTGTGGTCCTTACAAGTCTTGATTACCTAATTACTAAATGTCGTTGGTACAACCTTGCAGAATTTTAAAGTCCCTAGGAAACTAGCATGTGGACATGTGGGTCCTTACTAATCCTTTTAACTCCCTAGTGTGATTTAATCTAAGAAATCTTCAAAACTATCCTAGATTGTGCACATGTGGGCATGTATGGGCCCGTTACAAAAACTTTAAACTTCCCTAGTGATTTAATCTAAGAAAGTAAATTTTCAACACTATCCTATCTTTGTAGCATGTGGGCATGTATGGGCCCTTACAATCTTAAGATGTATTTTGAAAAATGAACTAAGAGGAGTCCCGAGGGGATTGTTGTCCTCTCCTAAAGATTTTGTCTTTTTAAGGGAGATGAAATCTTCCCTCGATCTCTTTCTAATTCTCAAGATTGCTTTGGGGTGCAAGAGAAGAGCATACTCGACGATTGATATCCAATTTCTGGTCCCAATGCAAGTTTTATTTGTGATATAAAATGATTCCAACTTAAACTTTAATCAAAGCAACCCATCCATGTGGAAATATGAAAGCAAAAAGGAAAAATAATGATTTTAACCCCCTAAGTGCCTATGTTTTGACTAATCCCTTCATATGGAGAGGGTATCTAAGTGTGGTGCATATTACAATTTGCATGGAATCAAGCTTAAGAAAGCTATGGGCCCTCCAAAAATCACAAAAACCCTTACAATGTGTGAATTTTTTAGCAGATGTGTGGGTCACAGAGTAGACAGAGGCGCATGTGGCGCCAATGCGCAGCTAAAAGACAACCCCTTGGCACAGGTGCGTAGAATGCACTAAGAAAAATAGTGGGTTGGGCGCACGTGCGTTGAAGACACGCCTCTGGGTCAAAAAACCCGTGCACTTCTATTACACGGCCAGGAAGAAACTTTCGGATGAAATTCTCTCAACTCGGCTTTGAATTTGGCTTTCTGCAGGTCGACTTGGGTCGTTTATGGTTCCTGCAAGTTAAATAAACAAAAGGAAGAACTTAAATAACCCAAATGGGGGAGTAAATTGATACATTTCCCCAGTGGAGTCGTCAATCTGTTTCACCCCTTTTGTCACCTAAATGAGAAAAATAAGGATGCTTATAAGCCCAGTTGGGTTAGCTAGGCAAAACAACAGTAAAGGAAAGAGTTAGAAATATCAAGCATAAAGAATAAACGAAGAACTAATCTAAGAACAATAAAAGAAACTAAACTAGAGTGCATAAGAACATTAAAATTGAAAATAAACAACACTTATGCCACCAATGGATAGGATTGTATTAGTGGGAAAACACAAAAGATAAAGGGATATATATATATGGGTCCCCTCTTCCTCCAAGGGAGGGCTCTTGGACCCCCAAACATTGAGCTCTTTTTACAAGTAACAAACTAGAATGAAATGGTGAAGAGAATCCAAAGCACATTCACTCAAGAGGTGATAAGAATAGCTAAAGGAAATGGTGCTTGTATACTCTTGATGAGAAAAGAGGATTCTCCAAGAGAATATAAGCAGCATAACAATACAAATGAATTCCTTGAAAAAATAGTGCACCCATGGTCTCCTTTTATAGCATAGCTTTGAGGTATTATGCAACCAATTCTTAGTGTGAACAAGGGGGCCTTTAGGGCAACCTTAGGTCTTTGACCAGCCCATGACTCGGATTCAGCCGAGATTTGGGTGTCAAATCGACTTGGAAGATGAACCTGAAGTGGGTGGGAGGCCGACCAATATCATAAATGCGTCGTTCTGAGGGTTGCACGGTTTTTTGTGTCCACAGTCGCACATCGTGTGCATGTGTGTTTTTCTTGTGTTTCTGGATGGCGCATGTGCACGCGCTCCCTATGTAGTCTTAGTGCATGCTAATTTTATAACTGGTTGTATAGTTTTGGACCTTTTGGAAATGCATTTTTGGTCCATGAGTGAACTAATGGGTGTTTTGAAGATGTTGGATTCCTGTAACCATTTGCGGACGAAATTTCGGTGATAACACAAATGACAATAAAAGCAAGAAGTACTAGAAGAGACAAAAGAAATGATCATATGTCTAAAAACTCAACTTGAAGAAGCTAAGAAAAATGAAGAATCCCAAAAGATTTGTAAATGTTATTGACTTATTCTTTGAGGACACTTATGTGGAAGTGATTCGGTTTCAGTATATGGATGTATGTTCGCTTATGGATTCTTATGATGATGTTGATGGATTATGATGTTATTTTATTGGATTTCTATGTATTGATGGATGTTATTGACAAGTTTCCCCTGAGTTTCTAGGACACTTGACAAATTGAGGATGTCGATGGAATCAATGGACCTCCTTGGACTCTGGATCGAGTCAGAGAGTGGACTGTATTGCTTTGGGTATTTTCATTTATGCATATGTGACATATGATTGGGTATGTTATGATGTTGTTTATGGATCATTGAAAGTGTTTCGTTGATGGATGCAGGTTGATGATTGCTTGCTAATCAAACTCACATAAGGAGTAAAGGGGTCATACACAACAACCATATATTGAGGGAGAGGTGTGGCAGCAGCCCTGCCACAACCTACTATCACTCTCATCGTTTCTCAAATTGTAGTTTAACGACTACCTAGTTCGAGAGATCCATGATGTCTTGAGGGCAGACTGAGAAAGTCACTCACGAAGATTCTAAGGGGCATGCAATAAGGTAGGGTCCTTATTCCTTAGAGGCCCTTAGTCTCTCATAAGGTCACATGAATGGAGTATTGACTCCAAGGATTGGAAAACTACCAAAACCAGTCAAAGGCAAGTGGCACAGTAGGAGCACGTAGTGCCTCTTGAAGGTCATGTCACGTAATTAAAATTTGAATCAAAGGCGACTAGCACACTTGGAGCATGTAGTGCATCTTGAAGGGCATGTCACGTAATTAAAATTTGAATCAAAGGCGAGTGGAACCCTTGGAGCACGTAGTGCATCTTGAATGTTACGTCACGGTATAAAAAAAATGAGTCAATGAATCTAGGTGGCCTAGAAAACTTGAGAGAATGTTAAACCTTAAACCTTGAGCATCTGTCGAATTAATTAATTTATTAATTAATTAAATAAAGAATGAATTTATTAATCATAATCCCTAAAGGTCTAGTGTTTACAACTAAATATTTAACCAAGCCTAAGTATAAGTGAGTGAGAAGACTAAAAACTAATTTTTTAAATTAAATGATGAGGGGACGAAATAAATCAAATTAAGAATCAACAAAAATAAAAACAAATCCTTAGGAATGATTAATACACTTGTGCAAGTAAATACTAAATTAGAATTTTAGTTGAGAAAGGAATAAACCATAAATATGTAAGCATAGAAAGGTATCTAGTCTAGTCTAACTAAAGAACTTTCCTAATTTAAATACAACTCAATTTTAGAAAGGTGTCAATCATTTAAAGGGAATAAAGGGACAACTAGGAGTGATTTTAGGAGAACTTTAAGGATGGATGAGGGAAATTGACATTTAATTTAATTAAATTGTGGATTTATTAGTGCAACTAAGGGAACGATTGACAAGTGTATGGGGGGAATAATTCCTAATTAAATTTTTAAAAATGAATTTATTATGCAAATGGCAAGTGGTCACCAAGAAAAATTCTATAAAAGAAATGGATGAGAGGAGGAAGAGATCATGACTGGTATGAGTAAGGTTATGTTGCTGAAATTATGATTGGTTTTACCTGTGAGAGTTTGGATACCCAGCTTGAGAGAGAGAGAGAGTTGTATCTCTACCTTGTGAGGTCAGTTGGGAGCTAGAGGATCTTTGGTAGTGTGTGTCTGTGTGGCCTCTTTGTGGCTTGGGGGGATAAGGGGGAAGAAGAGTACCCCTAGCGTTGGTTGGGAGGTACCGATGAAGTCTCTATGGTTAGCAAGTGGGAGGATGGAAGGATCACTAGTTGACGAAGAACATCGCCAAGCTCAGATTCATCGGTTACGGTATTCTCATTGAAATTTGATTTGTACAAGATTTGGTTATTTATGTATGGTTTTCTTATTCACTGCATATGTATAAAAATAGTGTTATCGAATGCATTCTCCATGTAGCCTTAATTGTAATAATATTTGGTTGTTTATGTATGGTTTTCTTATTCGTCGATTGTTATCACTAGGAATCACCCTCATACTGTAATGAGGATAAGCCCAGTACCCATCAGTTTATACAGTAAATGTAAATGAGTTTTAAGGGGTGGAAATGGATAAGACTCGAGATAATAACGTTCTAACTTCGAAAATTTGGAATAGCATGCACCAGCCATTGAGGTCTTGAATCAACTTCAGTCAGTAAGTTGGAGTAAGGGTGAGTAGGAGGAAGATTTAGTGAGAAAAAGTGTAGAGGTTTGTTATGAACATCAGATTTTCCAACAGCCTATGGAGGAAAAACTTAAACACAAGGTCCTCTTAGATTCAAATTTCAAGGAAGCTAAAAGAAATCATAACAGTGTTATAATCAAACATTTACCATAATACAATTACAACAATCCATGTGAATCAATAAAACATGAACTCTCTCAGTATCATAGGCAAATAAGGTGGAGAAGAAGATGACTTTCATTAAATAATATATCTCAAAAAAAAATACATAACCAGAGAACCAGTTTTCTTCATCAAAAGTTTACAATACGGGAGCACTGCCCAACCATCGACCATAACAAAATACTAAAACTGCCTATATATACTCACAAATGTTTTAACCACCAGGAGTGTGATCGGACCACTGGATTAACGCTTTCAGTCGGTGCCTGCTCTGTCAGATTGTGCATGCCTCCTCATGTCAGATGCGATCCAGGTGCAGTTATGTGCTTTCCAAGAAAACATGTCCATAAGGAGGCTTTGGATTGACAGTCTGCCTTTACGGTCACTCTCTGCATGTTTTCCATTTATGGGATGAGG
This sequence comes from Picea engelmannii, assembly GCA_009831015.1. NCBI lineage: Eukaryota > Viridiplantae > Streptophyta > Pinopsida > Pinales > Pinaceae > Picea > Picea engelmannii. Next base: position 817,645 of record ML778476.1, on the reverse strand, counting down.
CGAGGTCTCAACTGCTTCCCACAATCTTCAATAACTGTCTTCATTGGGATTAGGACTGGGATTGACACCCATAATTGTTCTCAGATGGTGCCAATGACTCCTGCGAGTCCATCATGACGCCTCGAGGCCATGAATGGTCTTTTTCTGTGACCAATGAGATCTTTTCAAGTGGTAGTCTGATAGCGTATGCACAGGGGTGATGTGGAGAGAGGTGTTTTTGGCCTTTGGCACAACTCCTCTCCATCGCTCCATCCTCAATGTGACCTAGGGTCATGACCCTATGCAATTGCATGATTGTGGGCGCTACCAAGGGTGGTCTGAAAGCAAACCGATTTTGTCCCTGCAATTCACCATGAACCACCATGCGTCCCTTTCCAAAAACCACGATTCTGATTGCGGCTCGCCCTTAAAATTTTAAAACGTGCAAACCTTCTGACCCCGCAATGGAGTGTGACCGTTGATATTTTGATCTAAGATTATGCTTCCTGATCAACAGCCCAGCTCTTGCGCTTTAGATTGATGGATCGAATCTTCACTCTCTGAATCAATGGCTGAGATCTGCTTCACGAAACGGCCTTCGGGAATTTCAATTCTCAAACCACATTTCCCTATAAGAAAAACCTCCGGAGCTGAGGATCTTATGATGCATGGAATTCTGGATAATTGAATGGTCCAGATCTATTTTGGGCTTCATCCATTGATTTCGGGCCTCGAATGAGTTGCTTTGAGTGTTGTTCTTTGTGCTCATGGCTATGGCCTGCGGCCCTTGATAACTTTATGTGATAACATTTCGCTCCACAGGGGATGGCATGTTCCCTGCGAGATGCCAAGAACAAGTAGTTCCAGTGCCTTAGTTGTTGGGATATGGAGTCATGCTCTGAAACATCATAGTGAACAAAATAGGCTGACACGTACACTATTCTAAAAATGAAGAAAATGCACCTGCTCCTGAGGGAGCTTATTTATGTACAAAACCTAAGTTAACTGAATTTTAAAAAATGTTAGCTGGAAGCAAACCTCCACCATAGCCATTCAAACTGTTTGATAACTGAATCCTTCACTTCACTACAAATGATCCATAAAAGACAAGGAAAGCATGACAGCTGACTAATTTCATTCTTATGATCACCCATATTACCTTCAAATGTTGATAAAAAGATCAAGCCTACATGCTCCAAAGAATTTGAAAAGTGTAACTTTATGTACTCATCGATAGGGTCATGAAACTGAAGGCAACGCATGATTAACTTATGAAAGGTTAACTTCATTGTTTCAAAGCTGCTAACAACTGGCTTGATGTCCTCTACAGGCACACTTGATTGAATGACAGCCACAGGCATCTGTGGGTCAAAAAGTTGCTTGTTGCGAACTATAGGTACAAGTGGAATAAGGTTGGATGTAGGAGGATGTTGATCCACTGATGACTATGGATTTACTTTAGGCTATGTATAAATGACCTCTTCATGTGCCTCAACTAAGGGTTTCTCCTGGTCAAATTTTATGTCTTTCATGACAAGGCCAACCTATGCATCATCCTTATTGTCTTCATAGTGATCAAATACAAGATAAGCTTGTTGCTCATCATCACTAGGATATTCATCAAAAAGGGTTTGTATTTCATATATATGATCAGCCTTTAAATCAGTAATTTTATCAGGAAAATAACTGTTAAAAATCTCAATTTCGGGAACAGTAGTAATTGTTGCTCCTAATTGTTCATACACGTGATTTCTATCAATACAGGTTTGTTCATTGATACATGCTTCGAAGACAAAATCATCCACATCTTTTCCTTCATATGGAAAGCAAGAAAAAACTCCCTTACGCTCAGAGTTGAGATGATATTGACTTTGAGTCCTTCCACAAGCTCGGAGGTTCTCCTCCACTTCCCCAACATCCATGAATAACTGAGATAAAGATGTTGATTTCCTTTCTCTCAGGTGAAGGACAAGCTCTAAATGCTAAGCCATGACATAGTACACCATGGAAACAGTCTTTGTGGGCCTGATCTCTACAAGCATATTATGATAAACACAGTAAAAAATCATGTTGAAGATGACCAAGGCTTCCTCTTCCCCTCTCCTCAAAGCATTAAAATCATCCCAGTACTAATCAAGGGACTTGTTCTCACCCCACCACTTCAAAAATGCATTGCATAATTCAACCCAAGAACCCATGGAGTCAACTCCCAAACATTTAAACCACACAGCAGTATCTCCAAACAACGAATTTGAGAACAATCTCATGGAAACATCATCATGAGCAATCTCAAATTGAACAACAAAGTTCTCAAAGGCCTCCACATGCCTCTCAATTGTAACATGATCTTCCCCAAAAAAATGAGGAAGATATTTAAAGAAATCAAGAGGATAAGGATGAAGATGATATGGAAGCTTTAAAGGTTTAAACAGCATGTCTTTGATTCTAGTTTGAAAACTAGTGGGTTGAATATGAGGATTAACACATTGATGGCAAGGCTCAATGGTAACAGTAGGATGTATGAGATTTGAGGAGGTTATGGATCAATTTCAACCTCCTCAAGGATGCAAGGGTGATTGAATCCAAGAGGGATCTCAGTATGAAGTTTATCCTTATGAATAGGCTAAGCTGAGGATATAGGATCAGCATCTACAACACAGGAAGAAAGTATGGCTTCTTCCTCCAAGGATGGATATATAAAGGAAGGTTGGTGATCAACCGAATAAACAAAGAAAAATATGATCCTCTTTATATGTGAAGGTAAAAACAAAAATGAGTTGATAAAGAATAACAAAATTTCATGCAGAAAGCTCATAAGTTGATACCTGGTCATTCCCTTCATATTTATGTCAATAGGATCTTCCCCAGTGGATTCTCTGATTGTAGATTCACCAGGTAGATGATTACAGTCAATTTTTTGTATCCCTCTCTTGTCTACCATCAAGATTTGGATCTATGTCGTTCTTCCCAGGGAGCTCTTCAATCTACTCAAATTCGTCCCTGGAAACGGCACCATTTAGATTATTAGCACTAGGAATCACCCTCAGACTATAATGAGGATAAGACCAGTACCCATCAGTTTATACAGTAAATGTAAATGAGTTTTAAGGGGTTCAAATGGATAAGACTCGAGATAATAATGAGCTAACTCGAAAAATTTGGACTAGAGTGCACCAGCCATTGAGGTCTTGAATCAACTTCAGTCAGTAAGTTGGAGTAAGGGTGAGTAGGAGTAAGATTTAGTGAGAAAAAGTGTAGAGGTTCGCTATGAACATCAGATTTTCCAGCAACCTAAGGAGGAAAAACTTAAACACAAGGTCCTCTTGGATTCAAATTTCAAGGAAGGAAAGAAATCATAACAGTACTATAATCAAACATTTATCATAATACAGTTACAAAAATCCATTTGAGTCAATCAAACATGAACTCTCTCAGTATCAAAGGAAAATAAGATGGAGAAGAAGTTGAATTTCATTAAACAAGATATCTCAAAAACAAATACATAACCAGAGAACCAGTGTTCTTCATCAAAAGTTTACAATACAGGAGCACTACTCAACCATCGACCATAACAAAATACTAAAACTACCTATATATACTCAGAAATTTTGCAACCACCAGAAGTGTGATCGGACCACTGCATTAACGCTTTCAGTCGGCGCCTGCTCTGTCAGATTATGCAGGCCTCCTCATGTCAGATGTGATCCATGCGCAGTTATGTGTTTTACAGGAAAATATGTCCATTAGGAAGCTTTGGATTGACAGTCTGCCTTTACGGCTGCTCTCTACATGTTTTCCATTTATGGGATGAGGCGAGGTCTCAATTGTTGCCCACAATCTTCAATAAATATATTCATTGGGATTAGGACTGGGCCTCACACCCATAATTGTTCTCAGATAATGCCAATGACTCATGCGATTCCATCCTAACGCCTTGAGGACATGAATAGTCTTTGTCTATGACCAATACGAGCTTTGCAGGCGGCATTCTGATAGCGTATGCGTAGGGGTGATGTGGAGCGAGGTGTTTTCGGCCTTTGGCACAGCTCCTCTCCATCGCTCCATCCTCAATGTGACCTAGGGCCATGACCCTACGCAATTGCGCGATTGTGGGTGTTATCAAGGGTGGTCTGAAAGCAAACCGCTTTTGTCCCTGTAATTCACCATGAACCGCCATGCATCCCTTTCCAAAAACCATGGTTCTGATTGTGGCCCGCCCTTAAAATTTTAAAACGTGTGCACCTTCCGACCCCGCAATGGAGTTTGACCATTGATCTTTTGATCTGAGATGAAGCTTTGTGATCAATGGCCCAGCTCTGGTGCTTTATATTGACGGATCGGATCTTCCCTCTTCAAATCAACGGCCGAGATCTGCTTCACGAATCGACCTTCAGGAATTTCAATTCTCAAACCACATTTCCCTCTAAGAAAAACCTCTGGAGCTGAGGATCTAATGACGCGTGGCATTCTAGATAATTGAATGGTCCAGATCTATTTCAGGCTTCGACCATTGATTTCGGGCCTGGAATGAATCGCTCTGAGTGTTGTACTTTGTGCTCATGGTTGGGGCCTGCGGCCCTTGACAACTTTATGCGATAACACCGCTTATGTATAAAGACCTTGTTACTGAATTATTTCTCCTTATCACTTATATGGTAATAGGAATGGTTGTATGTGTAATGTTCTAGAATGTTGTTGATGTGATAAACCTCTGTCATGAATTTTCTTCCCTGACCGTTGAGTACCATAGAAGGAGTTATCGAGAATAATTTCTAACTTAGAACATCTTACCTTTCTTTTTGTTTTCCCCAATCATAGGCTCTCTACTTGGCGATGTTTCTTGGAGTGTAAACTACCAGATTTGCATTCGATGTTTCTTGGAGTGTAAACTACCAGAGTTGGATTCCTCATGTAAACTCTGATTTATCCTTTTTCCTTCACCCAGCGATTGTTTAAATAGTTTACTCAATGTTTCTTTTTCTTTGAGAACCCACTGCCCTGTACACTTACTTATCTACATTTTTTCATAGAAACCTTTCCCAGTGGTGGTGGAATGCACCTAGCGATTTTATGAATCCACTAAGCGAATTGTTGGGTTCTCACTCAGCTTCATCACGAACTTTTATGGTTTCTTATGCTTGGGATGATTATCCCAGCGATTTTCTCCTTTACTCAGCAAAGTTTCTATTTACCTCGGCATAAATAAAACCCTGCATTCATGATACCTTTGCCAAGTAAAAAAAAAAAAACCTGCATGTGAGGAACCCACGCAATTCTCTACCAAACTATCTGTGTGTTCTTTAGTATGCAGGTGTCAGATTGCTTATTGAGGAACCCACGTGAGTTCTACATGTGTATCATTGCATTTTTTTGCAGTGGGGTCACTTTCCAGGGTAATTTTTCCCAATTCGTCGAGAGCATTCGCTGCTTTGAACCGTCTTGGTTTTTCTTTGAGTTTTTTTGTCAAGAAAATTCATTGGTGGTTCTCTGCGTCTTGGCATGAGAATTCACCGGTGGTTCTCTGCATTTGGGCAGGTGAATTCGCCCCTTTTTTCTCTTCGTTTTTGGAATGTGACAATGACTGTGCGTCTGGGAGGGGAACGCTCTGCATTCACCCCCTTTTTCTCATAAAAATCCTTGTGATTAATACCCATTTATTCCCTGTGTTTTTGGTGGAAATTCTAAGCTCTGTGACCTCTTTGCTCAGCTAATATAGACAGTAACCTCTACGATATCTACTTCACATGCCAAGTGAATTTTGGCATCCACTTTCTCTACGATTATGGGTGTATTAACACTTGTCTATTTCCCTGCGATTCTCTGATTCCTTATAGAGTGATTATGCTCAGGTTTGGTGAGATCAGCTTGCGATCTTACCCAGGCATACCCCACGTTTTTCTTAAGGAAATTACCTCTGCGTTTAAGTTTAAACTGGAATGTATTTTTCCTCAATGGATTACCTATGCATTTAATTGATTTTGGATTGCTAATTTCGTAATGGATGTTACCAGAGTTTTCATTTTAAAATTTTGTCCTTATAACCTTGATAATGACTTATGTGATATTAACAAGTTACCTTCTAAGCAGGCTTAGACATTGACAAAGAATTCATAAAGGTAGATTACGCTTGCATGACTAATTTTTATTTTTGTTAGTGATCAATTTTTCTTGCAGACTCATTTGGGAAGAATACAATTTCCATTGAACATTGTCTAGTAGATCAACCCTTTCCCTGTACATTGTGTTCTTTTCCATTCTTCCCATTTACAAAAGCAATTTTCCTTTTAAGTTCAAATTTTTAGGATTCCTCTTATTTTCCATTGTCTTTAATCTCTTCAATCCTCTGCATATGATCTTCTCTAATCTTTGGTTAAAGAAACAGGCATACAGTAACTATTTTGTGATATCCTATTCTCAATTTCAACGTTCTGCAAAATAAACATATGTTGTGTGGGGAACTCTACCCTATTTTTTTCCGCAAAACCTAACATGCACACACTTTACATTGTTTCCCACACATCCTAGCATTCAATATACTTTACATTGTTTCTGCCACACCCCAACGTCTGCACATGTTACATTGCTTCATATGCATCTTCTCTTCCGCTTGCTTCATTTTACTAAGTTCTATGTCAAATGTTTTTACTTGTTAAATGTGTTGGATCATGTTGTCATCGATGTCAATAGTTTGATTGATTGATGTCAAGTGATTGATTGATGTCAAAGGATTGATTGATTGATGATTGATGTAATATAATATGTATTGTCCTTGATGAGAATGCATAGATGAAGATGGATCAATG
>ML778476.1:792444-805017 GCA_009831015.1 Picea engelmannii | reverse complement strand
TATCATCTTCTCCGTGAATTTAATAGTTTTCAACTTTAGATTTGGCGTCACCATCCATTTGTTGATCTCTGTGATATTGATTAGTTTAATTTTTGAAATCTCTATTTTCATTTCCTCCAGCTCTTCTTTGAACCTTAGCTGGTTCTTGGCAATATTAATCTCACCTAATAATCCAGAACAGTCATCTGTTCCGATATTCAATGAAGCTCTTTCTAAGGGATTGAAAATTCCCTGGCAATCATCATTTACCTCTCTTGTTATTCTTTTATATTCGGCCAGGTTTGCTTCCCACACTTTTAATATTATGTCCCCTTTAACCTGTTCAGAAATAGATAATTTCTGAATCTTTCCAACTTCTTCCTTTGATGAGAAAGCCACTGCCTTTTGAAAAGTCGTTCTAGCTGCTTTCGCCTCCCTTTCCTTCTGGAAAACATTCTCCAAAGACTTATTTGTTTCTTGAAAATAATTTTGGACTACTTCCAGATTCAAGAACACTTTCTGATGTTCTTCCTTTATTCTCAAATATATCTCCAATGCTTGTGTCCTGGAATTTTCAAGTTCTACTACTTGATTAGTAATAGAAATAATTTTATCTTGTAAATGTTTATTTTGAATACATTTAAAAATGACAAGATTTGCGCAGCTGACACGAATTTAAAGCTCTAAATGCGGAAGATATTTTACCAAGATACGCTTTTAATGTTCGTATTTAGGCACCTTCGAGTTTTGAAGAAAACGAGAAACCTACTTAATTGGTAAGCGAAACATGAATGAACACCTAAGAATGATTACCATTAATCTTGTTTTTGAGAAAAGGTTAATTAATGTTAATCATAGTTTAAAGCTGAAAACTTCATTTTTGGGGATTTCGAAAATCTTGATGTCAAGAGGTATGCCATCGATGAAAAACAATTTCCGAAAATGCGAAATCGCGAAATCGCGATGTTTTAATTAAGTTTTAAACGCTTTTAGCACATTAATTAATTGCGATTAGACATTTTCAGGATTTTGGAAATCGTGATGTTGAGAAGTATGTTATCAATAAAATCTGATCTCCAAAATCGTGAAATCGCGATGGCTTGCTTTTTAAACAGGACTTAACTTATCGTAATTAACTAACTAATCGCGATTAAGGCCAAAACAACATCAGTTTAATTTGACATGAATTGTGGATCGGGGTTTCGTAATTCGGTATTTTGGGAAACATGATGACAAGAGATGTGATCTCACTGAACCGTGAATCCCTAAATCGTGACATAATTATTTTAACCCTTAACCTTTCTTAGAAGAGACTAAATTAATTCGTGTTTAAATTAAGATTCCAACGTTTCGGGAAATCGGGGATCGGGGTTTCACGATTCGATTTGCATCAAAAATTTGTTTGTAGGAAACCCCGAATCCCAAAAATTCTTTTAAGTTTAATTTAAAAATCGTAAATTTAAATTTCAACACGTTTTAAATAATTTTCAAATAAAAAGCGTCGGAAGTCTTATATTTTTTGTAAACCTTTTTCCCGTTCATTATCCGAAAAAAAAAAATTAAAAAATTAAGAAAAAGGTATTGTGAATTTAGAAATGATACGAAACTCTTGTTTTATGAAAAGTCGAAACCCGAAAAAGAAAAAAATCTAGGCCTTAAGGATAAAAAATTTAAGATCTGTTTCAACATAGGCTCCAACTGAGGACCTCGTCTCCCTGTGGGATGAGGAGAACATGTAGACTCAGTTCCTTCATTGGGTAAATGGTGTCAAAGGTTTATCACTGCTAAAACTGTTAAAGGAGAGGAAAAAGAGATTTCATTTCAACCTTTGAAAATCTTTTCAAAACTTCTTATTTGCTTTAAACTCAGTTGTAGTCTTCTTCATAATATTCTCCTTCTCGTTCTAAATTTTAAGTTAGTATTAAGATGATTAGAACAATCTTAGGAAACTCAAAAGATTTGTAAATTTAGGCTTGCATCAATCGAAATAAAATTTATAATTTTAATTGGGGAGTTCTATCTTGACTTAAGATGAATATCCGGTTTCGAAAAAACTGGTAACTAGAATAGAGTGATAGATAAGTATGACAACCTTACAGACACCTCAGATATTGCTTCACTGCCAGCGGGCCTGTTCAGTACCCCGGTGAAGTTCTTTGTCCCTTTTTATTGAATTTCCTTTCACCGCTTCGAGTGCTAATTATATATTTATACTCAGATATTGTTTCACTGCCAGCAGGCCTGTTTAGTACCACGGTGAAGTTATCTTTTTCTTTTATATTTAGACGAGGGAAATCATTTAAATGAATTTCCTTTCATCGTCTTTGGGACTAGATGGGGGCAATCAAATATGAATTTCCTTTCACCATATGTCTTATATTTAGCTTATAAATACGAAGCGGGGGAAATCATTGATACTTAAAATATCAGGGGTGGTTATTTGTGTAAAAAATTACAATAGAGGTTTGTCAACCTGTTTTGGTTATTCTAGACCAATCTTTTCTTAACTTTCAAAACCCCTCAGTCTGTAGAGAAAAAAGGGAAAGATTATTTCATGGGTTTTCTTTTGAGCAAGATTAAATCCTCAGACAAACTATTAAGAGACCTAAGAGAGTCAGAATCAACCTAAACATAACCACTTTTAGTCAAAGAATAAGAACTATGAAGACTGGTCTTACTGAAATTAATTATTTTTCGATTTCAAAATTTAATACATAATCTCTCCTACTTCGATGAGAAAACCCGAAAAAGTGAAAGATAGTACTGAGGGTATAAAAGGAGATGTTCAACAATCTGTAAGCCAGAAAACATAGGTTGTAATTTCAAAAATAACTCTTTGGACTCTTTTCTTCAAAAATTTTACTTCAAAAAGCCTTTAAACTTGTTCTAAGTGAAAACCTTAAGGTTTAAGTATTAAGAACAAATGTTTTTATTTACCTATCATCTTACGGGATAAGCAACGCAAATTTTTGTTTTTTTTTTTCGGTATAAAAACTTAACTAATTTTATTTTATTTTTATTTATTTACAAAATGAGAATAGATTTTCTAAAAATGAAAAACAAAACGGTATATACAATGAGAGTTTTTGTAAATTAATTATTCCATATAATTCTTTAAAAAACGCCCATTGACAGGGGCATTCAAGATTTTACCATCCAAATTTTCAAGTAGAAATGAATTTTTTCCTTCAGGAGATGCTACCTTAAATGGTCCGTACCAAATATGATCAAATTTACCATTTTTTCCTGAATCCTCTTTTCGAGCATCCCATCTCAAACCAGATCCCTGGGGAGAAAATTCCTGTCCTTGGCCTTACGATCAAATAATACCTTCATGTCATCCTGGTACTTTTGCAACTTTTCATCTACTACCGCCCTGTGTTGTTGAACTTCAATCGGCTGATTTATCCTTCTTGTGAGAGGATTCGGTTCTTCCTTCTCGTCTTGCCATAGTTTCATCACAGGAAGTGCTAGGTTTATAGGCAACACTACATCTGTTCCATATACCATTTGAAAGGGAGAAGTACCGATAGACTTTTTTGTGCCTATCTGCTTTTCCCGCAGAGCATATTTTAAATGCAAATGCTAAGACTTTTTATTTTCGTTTAACACTTTCTTGATTAAACTGATTAAGCTCTTGTTTGAAGATTTTGCCAGACCATTTCCTTGAGGATAGTATGTTGTGGAATGACCCAGCACAATATTATATTTCTGGCAAAAGCTGACCATTGCCATAGACTTAAAAGCCTGCGCATTGTCTGTGACTATCTTTCTGGGACAGCCGAACCTAGACAAAATATTTTCTTCTAAGAAGTCTATAACTACTGAATCAGTAGCCTTCTTGTTGGGATAGCTTCCACCCATTTGGTGAAAGAGTCTGTAGCAGTCAGGATCCATCTGTGTTGGGTACTTGAATGAGGATTAATTTCACCTATGAAGTCTAGTACCCATTGCTGAAAAGGAGCTTCTGTCTTGACTGGGACCAATGGTATCGTTGGTAGTTTATGTTTTCCTGCAAAAAATTGGCAAGGGCTGCAAGCTCATACCTTAGCATTGACATCTGGGAAAAGTTTGGGCCAGTAATAACCAGCCCTCGGGATTTTATATGTTGTAGCCCTCCAAGCGTGGTGTCCTCCACAGACTCCTTCATGAAATTGACCTATAACTTCTTTTGTTTCTGACTCGACCAGACAGACCAAGAGGAAGCCAAGCAGGTCTTTCGCAGGTCTTTCCAATATAATCGTTTTTCAGAAATACAGTATTTGACTACATGCAGCTTTAGCGTTCTAGCTTTGGATGGAGACAAGTCAGTTGGACATTTCAATGTCAGTAAGTATGTTACTATGTCCTTGTACCAATTCGACGATGAGAATTTCTCCTTGATTCTGTTTTCGACTATTCGGTCCTCAAGTTCATTCACGTCTACCCATTCTTCCTCCTCCTGAGAATTGTTTATCCCAAGAGATCTGAAATTGGATTCAGCTAAAAGTTTAGCTAAACCTTACCCCTTTACCAATTTTGTTGGTTTAACCTCCAAGTCGAACTCTTGAATTTTGGCAAGCCATCTTCCTCTTTTTCCATCACTGTCTGCTTGAACCAAAATATCTTTTACAAAACTAGTGGGTACATATGCAATCACTTTAGAATGTAAAACATAAGTTCTGAAAGCTTTCAATGCTTTTACCATAGCATATGCTTGCTTTTCCATTATATTATATTTGAGTTCAGCATCTCGGAGACTTTTGCTAAAGAAGGCTATCGGTTGCTCGAAACCTTCTTCGTTCTTCTGAAGGAGTACAGCAACAAGCGTGTGTTCAGAGGCAAATGAAAAAATAAGAAAATCTTTGAGGTAATTGGGGCTCGCTAGCACTGGTGCCTCACTTATAACCTTCTTAATATGGGCAAAGGATGCTTTAGCTTCCGCTATCCATTTTACTTCACTGGTTTTTTTTAGCATATCTGTAAAAAAATTCACAATTTCAGCGAAGTTAGGAATAAATCTTCTCAAGAAATTTATTTTTCCTAAAAATGATTGAATTTCTTTCACATTCCTAGAAATAGCTATTGTATCTATAGCTTCTACTCTTTTAGGGTCAATCCTAATTCCATCTCGAGATACGATGTGACCCAACAACTTGCCTTCTTGCATAGAGAAATGAGACTTCTTAGGATTTAAGGATAGACCAAACCTACGACATTTTTCAAATGTTTGTTTGAGATGAATCATATGGTCTTCATCTGATTTAGAGAAAACAATAAGATCATCCAAATAGATGACTACGAACTTTTCCCGTTCGCCAACGAAAGCAATATCCATCGCGCGTTGAAAAGTAGCACATGCATTCATCAATCCAAATGGCATTTTATCGTACATAAACGTGCCCCAAGGAGTGGTAAATGCGGTTTTTTCTTTATCAAGATCACTGACAGCAATTTGATTATAACCTAAAAATCCGTCAATCATTGACATCATGTTAGCTCCTACTACTTTTTCAAGAACATGGTCCATTTTAGGTAGAGGATAATTATCTTTGAGAGAATATTTATTGAGATTCCTGAAATCGACACACAGTCTAATTTCCCCATTTTTCTTTCTAACCGGGACCAGATTAGCTACCCAATCAAAATATCTTAGGTGTACAATTATCTTAGCGTCAAGAAGTTTTTGACTTCTCGTTCGATAACAGGTAATAAAATGGGGTTAAATTGTCGTAGTTTTTGTTTGAAAGGTTTGACACCAGGTTTGAGGGGTATCTTATGTTCGATCACAGAAGTGTCATATGTTTTCAGTTCTTCATACGACCATGCGAAAATGTCTTTGTAATTTCTTAACAACTCCGTGTATTTATTTTTATTTTCCGTTGATATATATTTGGATAGTTTAACCATTCAGGGATTTTCTTCAGTTCCTATATTACAATCTTCAACCTCCTCTGGTTGGGGTTGTAGGGTAGTTTTTGAAGGGATATCATCTTGATTAAAAATCCTTTCCAAAGGTATTAAACCCTTGGGAATCTGGTTGTTCCTGAGAACAAGCATTCGGTGATTTGCAATTTTATCATGAAATTATTTAGAATCCTCCCCCTCTTGCATGATCCAAACAGGATCATTTTGATTTTCTTGATCGGTATGCGTTTCTGCAAATTCGTCTACTGATTCTAGAAACTTTCGAAGCTACTCATTGTCTTCAAAAACCTACCAATGTTGTATGTTATTTGGTATCGAAGGGCGATGTCTCATTTGTATGTGATATTTTAATTTAAAAGCAGTTGGGGGTGTGAAAGTTGATGCAGCTTTGGCTAAAGCATCAGCTTGTTGATTTTCCGATCTTGGGATGAAATGAAAATTCACATATGAGAAGAATTTCTCGATTAAATCCCAGACACAATTCCTATAGGACCGTAATCTAGGATTCTTAGCCTGGTACTTCCGATTCACTTGTTTTATAATTAACTCGGCGTCACCAAAGACTTCGAATTTCTTAATTTTCATCCTTCTAGCAGCTTCTAATCCTAGCACTAAAGCTTCATATTCGCATACATTGTTTGTACAATCCACATTCCACTGAAGCCTATATGAAAAAGGAATTACAAATTGATCATCGGGAGCCACCATAAGTGCTCCAGCTCCGGCTCCAAGGAAAGACGAAGCACCATCAAAATACATTTTCCATACACCAGTGCTATATACATTTTTCTCTATTTCTTTTTTTTCAATTTTTTCTTCTATACAATTATCGTCTACATCTACTTCAAAATCATCATCAATAGATAATATACAATTTCCTAAGTCTTGGTCGGCAATATAAACTGGATGATTTTTGGGGTTGTTTGGGTCACCTACAGTAAATGCCAACCTAGTCTCTATGTAAAGATGAGTGTATTGGCCTCCGAAAACTGGAATAGTAGCATATGTCATATCCAGTTGGAGAGATCCTCCAAGCTTAGCACCCCATGATCTAGATAATAGAATACCATACTTTGGGGGAATGTCAGCGACTACTACATCCATAAGAATACTTTTAGCAGGTATTTGAGCCAAACCTACCACTAGGTCTTTAATCATACCTATGCATTTGACTTTCCTCGAATCGAAAGAATATAAGTCACCATAGGGCCTTGTGATTTCAAGACCAAGTTTTTCCATGATTTCCTTTGGCATAACATTGTGGGAAGCTCCGGAATCCAACATACAGTTATGGAGAAGGTGATCAAACAAGGTTAACGTAATATAAAAAGGAGCCATGGTGTCTCTTGCACCTCCGAAGTGTGGACCGAAGACTATGTTTGGTTTGTCATCCTCTAAGTTGATGACGTCGGCCTGGATTTCATCTTCGGAAAAATTAATCATCTTGGCGATTTGTTTTCTGTATATGGGATTTTTAGCTAAGTCAACAAGGGGAATAGGAATTTTGATTTTATTTATTTCGTTTTCCAAATTAAAATTTCTTAGGGCCTTGTCATTTTCGATGTTCGAGGCTTCTATACCTTTCTTTTCAGTTTTTCGTTGTGATGTGAATTTGTTTTCATTTATAGGAGCTTATGTCTTCACAGGGAGTGTTCCTACTGGTTCTGACTGGACAGGTTGCGTATCAGCTGTGTTTCTTTTCGCAGACTGTTTATCAGCAACTTTTGGAGTTGCCTCATCGGTTTCACTTCTTGGTAAACTCTTTTTTGTCGGAACATTTGGGAGACTTTTATTTCTTGGTCTTAAATTATATTTTCCTTGTAGTTCAGCTATAATATCATCTGCAATATCTTGATATGTGAAATCATCAGTCATATTATTGCCAACATGTTCTTCCGATGTACTTTCTTTACTTAAAGATGCTTCGTAATCCTGTCTCGATAAATAAGGTGATTTATTATCGTTGCCAAGGTTACTAATATCTTTATCGATTTCTTCAAAATCTCCTAAATCTTCCTCTCCAATGTAGTTTTCACTTTTAAAGGGTGTTGGAATTTTTTGATCTTCATTTTTAATTATTTTCTATGGTCCCTGAGGATCAGGATTTCTTCGAAAATCTTTTCTGGGGAAATTATCTCTTTTCGATTTCTCTAGTTCCATTTTTGAGATTTTGTTTGAAAGTTCTCGAATGACCCTAGACATCTCTTCTATTCTATCTCCCGGGGATTTTCTCGATCCTAAAGATCCACCTTGTTCTTTAAATTTCCTATTTTCTTTGTTTCCAGTTTCAGTCTTTGCTTTTAGTTTCCCTGATGCCATCATGTTTGATTCAATCTCAAGCGCATCATCCTGCATTTTCGTGAGATCTGTTGATCTCCTTTCTCTCAATAATAAGGTGAAGTCGGGATCAAAAGCGCCAGCAAAAGTCACTTTTGTTGCAGGTTTTGAAGGTTTAACCTCAACAGGAATCTTATTATACAACTTATTGAACCTCTGTGTGAATTATAGAACTGATTCAGAGTTTTTCTTTCTAAGGGCTCCAAATTCAGTCAAGTAGTAGAGGTGATCCTTCCTCTCTCCCCATTGTCTAATAAATGCACTTTCAAGTTCTTCATAAGATATTAAAGATCCAACTGCTAAGGATCGGAACCAAGTCCTCACCTGTCCCTCAAAAGTTTGAACGAGGAGTCTAGAATAGACATCTTCATGTTCTATTCTGAGTATGTTAGCAAATTGATCAAAAACTTTTATGTGTTCTTGGGTGGTCAGATCACCTTCCCCTGTAAATTTCGGAAGGATTTTCATATAATTCTCAGGGATATCATGAAGAGGAACGGGAAGAACAAGTGGAGCATATCTAGCAGCTACTTTAGCGAAGATTCCAGGAAGCGGTACTTGACCACCTCCAGGGGCACCACCTCCAGCTCCAGCACCTCCTTGTGCAACCATGGTTAGATTTGAGGCTGAAGTTTGGAAAGTGTGAGGAGAAGGTTCTCGGAAATCTGGGGAAGAAACTTCGGGAAATGAGAATGTATCGAATGAGAGGGGAAGTGAAAGTGATCTTTCAAGAGTTTCCGAAGTGTTTGATTGCGTAAAGTCTAGATGACATATAGTATATGTGGGTAAAAAGACTTGTTTAAGAGATTTTCATGATTTTAAAATCTTTTCCGGATCGGAGACTGGCGAGGTCTGCTTGCTATCCGGGTTTTTTCTGGTGTTCTTACTGCTAATAGCCAGTTTAGTTATTCTGGAGTCGCCAAGTGAAAAATATTAATCTTTAGAAGGTTTTATGTCCTTGTTCACTATCAAAAACAGAAAATGTCAAAATGTCGTTCTTCCCAGGGAAAAAATTTGTTTCTTCGTTCCCCGGCAACGGCGCCAAAAAGATGTTGTTCCTGAGTTTATACTTTAAGGCTATAAAGTATACCGTCAAGGCATCTGTAAATGTTTAAAGGAATAATTTGAGAATAAGAATTCAAAAGGAAGGTTGAAGCAGAATCAGTTTCTCAACTGTCTCTGTCTTGCTTCCCATTGTTCTTGGATGCTAATGTCTCTCTCAATAGAAGCCCATGAACGTTCTAACTCAACCCGGTTAGTTGATGTTTGTAAAATGGTATTAAATAAATTCAAGGCAATACTGGTTTGATCTTGAAGGCCTAGTTCAATGTTGGGTTGTCTGCTACTTGGAATAGTCATGGAGGATAAAACTTTATTTATTTGTGAAAGGATTTTACTCAAACGTTACTTCAAACTTTCCAGAGATGAGAATATGAAAAACAATTTTAAAATTCAAAACACTAACATAAATACATTTGAGGTCGTTTCCTGGATTTGTAACAATTTTGAGAATCATAAAATAACAAATAAACACTACAGAAAAATATGAGGCTTTAATCAAGAAAGAATCTCATGTTTCGATAGATAATAATGAAAGAAAACGAGGTTTCTAACGAAAGCTAAGTATTAAGGTACAAAAGATTTGCAGGTCTTAAAATTACTAATAGCAATTTCAGAGGAAAAACTATAAATGATTTGATATCCAAACCAATCTGAATTAGAAATCAAAGATGTAGATAACTTCAAATTGATTATTCGTTAGAAAAACATTGAAAGAAAAATACAACAAAATATAATAAACAGGGTTGAAGAACACATAGCTACAAATTTGCAGGATTCAGAATCTCGTTTGTGATCTATATTATGATGTATTTGAAAACTGTTATTACATTTGGCTCTCTCCAAAAAAATCCTGAAGCCCTTTCTCAGCCTTTAGAAACTATATTTATACATTTTCATCAAAATTTTCTCGTTGGTGACTAACCAACTTCCTAATATTACGGTTACATATAAAAATGATGTCAACCATTTACATTTTCCTTCTAATTTCTAATGATAAAAACATTTAAAAAAGATTTTAAGCTTGCGTTGACGAATTTCCTTTCTCCGCTTCAATACACTGAACACACTTTCCCAAAAATTTCACGAAAGTCCTGGGAGCATCTGGTACCTCATTTGCTTCAAATAAGAAAAATCTTTTCTGCAGTTCAAGCAAATGATTTTCTATCATCTTCTCCGTGAATTTAATAGTTTTCAACTTTAGATTTGGCGTCACCATCCATTTGTTGATCTCTGTGATATTGATTAGTTTAATTTTTGAAATCTCTATTTTCATTTCCTCCAGCTCTTCTTTGAACCTTAGCTGGTGCTTGGCAATATTAATCTCACCTAATAATCTGGAACAGTCATCTGTTTCGATATTCAATGAAGCTCTTTCTAAGAGATTGAAAATTCCCTGGCAATCATCATTTACCTCTCTTGTTATTCTTTTATATTCGGCCAAGTTTGTTTCCCACACTTTTAATATTATGTCCCCTTTAACCTGTTCAGAAATAGATAATTTCTGAATCTTTCCAACTTCTTCCTTTGATGAGAAAGCCACTACCTTTTGAAAAATCATTCTAGCTGCTTTCGCCTCCCTTTCCTTTTGGAAAACATTCTCCAAAGACTTATTTGTTTCTTGAAAATAATTTTGGACTACTTCCAGATTCAAGAACACTTTCTGATGTTCTTCCTCTATTCTCAAATATATCTCCAATGCTTGTGTTCTGAAATTTTCAAGTTCTACTACTTGATTAGTAATAGAAATAATTTTATCTTGTAAATGTTTATTTTGAATACATTTAAAAATGAAAAGATTTGCGCAGCTGACACGAATTTAAAGCTCTAAATGCGGAAGATATTTTACCGAGATACGCTTTTAATGTCCGTATTTAGGCACCTTCGGGTTTTGAAGAAAATGAGAAACCTACTTAATTGGTAAGCGAAACATGAATGAACACCTAAGAATGATTACCATTAATCTTGTTTTTTAGAAAAGGTTAATTAATGTTAATCATAGTTTAAAGCTGAAAACTTCATTTTTGGGGATTTCGAAAATCCTGATGTCAAGAGGTATGTCGTCAATGAAAAACAATTTTCAAAAATGCGAAATCGCGATGTTTTAATTAAGTTTTAAACGCTTTTAGCACATTAATTAATTGCGATTAGACGTTTTCAGGATTTCGGAAATCGTGATGTTGAGAAGTATGTTATCAATAAAATCCGATCTCCGAAATCATGAAATCGCGATGGCTTGCTTTTTAAACAGGACTTAACTTATCTTAATTAACTAACTAATCGTGATTAAGGCCAAAACAACATCAGTTTAATTTGACGTGAATTGTGGATTGGGGTTTCGTAATTCAGGATTTCAGGAAACATGATGACAAGAGATGTGATCTCACTGAACTGCGAATCCCGAAATCGCGACATAATTATTTTAACCCTTAACCTTTCTTAGAAGAGACTAAATTAATTCATGTTTAAATTAAGATTCCAACGTTTCGGGAAATCGGGGATCGGGGTTTCACGATTCGATTTGCATCAAAAATTTGTTTATAGGAAACCCCGAATCCCGAAAATTCTTTTAAGTTTAATTTAAAAATCGTAAATTTAAATTTCAACACGTTTTAAATAATTTTCAAATAAAAAGCATCGGAAGTCTTATATTTTTTGTAAACCTTTTTCCCGTTCATTATCCGAAAAAAAAAATTAAAAAATTAAGAAAAAGGTATCGTGAATTTAGAAATGATATGAAACTCGTGTTTTATGAAAGCCGAAACCCGAAAAAGAAAAAATCTAGGGCTTAAGGATAAAAATTTAAGATCTGTTTCAACAAGATGGATGCTCAGAGCTCAAGTTCTGAGGAGAAGGGTCATCTATAGAAGTGGGTGAAGAAGACAAAGCAACCAGATTAGAATGAAAGACTGAAGGGAAGTACAAAAGTGTCATCTACTGAGGCACATGCGGGTGACAGTGGTGACAGTCGCATGCATACGCGTGCTGACCTTGAATAGGTCGCGTACACATGCGCTCTGTTGTGCAACAGGCTACATATATGTTGTAAATCCTTGGGAAAAAGGCAATTCGCATGGGTTGCAGTTTGATGTGATGGTATAACTCTGTATTGCAGGGTCTGACATTGTTTATTGCAAGTTCTAACACGGTTTGTTGTAGGTTTTCATGGTGAGATCACACAATGGTATAATAAAAATAAATATTGGGTGCATGGCACTAACCCAAGAGTATGGATTGATGTTGATCTGTTGGGATTAATCATTTTGTGATGTTGATGGTGGTGTACATGGC
>ML778476.1:761907-776255 GCA_009831015.1 Picea engelmannii | reverse complement strand
CTATATTCTTCAAGAGAAAGACCTTCACCACCAAGAAAACCTAGCACACAAGAGGGTGCTTGCAAACCCTAGAAGACTAGCGCCCAAGAGAGGTGGACACTTTTCCCAAGAAGATGTACTTGCTGAAATTTCCAAACTCACACAAAAGATATGATTCCTCAATGGGGAATCTACCTTTAATTATATTAGACTTGACATGTCAACATAAGTGTCTATTGGCACAACGGGGCCGACCTCTCTAACTCACAATATAATTAATATTAACCAGATTAATTATATTTTACATTAATTATCAATTACTTTAAGGTGAGACCGACCTGTACCCTTTACATTACAATTAGGGTTACATGCAACTTTGACTCTTGAACAATATAGCAAGGGATCTCATACACCCACTAGTGCTCAATCACTAGGGGCACATCCATAGGGATGTCCATATCTATGGCTCACTGCATTACACTTAAGAACCACTCTTACTAGTGCTCAACCACTAGGATCACGTTCACCTGTGCTCGTCCACATGCACGTCCACTCAACAGATCTTCTTTCCCACTGCATTACATATGAGAGTCATTTGGAGTTCATCATCAACTCTCTGCTCAGAGGAGGCTAATACATCATCTTCATCTCTGTCTCATGACGATGCACCCAACTCTTTGGGAATTCACACGTTCACCTTGTGCTCAGCCACAAACACCTCCAACTCTGCAGATCTCCTTTCTCACTGCGTTACATAGGAGAATCATCTAGAGTTCTTCTCAACTCTCTGTAAGGAGGAGGACATCTCTATGTTCCAGCTCTGTCTCAGATAGGAACCACACACCCCTCTCAGGGGCTCTCTCTCAGGTTTGTTTCCTAAAAAATGTCTCACATAGCTGCAATCATCAACAATTATTTACATGTGTGTTGTGGATTTAATTAATTAAAGGAGAAGCAAAGGTGAAATTAGGGCCTGTAGTGCCCATGTTGAGCATGCAAATTCGTTGTATGCTCTGAGGAGTGAAAGGGCTTGTTGGGCCTCAAATTTAAAGCAAGGATTAGAGCAACCTTGCTGGCTAGATGTTTGACTATGTCTTTGAGTTTGTGGTGAAGGGAACTTGTAGGGGGTTGCAATCCCCATTGTCATCTATGTAGTTGCATTCTCAACTAGGAAAGTTGAGTACATGACAACCACTCATGCAATAAGGAAGTTGTATGGTTGCAAATATTATGTTCCAGTGTTTGTTTTATTCAGAAAGTAGCAATGATAGGTTGTGATAAATCAAGTGCAATAATTCTAATAAAGAACCCTGCTTATTATTTCAAGACAAAGCATATTGATATACAATACCATTTTGTTAGAGACACGGTTGAACACAAGAAAGTGTTGCCAAAGAAGGTTGATATATTGAAGAATGTTGTAGACTCATTAATAAACATTGAGAAGTTCTCTCAGTGTAGAGAATCAATGGGCATAACTACCCTTAGTAGTTGATTATATGAATTCCTTGCGTTTGACCCCATTTTTGCAAATAATACAAGTGGGAGAATGTTGGACATGTGTTGTACTCTTTGCAAGTAGACTTAGTCTCATCTCAACACAAAGGGGGTCTGAAGGGGTGAGCATTTAACTTCTCCCACATCCCCTTTCTCAATGGGATTTTAGAGACATTAAGAATCACATAATTTACAAGAACAAGGTGGATCGTAGATTATGCTCTCTTACCCGTCTTGATCCATTATTCGTCACTTATATTTACTAGTCTCTTAATAACAACAATACACAAATATTTATTTCTAAGTGCTTCTTCCATCTTTATAATCATTAAACTTCTCAATATCCACCTTCATTGCCATTAGATATCATGAAAAACTTAGCTGATTAATCTAAATACAAAGGTTAAAATAACTTTAAAAAACATAAAAGATAATAATTTCTTATGCTTTATTCATCCTTTTATCTTTTATAAAGAGATAAAAATTTTAAACAATTGTTTTTTCACTCCTTAAAAACCCGAAACGAATTTGACAATTCCATATTCACTCCATTTTACCATTGGAATTTGATACTTTAGATTGTAAAAAATGATTACCACATATTGCAATAAATTGCAAATCCCAAAGGTACCCTCCACCCTTCCACATGAAGTTAGCAATTAACTAAGAGCAAAACCCTATGTTTACTTTTCCTTTCCTAATTGGTGGATAAGTGAACCCAGGCCTTGCTTGTGCGTCCCACTAGCTACACAAAGTTATGGCTCTGTCATGCGTCCTATGGTGTGTGTAAGAACACAGGGAAGCAATGGGATTTAGAGGGCCAACTCAGTGTAGGCTCCTCATCTTCGCTAGGTTTCAAGACTCCCTACAACGGATCGTGTAAAACTGCCATTAATTTTTTTTTTTTCTAAAAATAAAATTTCAGCCTTGGATCTTTTATCCAAGGAATAATGGCGAAGGAATAGATTGTCGGAATAATGTCCGAGAATAGATACTCTAGAATGTCATGATGGTTTTTTTTATAAGAGGTTATAGGTTTAAATTTAAAAAAGTGTAGGGTATGTACATTTTCATAAATTTTAGCAATCAAATAACTATATAAAGGGAGGGGATCCTTATTAGAATAAAGCTTACTTTAGGAGACTAGATTGGGTTGGTTGAAGATTTGTAGGAGTTTGTTGAGATATCTTCTCAACCACTCCCTCCAAGTATGGAATCGGTTGGATTTGAATCCAACTATATATTTACCTATGTATGTGTGTAAGAGTGTAGTAATACAATCTATTGTTTGTGTGTTATTCCTGTGCAATGGCTGCTCTTCCAATTTCTATTTTGGTATCAGAGCTTGGCTGGGCTTAGCTCCTCACGGAGTGCCCAGGAATATGAAATAGTTTGGGAGACGGTTTTCTATACATACGTAGATTAGGAGTGTTGAATTTTTTATTTATGTGTGTTAATTGTTCAATGCATTGAGTGAGAGTATTCAGGGGGGATCTCCATGTCTCAGAGAGGGTTTCCACGCAATCGTCATCCGAGAGGCTGCGACAAGAACATAAATTCCCCGACGCCTTCAAGTAGGAATTCCTCAAGCATTTCCCGATCAGAGAGAAGCAACAATACTCCCCGTCGTGGATCATCGATCGAGAGCAATCCTGGACCTTCAAATGAACATCGTTTCTCCAGGTTTGGATTTCAATCATCTCCATCAGAAATGGAGAGATGGCTGGAAAATTAGGTTACGTTTCTTGCAACCCATCTAATTTCTTATCTCACTTCACCTGAAGGGCTTAGTATATTGAGTCAGATCGCAGATAGCCGTTTTCTGTCGTCTAAAATAGTCATAAAATTAACCAAACTTGTGACCCAGGATGAAATAAGATCAATCCTAGAAATGTATGATACCAATAAAATATACGGAGTATTTCTGGGGTCTGCTTTTCTCACGCAGATTCAAGCGCATATTGGAGACATGATCGAGCCAAGGCTCGAGGATTTGTGGCCCTTTATTCATCTTTTGGATGAGTTGCAGAACCAAACATCTGATGGATGGAAATTCCTTCCGGTTGAGACCATCAGAGAAGCCATTAATGGGATTCAAGAGGGTGCTGAAAAGATTGAACTGTCTGAACATTTCTCTAAGCTCGTAGAATATTGAAATAAACTAAAAAGGCTTCAACAACTTTCCAAGCCCGAAGATTGTTCTCAGAGTCGCTGTTGTACGAAGTCCACGACAACTTTTGCCCCTTTCTTGGTTGCATTCGTCAGAGTTTTATGTCAAATTGGTTATTTTTATATTGTTTAAGTTGTAAAGAAGAACCAAATTTTGAACATAGTGATGTAATTCAAGCTTGTAGTTCTTGCGTGTTCTTCGGTGCCACAAGAGCATGTTACTAGTTTGATTATGTCCAATATGTTATAAGTTGTAGACTCTTGTTGTACTTCGGTGCTCCAAGATCGACAATTACAAGTTACATTTACCTGGTGAGTTTAAAGTTTTGTGTGTAAATGTTTATGTAAAAATAAGAACTTGTATTTTGATGCAAGTTGGTAGCCCCAGTATCAAGTACATTGTTTTTATTGGAAGTCACCTTGTGTAAAGGAATGTTGAGGACATTCTGTATCCAAACTTTTCTTCTAGATACTGAAGGATAGCTGAAAGAAAAAAATCCTACAAATGAAGGCAAGTTCATAGAATGCATCAATAATTGTCAACTTTTATCACGGAAGCCCCGATGAGCCAAGTTGTCAAATTGTCCAGTATACAAGTGCAAGAAAGATGGTCAGAGGCGTTTTAAATTTAAATGTGTCGATGGAAAGCTCGAAGAAGAGGAAGAAGAAAGAGCGGAAGCTGTGTGATTGCAGAGTGAGTTTCAGTGCTGAGGAAGACCAGATCAGACAGACAGATGAAAGTTCTAGTGTTGTAATCTTTTGTGTTGTATTGTAATTTGTAAAGTAAGCATTAAGGGAGGGTATTAGAATAAAACTTACTTTAGGAGACTAGATTGGGTTGGTTGAAGATTTGTAGGAGGTTGTTGAGATATCTTCTCAACCACTCCCTCCAAGTATGGAATCGGTTGGATCTGAATCCAGCTATATATTTACCTATGTATGTGTGTAAGAGTGCAATAATATAATCTATTGTTTGTGTGTTATTCCTGTGCAAATCTTATATATCGATTTAGAATCCCACTTGACCATGATCTTAAAAATATTATTATTATTATCAACTAATTATATATATATATATTTTATGATAGTGAAAAAAAAGATAATGAAAAGCTCAAAGAAAGATCTATTTGCCTAGGAGTTGGCTTTGTCACTTGACTAGTGAATATGGTTCTGACTCTTAGTTACAACGATTAGGGTTATTGCGTCCCCATGGTTATGACGGGCAACTTTTGATATATATGTATGTGGGCGCAAATGAATATAGCTCAAAGCTTTGCGTCCAAATGGATATGACAAGGATTGCTTTATATATATGGGGTGCGTGGGGTATTAAAACAATGGCGAACATCCTACCGCAAATTAACAATCCACCAAAAGACTTTCCCTTTCCTACCAAAAAAATTGATAGAAATTATTGTTACATGAATGGTGTTTTACGATTACACGATGGAATAATGTTTTAAGGATTTATAAACAAAAATAGACCTATAGTTAAACATTCATAAATAAATTAACCACTCAAAATCCAATAACATCTAACAAAAGTGAAACGTTGTCATTTTATAAATTATTAAAAATCATTTTAAGTGATATAATTTTGTTTAGATAAAAATCCAATAACATCCAACAAAGTGAAACATTGTCATTTTATAAATTATTAAAAATCATTTTAAGTAATATAATTTTGTTTAGATAATTATAATAAATTAAATGATGTGAACTAATAATAATTATCTTTATTATTTATTAACAATTAAATTATAATATTTTTTACTAAAGAATTTAAAGAATTTAATAAAATTTAAGTAACTCTAAATTTTACACACCAAAAACATTTAATATAAAATCTACTTATATACTAGGTCAACCATATTATAAAATAATCACATTATAAAAGTGATTGATATATGGAGATTAAAAGCTAAAAACACGTGTGCAACATACAAGCAAGTCAATCATATAATTATTAAAGTCCATATGTATACAACAAACATTTTCTTATACAAACACTCATCAAATATGTAGAAATTTAAAATGACAAAATCAACTTATAAAAAATTCTGTCATACACTTAGCAATCTAGAGATAACTGTCTCAAATGAACTCTGAAATGTATAACCACACTAAGAAAATACCATAAGTAGAAATACACATTGTCAAGCATTTTAGTAGCGGAATAAACACAATGAACAACAATCATTCAACTCAGAAATACTCAGAAATTTAGGCAATGCTAGGAAAAATCCCAATGTGGGGAAACCCAATGAGAGGGAGATTTTATTAGATTCAGGAAAGATATATCTGCAACAATAATAAAAATACAATTTCTAGCAAGAGAAATCCACTTACAACACACTAGAATTGCCCCAAAATATTTTTCCTTGGAAAACATGCCAAACCCGTACTACTGTACGACCTGCCCATAAAACAACACCTTGGAAAATGTGCCCATAGTATGCTATATGACCTGATCTGTACGACCCTGCTGTAGCAAGAAAAACCCTGCAACAACCTTAAAATTCGTGCCACACTTTGCCTCAATTTTCATGCCCTCTTTCCCTTGCTGTACAGACTGTACAAATTGTATGGATCCGTACAATACGACCTCGAACAACAACAATAAATATCAACACTCACACATAAATATTCTCTTGGGATTTGTGCCCGATCTCTTTTGGGAAATGTGCCCTTCTTGTTGCCCTAACTTTCCTCTCTCAAGCTATCTAAGAAATCTTTCTCAATCTCCTTCTCATTGTGTCTTGCAGACTACCTAATGCATTCTCTTATAATCTGAAAGTGACCCTTCACCTTCTCCAACCCTAGATTTAATGGCCAAGATTTAATCTTGCCTTTAGAAGATCAATGGTCATGATTCATTCCCTCCAAAATAAATCACTTTAAAATATTAAAGTATTTTTTCACTTTATAACATAAGTGCACTTTATGAGATAATATCACTTTAATATTAGAAGGTACACTTTATTAAAAAGTCACTTTAATAAAATGACCCACTTTATCACAACTTTATAAAAACCCATTACAAAGTCAAGTGTCTAGTAGTGTAGGTACAAGGTTACTTCTGCATATAACACACACATGCAAAGTACCTCCCGAGCTAAAAAGCTAACATTCCCTCTTAGCGAGGGATGTACTCACTGCCATCATCATCATCCGGTCCCATCACACTGTTCTGAGTAGGAGCTCCCTCTGAACTTGGTGCCATCCTCAACACCCGCACATAACTCGAACCAGAAGACATCCTCTTGATAGCTACTCTGAACCCTGATATCCTAGGAGAATCCACTCCACCTTGAGCATCGATTTGATCACACCAGCTGAGCCTCATGCCAGTGCTAAGAAGAGACTCCCTCTCTTCTCTCGGAATGCAACACTGAATCCTTGGGCCCACCGTAGTCTTAGGAGCCTCCTTCTCCTCATCCGACGCTGAATCATAACATGAAGGTTGTCCCTGCAACATGTACAACCTGTCAACCTGATCACCAATCAACCGTGGTTCAACTAGGTCCACTCCCTCTCTATAGATAAATACATGTCCCCTCTTCAACAATGTACAATATCCATCATTCTCCAAGGCTAAGACTGAATCATAAACTAAAGGTTGTCCTTGCAACATGTACAACCTGTCCACTTGATCACCAATTAGTTGTGGTTCAACTAGGTCCACTCCCTCCCTATAAATAAATACATGTCCCCTCTTGAACAATGTACAATATCCATCATTCTCCAAGGCTAAGACTGAGAGCAAGTTAACCCTCAACCCTGGAACAAAGAGAACTCCATCAAGTTCCAGGAATCCTCCATACTTGAGTCATAATAGAACCTTTCCAACTCCACATACAAGTCACACCATACCACCTTCACTATCCACCAGTCGGTCAAGACCTGTCTCTGTGACAATAAAGAATGCTCGCCAGATTCCCATCATGTGACAAGAGGCTCCACTGTCAACAATCCCTCTGATATCACCCCCAAATCCTCTACTACCGACATTGGATACTAGAATAACCAAAGAAAATTCATTATCAAACTTGGAAGAAAATCCTCCATGGCTGCTGTAACAGCTGTCTCAGGCCCCTCTTGTTCCTTCCTCCTCCTCTTCTTCTCATGACATTGAGAAGCAAGGTGCCCCAACTGATTACAACAATAACATTTGACTTTACTCAAGTCCCTCCTGAAATTTCTTTTCTTCTTGTTCTTTGCAGCAAGAACAACATTATCCTAAGCTTTGTCTTCCTTCGGACCACTGCTATGAGACCCCATCCGGATCTCCTCTTGAGTGAAGTCGTCCCACAACTTGCTCCAATCTAGAAAATTTTCTTGACCCACCACACACTTCACAAAGACACCCAATTCCTTTGTGAAGCCTTTCAAGGCTATCCTCCCCAACTCGACTTCTGAGATGATCTCTCCCACTACAACTAACTTGTCCTTAATTTGGGCTAGCTGGGTAATATAGGATGCAACATCCTTACCCTTAGCCATCTTCGAGTCATGCAACTTATCTTTCAAGGCCATCTTTCGATTGACATTCTTAGCCTCAAATAAATTCTTCAAAATTTCCCACATCTCATAAGCTTTCTTCTTAGACA
Source organism: Picea engelmannii (assembly GCA_009831015.1). NCBI lineage: Eukaryota > Viridiplantae > Streptophyta > Pinopsida > Pinales > Pinaceae > Picea > Picea engelmannii. The sequence goes on along the minus strand of ML778476.1, from coordinate 768,000 downwards.
GATGTGGAATGAGAGGGTCCTTCACACCATCCAGAATGATCCTTTGAGCTTTGGCCTCCTTTACTTCATGCAAATCCAAAGCAACATGATCTAGTGTGGGAGCCATAACAACATAACTGACATAGTTCCAAATCTTGTTCTCCTTGAGAACAACTGACATCCAGACCTTCCATTGCAAATAGTTGGAAATGCCATCCAATCGATCCTCAAATCTAATGCATGCAACCATATTCCCTGTCACTATTCAAAGGAAAACAAACAACATATTCCCCCATTCAAACTTGCCCAAAAATCTCATTGCTCACTGTAACTCAGAGCCCAAGCTCTGATACCATGTAGAAATTTAAAATGATAAAATCAACTTATAAAAAATTATGTCATACACTTAGCAACCTAGAGATAACTGTCTTAAATGAACTCTGAAATGTATAACCACACTCAGAAAATACCATAAGTAAAAATACACATTGCCAAGCACTTTAGCAGCAGAATAAACACAATGAACAACAATCATTCAACACATAAATACTCAGAAATTTAGGCATTGCCAGGAAAACCCCAATGTGGGGAAACCCAATGAGAGAGAGAGATTTTATTACCTTCAGGAAAGATATATCGTCATCAACAATACAATTTCCAACAAGAGAAATCCACTTATAACCCACTAAAACTACCCCCAAATATTCTTCCTTGGAAAATGTGCCAAATCCGTATTGCTGTAAGACCTTCCCAGAAAAAAATACCTTGGAAAATGTGCCCACAGTATGTTGTACAACCCTGCTGTAGTAAGAAAAATCCTCCAACAACCTCGAAATTCATGCCACACTTTGCCTTGATTTTCATGCCCTCTTTACCTTGCTGTACGGAATGCACGGATCCGTATAGTACGACCTCCAACAACAACAATAAATATCAACACTCACACGAAAATATTCTCTTGGGATTTGTGCCTAATCTCTTTTGGGAAATGCACCCTCCTCGCTGCCCTAACTTTCCTCTCTCAAGCTATCTAAGAAATCTCTCTCAATCTCCTTTTCATTGTGTTTTGCATATTACCCAATGCATTCTCTTATAATCTGAAAGTGACCCTTCACCTTCTCCAACCCTAGATCTAATGATCAAGATCTAATCATACCTTTACAAGATCAAGAGTCATGATTCATTCCCTCCAAAATAAATCACTTTAAAATATTAAAGTACAAAGTCAAGTGTGTAGTAGTGTAGGTACAAGGTTACTTCCGCATAAAAAGACACACATATAGAGTACCTCTCGAGCTAAAAAAATTACAAAATATTCCACAATAAAGATTTAATTGATCACTCAAAATCACACATCCTTCATTTTTAATGCTCGACATTGAGGGAAGGGCATTGAAGCAACGCTTGTCACCATTGTTGAGCTTATACCATACTACACCAACGCCTTTATGGTGAGCTTACAAAGAGAGGATTGGTTGGTTCGATCAAAATTTTGTATGGATGGAATTACGTCCGGAAATCGGGCTGGTAAAGAATTCCAATAGCCAGCCCGCCATCTCAAAATATTACAATGACGCAAATGCTGATGTGTATGGTACGTCATTTTGCAGAGTTTAGGGTGTGGAGCAGAAAGAAAAACTTTGTCTGCTTGCCTATGAAAAGAATGTGCATCGTTGAGTGATTTTGGAAGATTTTTCGCTGCAGAGTTGCTCCTCATTACCTGGAGAGCCTGATGCTGAAGTGTTCATTGTGTAATGCTGAGAAGACCAGAGCTAGGTCTCTACAATTGCTCCTGGTTGTTGATTTAATCAACGATCTTTATTCATTGCGGAGCCGGCAAAGTCATGGGTGACGTGGGCAACCGGGGAACTCCACAATGAATCCCAGCTATCGATTAAATCGATGATCCTTATAAATTGAGGCGACAATCCTATAAATTGAGATGTCAATGTCATTTTGGGTATGAATATGAGTTATTTTGGGGTATGAATATGAGTGGTTTTAATGGTTAAGAAATCTTTAAAATATATTATTATTATTTCATCTTTTTTCCATTAATTACACAGCAACTTGGGTTCATTCTCAATTAATTTATATGAAGCTTTGTTCGATTAATTTATTTTAATGGCTTTTTCTTTTACACCTTTACATAGTCTTGCTCTACCCATTTATACATTGCGGCTAGGTTTTTATTGAATTCTTCAATTAAAATTAATAAGATGGGTATGGAGAGCAACCCGTGCCACCCTCTAAACCAGTAAGACCTTTCATGTTTTAATGACAGTGTCAATTCCTTTGGAGGGGATTAATGATTATTAGTTGGAGTATTTATTTCTCATAATTAATGGGAGAATGGAAGGGAAAGAGTAGGTAGGAGGGAGACATTTATTATTATTATTATTATTATTTTTGTTTTTAAAAGAGTATATGAAGGGTAGATAAGGTTTTTTTAGTGATTTTTTCAATTATAATTAATATGATGGGTATGGAGAACCACTAGTGACACCCTCCCAACGAGTAAGACCTCCCATCTTTTAATGACACCACCAATTCTTTTGGAGGGGGATCAATGATTATTGGATGGAGCATTCAATGAAAATAACTAATGAGAGAATGAAGAGTAGAAGTCTCAAGGGAAGGAAAAAGTAGGAGGGAGGTTTTTTTTTTTTGGTGCTTTGAAGGAGTGCATGAAGGGAAGAGAAGGCTCCTTTATTGATCCTTTAATTAAAATTAATGCATGGGTATGGAGAACAACTCGTGGCACCCTCCCAATGAGTAAGACCTCCCATCTTTTAATGATGCAAGGAGGGGATCAAGGATTATTGGATGGAGCATTCATTTAGCATAACTAATGGGATAATGGAGAGTAGAAGTTTCAAGGGAAGGAGAAGGTAGGAGGGAGGCTTGTTGCTTTTCTTTTGGGGTGTCTTTGAAGGAGCGTATGAAGGGAAGAGAAGGCTCGAGGAGGGAGGATAAGAAGAGCAGAAAAAAAAGATGCTCGATTTTGGTGTTCATGGAATGGGAGAATGAAGAGTAAATGTTTCGAGAGGGACGAAAAAGGTAGGAATGAGGCTTTTTTTTTTTTATATCTTTGAAGGAGCGCATGAAGAAGAGTAGAGAAGGCTTAAGAAGGAGGAGAAGAATAGAAAAAAAGCTGCCCTATTTTGATGTTCAGGCCATGAAGAACGAAGGGTTGAAAGGAGAGTGGAGAACAAAGAAGATGAAGAAGACAACAGAAAAAAGAACACAACCTTCAGAGGAGGCACACAAAGAACAAAAGAGAAGAATAAAGAACATAGAAGAAAAGGGAAGAAGGAAAAAAAATGAAAGAAGAAGAGCTACACTTGAAGAAGAAAGAAATAGAGAATACAATACAGAGAGAAGAATACTTTGTTCACAAAGGTTCTTAAATTATTATTGCAAATGCTTGGACTAAGACCAACATGTCTAATATTTTAAAGAAGAATTAAAGGGTCCATGCACCCAATTGTAATATGACAAGAAGAATCCCAGAAAAGCTTTGTTAATGTAAATTGATGTAAATTTATTGAGAATTAATAAAAGGCCTCTTGAATCGAGGATTTGAAGTTAGACTTCTCTGTGTTAGATACCTAAGTTTATTGGATGAGACTTTGGATAGGGTGTTTTTGAATTTAAGCATGTAAAACACTTTATATCTGTGTTTGTGGATTTAATTAGTTAAAGGAGAAGTAAAGGTGAAGTCAAGGCTGTAGTGCCCCTGTTGAGTGTGAATTTGCTGTGCACTCTAAGGAGTGAAAGGGCTCATTGGGCCTTGAATTTAAAACAAGGATTAGCGCAGCGTAGCTAGCAAGAGATTTGACTTCGTCTTTGAGTTTGTGGTGAAAAGGACTTATAGGGGATTGCAATCCTCGCATTGTCATCTCTGTAGTTGCATTGTCAACTATGAAAGATGAGTACATGTTAGCCACTTATGGAATAAATAAGTTGTATGGTTGCAAAGATTGTGTTCTGGTATTTTTTTTTATTCAGAAAGTAGTGAGGATATGTTGTGATAGCTCAAGTGCATTTTTTCTTAGCAAAGAACCCTTTTTATTATTCGAAGACAAAGCATATTGATGTAAAATACCATTTTGTTAAAGACATGGTTGAACACAAGAAGGTGTTGCTAGAGAAGGTGAATACATTGAAGAATGTTGCCTACTCATTGATAAATATTGAGAAATTCTCTTGGTGTAGAGAATCAATGGGCATGACTGCCCTTAGTAGCTAATTATATGAATGCCTTGTGTCTAACTCCATTTTTGCAAAGAATAAAACAAGTGGGAGAATTTTGGACATGTGTTATACTCTTTGTAGGTAGACTTAGTCTCATCCTAGCACAAAGGGGGTTCTAGGGGGTGATCACCCCTCGGGTTTGTTTTTGGTGAGTTTTGTGTTTTTTTGACCCATTGTAAACTAATTATGGTCTAAGAATTAGGGTTGTAATCTAATCCGAGTTAATGGATTAGGGTTTGGATGCTATGACTTACTTAAATATAGAGAGAGGTTTGAGTATTGTTTTTCTTACACAGATTTATCTAACTCTTCAATTTCCTCTTCCTATTATCCAATCTACCCTTGGACTTGAATCTACTATGAAATCCATTATCTTTCCTTTCTCTAGACCTCTTGTAAATAATGCCATTGAATCTAAAGACACTCATACTGATAGTCACATTGTTTCCTCCTTGAATAACTATCCCATAATGGTCTCAATCTTGAGATTATCCCCACAAGATCCACTGGTCGCTTTTACCAAATTCTCCCATGAATTTGGCATACTAACAAGGAGAGCAATACATTGATCCTCTGAACTCAGAACTCCATTGATCTCCAATAAAAGCTAGTTGTCTCATCAATGCATTAAACTCATTTAGATACTCGAAAAAACTTTATTCCTTTCTTCATCTTTAATGCATAAACCTTTCTTTTCAATGACATCTTATTGACCAATGACTTGAAAGCATACAAAGCATTTAGCTTCTCCCACATCTCCTTGATTAGTGAATGGGGTTTTGGAGATCACATAATTTGTAAGTATGCTAGGTTTATCCATCTTGATGCATTCTTTGTCTCTTATATTTGTTGGTCTCCTAACAACAACAATACACAACAAAAGTGATTATGCTAGGTTTATCCATCTTGATCCATTCTTTGTCTCTTATATTTGTTGGTCTCCTAAGAACAACAATAGAGCAAATATTCTTTGAAGAGGCCAACTCAGCTAAGCTCGCTACGTCCAATACATACTCCTTCAAGACTCCTTATAACGAACTGTATAAAACTGCCATTTTGAATCAATAGCATTTTTCACGCCAAGCTTCATTGAAAATGAAATTTCAATTTTGGATCTTTCATCGAAGCTGTAACATCCCAGCGATAATAGACCACTCAACTCAGGATGTTATCGCTATTATATTATCTGTCACTAATTATTATATTAATACTTTTATCGCGTTGCGGAAAAGATAATGGAGAGCCACAAGGAAGATCTGTTTGCCTCCGGAGTTGGCTTTCTCACTTGACGACTCTTGGTTCTGACTCTTAGTTACAATCATCCTGCTTTTCACTGATATGACAAGCAACCTGTGCGGGCGCAAATGAATATAGTTCAAAACTATTGCGTCCACATGGACATCACAAATTCCTCCCAAAAGACTTCCACTTTCCTACCAAAAAACTGATAGAAAGTATAATCACATGATGGGAATAGTGTTTTATTACTTACTCTCGAATTTAAATGGATTTCATGAGTTTATATGACTCAGATATGAGTTTATATGACTCAGATATGAGTTTATATTAATCAGATATAAGGAAATAAGTTAAATTAATGACTCGACCCAAATACATCTAATAAAAATAAAAACTTATGCTTTTACAATAGTATCAAAATCATTGTAAATAACATGTTTTTACTTTTTTACAGAGTATAATCAATGGTATAGTTTTTCTTAAATAATTATAATAAATCAATAAGTATTTATCAAAATCATTGTAAATAACATGTTTTTACATTTTTACAAAGTATAAGCAAGGGTATAGTTTTTCTTAAATAATTATAATAAATCAATTAAGTATCAAAATCATCAT
>ML778476.1:744922-756490 GCA_009831015.1 Picea engelmannii | reverse complement strand
ATATAAATATATTATTACCATGACTAAGCTAGGTGAAAGGTGTGATGCTTAGTTATGCTTATACTGTAAGATCAGTGAAATCAGGTTGGTTTAAGCTCAATATCACTAATGTTGGAAAGCAAAACAACCTGTAATGTGCAATTTTGATCTGTAGGCGGATCTGAAAAAGGAGATATGAAACAACTTGGCCTCAATCTGGGGAATGATTAATTAAATTCAATAATATATATATATATATATATATATATATATATATATATATATTTTGATAGAGATAACGACAACGTTGTATTCGTAATCAAAAATTCTAAATTAACATCAATACTACCAAAAAGTCAACAAAATGCTATAAAAGTAATAAAAATTCTAAATTATTAATAATGGATGTGAATTACCTTTTCTACCAACCAAGTATGTATGGAGTTATTAAGTTACCCAATTGAAACTATCCAAAAGAAATAATAATAATCATAATAATCATCATTTTTTGAATTATCATTTTTTGTTTGTTTGTTAATAATCATAATAATTGAAACTACCCAAAAGAAATAGAAAATGATAATGAGTGTTATAATAATATATAAAATAAATATTTCATGTATAAATATCTATATAATAAAAAAAACTAATCAACAAGTTTTTTATAATAATATTAGTACAATAAATTGTTACTAGCACAACTGCATTGGTGAACGTCTAAAGGGGATGCCAAAGTTTTCTCTCGGACAACTAAAATGCACGGATATAATTTTAAATTAAAAGGTGATTAATTGTGTCCATCTCCAATAGATATACGCCTTTCGGCTTAATTAATATTTATCTTATAACAATGATTGTATAGTAGTGTTGAGAAATATATGCTAAACAATGAAATTTAATATAACTAAATGTATATATAACATATAGTTTTTTGTCAAAAGATTATATATATATATATATATATATATATATATATATATATATATATATAGAAAGAAAGAATAAAATTATTGTTTATGCAAATTGGACAATGATGAAAATAAAAAGAAAACATGTAAAAACATTTAACATAAAACTTTATAAAAAATAAGCAAAATAGTAAAGAAATCATTGTGGAGTAAAACTTAATAGATAAGTGAAATGTTCAATGGAGAGGTTAGCATATGAGGGAAGTAATGTAAAGTGTTTGCAAGTAAAAAATTTTAGGATTAAACTTTATAAGAATAAACAAAAAGATAAAGTGTTCAACTTGGAGTAAAACTTAGTAAGTTAGCATATGGGGGAAGCAATGTAAATAGGTGAATTGTTCAAACTTAGCAACTTAGCATATGATGGAAGCAATGTAAATAGGTGAACTATTAAATGGGAAGGATGGGCTGGAAACAATGTAAATGCTTTGGAGGTTATGATGAGAAATAACAATCTAAAGTGTGCCCATGTTAGAATTGCGAGAAACAAAGTGGGTAGAGTTCTCCGCACATGAGATGGCATTTAACTTGTAAGAGAAGTAATGTAAGTGTGCAGAGTCCAGGATGTGTGGGAACTAGTGCAAAGTGTCCGCACATTATAATTGCAAGAAGCAAACTAGGCAGGGTTCTCCACACCAGAGATGATGTTTGTGCATAATCTTAGAGATGAGTAAGTATACAATTTTTTCTATGTCAATGTTCCTGAACTTTATGTGACCAAGTATAAATTCTGAAACTATCGTAAATATATTATTTATAAATTAAAATTTGTTTTATATAAGGGCTGTAAGAAATGTAAAATGTGTGCATGATAGGATATACGAGAAACAATGCAAAGTGTGCGCAGGTTAGGATTTGCGGGAAGCAAATAGGGTAGATCTCCCCACACAATAGATGTGTTGGATTTATTTCACAGACACCTAAGATTTATTTTTCCTAAGGTTTTTCCTTATTTATTAGTCATTATCCAGTCTCCTATATTTTAGGGGAGAATATTCCACTTGAAGAATATTCTCTTTCAGTTGACACTTCAGTTTGAGTTGAGTTTAGACGCTGCATTGGTTTTGTCACCATGCAACATTGGGATCATCACCATGATAATGCACACTTGCCTTGGGATCATCACCATATTGGCGCATTACCCTTGATTCCTTAATATACTCCTCACTACACTCTGTTTAGTCAATTAACTGAAGACTAGTTGACTAGTTAACTCAACTAGGTGGTAGTTCACTCCCGTAACTACCTCAGAGACTAGACTAGGTGGCAGTTCACTCCTGTAACTATTGGTGTGTGTCAATATCACTCTATACCACCAATATGGTGCATTGGTTCTCCTCTAGTGTGCATTCATTGAGTTATACAGAGTATATCATGTGTAAATGATTCATTATTCAAAATGGTTAATGATAATCCTTCTATTCTTTCTCTCCTTCTTCTTCTTTCTCAATTTCTCTCTACAAATGTGTGTAGTATTTTCTAGCTAGATCTATTTTGTGTAGGTTCAACACATTTACATGGTATCAGAGCCGACAGATTGCTAAGAAAAGATACAACAATTTTTTTTGCAGGTACAAAAGATTGAAGACAACATAAAGATGGATTTCCAAAAATAATTCATTCTTACACCTTACTACTACTTTGTATGGAATGAGAGAATAATGATTCATCTCCGAACCAGAGGATTGTAGATGTTAATCTTGAATACAGATACAAAACTGACACCAACCATAAAAAAATACAAGTACTTAAATCGGATTGATGAAGCACTCATAACGATTTGTAGTCTTATTTCTCTCGATTTCCTTTTTCACATATCTTGTGTAAAACACCCAATGAAACATGGACCACGTTGGAAGGGCTCTTTGGAAAGTAGGATGAGATGAGGGGACACATGTTGGAGGTGGAAATTCTCATATTGGATCCAAAAATCTTCGACAATATCCAAGATTTCTTTACAAAATTCAAGGATTTACTGTCGCAACTCAAAGCTTGCGAGGTTGATAAATCTAAAGAGGAGAAACAAATGGTTCTCACTATTCTCTCCAAACTTGGTCCTGAATTCTATGTATTCGTATCCACATTCCATTCTGTCAGATTTGCCTTTGGAGCCACCTGGAAGATGCCTTCTCTTGAGGGATTTGTCGAATCCCTGACACGAGCAAACCAAGCTCATCAACATGGGAAAAATCAAAGGCCCAAAGGCGCATGCACTTATTGTGCAAGATGGCAGCCACCAATATCAGAAATCTAAAGATAAAGATAAAAAGAAAGCTCATGCACATCTTAAGAAGGAAGGGTACATAAAACCCTTCATCGATGCCTTCGTGTCCAAAGGGGAAAGGGAAGAAAAGGGAAGAAATGCATGTACTGTCACAAAGGATTCCATACAGAATCCACATGCATGCAAAAACAAATAGATCTAATGTCTCAAATACTTCAACAAAACAACCTTGGAGATCACATCCCCGAGGCTGCCAAGAAGAAGAAGCCAAAAGATCCGAATCCCAAAAAAGGCAATTCTAGCCATGCCTTGATTGCCATCAACTCCTCTCCTGATGCTTGGATTGTAGATTCAGGAACATCACATCACATGGTTGCCTCAAAAGAAATCTATTCTTCATTGGATGCATGCAAAGGTCCTCCTATTCTGATGGGGGACAACTCTTATGTCGAAGTCACCAACAAAGGAAGGATTGAACTCACCAATGGAAGCTTCGAGAATGTGCTGCACGTTCCCAAACTTTCCATCAACCTTCTTTCCATGTATCCGATGATGAATTTTGGCACGGGAAAGAAAGTCATATTCACATCGAATTCCGTGGACATCTATGACATGCAAACCAACTCCAGGGTTACTACCGGTGAGGTAAATCATCAGTCTAGATTGTATACATTTTCTGAATTCATTGAACTTGATTATGCTTTACTACTTACTCATGCTAATGAAAGTAGTAGGATATGGCATGAAAGGTTTGGAAATTTGAATTTAAGATACATGAAACAACTTAGCAAACAAATATTGGTTGATGGTCTACCAAACATCCATTTCTCCAAGGGAGTATGTGAGGGATGTGTTCTCGGAAAACAACCTCAAGAGAAATTCGACAAAGGAAAGTCTCAGAGAGCTTCCACACCTTTAGATCTGATCCACAGTGACCTTATGGGTCCTTTTCTACATCCATCCATCAACAAAGTGAGGTTTGTTCTCATTTTTTTTGATGATTTCACATTTTACATGGATCTACTTTCTCAGGAAAAAATCCGAGGTCTTTTAACACCTCAAAGATTTCAAATCCCTAAATGAGACACAGTCCAGAAATAAGATCAAAGTCCTTCGAACTGATAACGGGGGAGAGTATTTCAATCATGAGATCCATGATATTTTCCATGAGGTAGGGATTCAGTTGCAACACACAGTTCCATATACTCCACAACAAAATGAAGTTGCTGAGTGGAAAAACAGATCTCTAAAGGAGATGACATCTTGCATGCTGCATGCAAAGTAACTACCACAGAGACTATGGGCCGAAGCACTTAATTGTGAAACAAAAATCCAAAACAAATCTCCCCATAGATATTTCAAGGATAAGACCCCCTACGAGGCTTGGAGTGGCCTCAAACCAGAAGTGACCCACTTTCGCATTTTCGGTTCACGTGCATGGGCCTAGATTCCCTCTGAAAAGAGGAAGGCACTTGATCCACAGAGCACTGAGTGTATTTTTGTTGGATACCCCGATGGTGTGAGGGGATATAGGATTATTGATCTTTCCTCAGATCGACTCATCATTGAGCGTAGTGTCCAATTCGAGGAAAGTGTCTAGCATGTACCTCAACAACCGCATGCAGACACCTTCATTCTTCCACATGTCCGAGAGGATGAGCATGCACATGCCGACTTTTCTTCAGACGAGAGTTATTATTTAGAGGACTCAGATGATTCAGATTTAGAGTCAGTACAGTTAGATGAAGAGTCAGAGAATCCAGATGTAGTTGCATATCCAGAGTAGAGGCCCAAGTGGGCACATACTACTCTTCAGGATGCAGGGGATCTCTTTGGTGATCCAGCCGATACTAGGAGGACTCAATCTGATTTTGAGGAGCCTCCTGTTGCACTCACTGCCATTGAACCATTTCCATCCATGCATCTTTTCTTGGTTCATTCTTCATATCCACTGTCTTATGGCGAGGCTGTTGAAAATCCCTTTTGGGAATCTGCCATGCAGGAGGAGTACAAATCCCTCCTTGAGAACCTGACTTGGGATATAGTTCCCCTTCCTTCTGGGAGGAAACTTGTCAGATGCAGATGGGTCTACAGGACCAAGAGCGCAGTGGATGGATAGATTAGCATATACAAAGCTAGGTTTGTTGCCAAAGGATTTCAACAGGTGCATGGTATTGACTATGATGAGACCTTTTCTCCAGTAGTGAAGATGGATTCCATACGATTGGCACTTGCCATTGCAACAACCAAGGGATGGGAAGTCCATCATATGGACATGAAGAATGCATTTCTTCACGGTGATCTCTCTGAGGAGATCTATATGGAGCAACCTGAGGGATTTATGCAGGACTCATCTTTGGTTTGTCAACTGAAGAAGTCCCTTTATGGCCTCAAGCAGGTTGCGAGGGCATGGTATGCCAAGATGGACTCCTACCTGCTGTCACAAAACTTTGTACATTGTAAATCAGACCCAAATGTCTACATGCTCAAAATGACTGTTTCAATTCTACTCTTAGTTCTGTATGTTGATGATTTGATGATCACCGGTTGCTCGAATTTAGTGATTGTTGCACTCAAGAGGATTCTACATGACAGGTTTTTGATGACAGACATGATTCCTCTACACTTCTTCCTTGGACTTGAGATCAGTCAGGATGCATAAGGAATGAAAATGTCTCAGGCCAAGTATGAATGATATCTCCTTGAGAGATTTCACATGACAGACTGCAAGTCCGCTCCGACTCCTTTCCTATCAGGAGTCAAAATTGAGGATGATGGGGAGACTCCACTGGTTGAAAACACACTATACAGACAACTAGTGGGGAGCTTGTTGTATCTCACGCACTCTAGACCAAACCTCTCCTATGAAGTTGGAACAGTTTCCAGGTTCATGCAGGAGGCGCATGAGCTACATTGGAAGGCTGCAGAGCGTATCCTTCGATACATACAGGGCACCACCACCTTTGGGATTCATTATGAAACATACTCTACATTATATCTCATCGGGTTTATTGATTTTGATTGGGATGGCGATAACACTGATCACAAGTCCACTTATGGTTACTCACTCAATCTTGGTTTTGAGACTATCTGTTGGTCGAGAAAGAATCAAGCTGCCCTTGCTCTATCTTTAGCTGAGGTAGAGTACAGAGTAGTAGTTAACATAACCATTCAAGCTATGTGGCTACAACATTTTCTCACTGAGTTGGGCATTAATTTACATTGTCCGATCGTCATCTAGTGTGACAACCAGAGCACTCTGATTTTTTGCAGAGATCCAATTAATAGGCAACGAACGAAGCACATCAAGATCCACATACACTACATCCAAGACTTAGTACACAAGGGGATCATCGACCTACCGTTCTGTCCTTCGATAGAACAAATGAAAGACATCTTCACCAATACCTTCACTGAGCATAAGTTCCATTCTCTTCAAAGTTGTCTTGGAGTGAAGGACACAATTGCCTAGCAACTGCCAGTTCTTCTTTTTTACATACATTGTACCTTGGGGGGTTTTTCCCATCAGGTTTTCCCTTTTTCCTCACTTTATTTCGGTTTATCTTTTGTATCTGGGTACCTAACATGGCCTCATTGTTAGGACCCATTCTTTATTTTTACCATAGTGATGTTTAGGGCACCACCACCTTTGGGATTCATTATGAAACATACTCTACATTATATCTCATCGGGTTTATTGATTTTGATTGGGATGGCGATAACACTGATCACAAGTCCACTTATGGTTACTCACTCAATCTTGGTTCTGAGACTATCTGTTGGTCGAGAAAGAATCAAGCTGCCCTTGCTCTATCTTTAGCTGAGGTAGAGTACAGAGTAGTAGTTAACATAACCATTCAAGCTATGTGGCTACAACAATTTCTCACTGAGTTGGGCATTAATTTACATTGTCCGATCGTCATCTAGTGTGACAACCAGAGCACTCTGATTTTTTGCAGAGATCCAATTAATAGGCAACGAACGAAGAACATCAAGATCCACATACACTACATCTAGGACTTAGTACACAAGGGGATCATCGACCTACCGTTCTGTCCTTCGATAGAACAAATGAAAGACATCTTCACCAATACCTTCACTGAGCATAAGTTCCATTCTCTTCAAAGTTGTCTTGGAGTGAAGGACACAATTGCCTAACAACTGTCAGTTCTTCTTTTTTACATACATTGTACCTTGGGGGGTTATTCCCATCAGGTTTTCCCTTTTTCCTCACTTTATTTCGGTTTATCTTTTGTATCTGGGTACCTAACATGGCCTCGTTGTTAGGACCCATTCTTTATTTTTACCATAGTGATGTTTAGGGGGGGTGCTGCAGTTACTTCACACACACCTAGGATTTATTTTTCCTAGGTTTTTTCCTTGTTTATTAGTCATAATTAATCATTATCCAGTCTCCTGTATTTTAGGGGAGAATATTCTACCTGGAGAATATTCTCTTTCAGTTAACACTTCAGTTTGACTAGTTGAGTTGAGTTTTGTCACCATGCAACATTGGGATCATCACCATGCTATTGCGCACTTGCCTTGAGATCATCACTACATTGACGCATTACCCTTGATTCCTTAATCTACTTCTCACTACACTCTGTTCCGTCAGTTAACTGAAGACTAGTTGAGTAGTTAACTCAGCTAGGTGGCAGTTCACTCTTGTAACTGCCTGAGAGACTAGACTAGGTGGAAGTTTAGTTCCATAACTACTGGTGTGTGTTCAGATCACTCTATACCACCATTATGGCGCATTGGTTCTCCTCTAGTGCACATTCATTGAGTTATACAGAGCATATCATGTGTAAATTATTCATTATTCAAAACGGTAAATGGGAATTCTTCTATTCTTTCTCTCCTTCTTCTTCTTTCTCAATTTCTCTCTGCAAATGTATGTAGTATTTTCTAGCTAGATCTATTATGTGCAAGTTCAACACATTTACAGTTGCTTGTGCACAAGGTTGAAATTCATAATATCCTATCAAAATATCATTACTGATATCACTGGTTATTTAAGAGAAGCTCAGAAAAGACAATGTACAGAGCACCAAGGAAATGAAAGGCACTGTAAACGTAGAGAAATTCCGAAACTTCCAGTTTAATAGAAAAATTGTTTTTTAAAGTAGAAGAATGGAAAATAAGACAGTGCAAAGGCATGTGTTCAGGTACTGGACAATGTTCAATTAGTATTATTGAAAATAAGATAGTGCACAAGGATGTGTTGGTATACTGGACAATGTTCAATTAGTATTGTTGATCTCCAAGGGGGATCAAGTCTTGAAAATACGCCGAGTAGGATAAATCCTCCTGCTTTTTTAAAGAAATTAAATGGATCGAGATAAATTTTCATCGTACATGAAATTAAAACAAAACCTTAGAATGAAGCAGGTTTCTTAAGTAAACAATCACAAGGAAAGAAAGGCTTGGGAAATGACCAGGCTATATTCTATTCAATATTTGGTATATGATACAAAATTTACAAATCATAACACATTATTCAAAATATAATTTGGCATAATGAAAGTAAATCGCGACAAATGCAGAGAAATTAACATGATATTTCATTGAAAAACCATTGAGAGTGAACAAAGACTTGAAAATTCAGATTGAGACTGGAAATATGGAAAATCACTAGTCATCTATGCCAAATGAGTAGTTCAAAAATGTCAAAAAATATACAATTGTCTTTTAAATAATGTTTGGTCTGTTGATTTGTATTTAAGTGGTTGACTATGCATTTGAAAAATTATATTGAGATCATAACATCTTTATGGAAAGATTCCAAAGCAAGACGAGAGCAAAAAATTTTTGGGTAAGAAATGATACACCACAAGTTTGGATTAAGTCTTTGTATTATGTGGAAGTGAATTTGTGCGGAGAAAAAAGAAAATCACAAAGTTGTCAATGAGTGGGGGGATCTTTTTCCAAAAACTTCCCTCTTACACAAAAAATCCTTAGTTAACATTCAACATTTTCTCATTACTCATTGCTGTCATTTATAATCAGTTAGATGTGAATACATATCAACAACATATCATCAACAAATGATCTCCACAAGGAACACAAAGAACACAAAGAACACAAGATGTATGTACAATTTTTCTTTTTATTAGACTTCAATCTGGGGTTTAAAAAAAAAAAAATGAATAGAGTACAACTCTACAATAGCACCAACTCTATATGCAAGACTCAACTTACATTCTCAGCACCAACTGAGATGAGGCAACAATCCTCAACAGATATCAATCTGTCAACACAAACAAGTGCATCAACCATGCACCAACCTGTGCCAAATAACCTGTAATCAACCTGTACCATAAACAAGTGCATCCGACCATGTACCAAGTATATACCAATAATGTGTCAAATACTCATCAATATGTACCAACATCATCAACTATACACTTCATGTATGTGCCAACTCATCAACAGCTTGTCTCAACCATGACTAGTTTTGGATTAGTCAACAACCCCAACTTGAAATAATCATAACTTTGTACCTGTAATGAAAAAATATATGAAACTGATATACAATGTTCTTCAGTTTGTTTTGTGAAATTCCTCCAGGTGGAACTACTTGTAACCTCTCAGAAAAGGCGTTATAGCAAAAATGGCATACCTTGCTGAATTCTGGCTTATTCTAGAGAGAGATCTTGTAGGGCATGGCTCACATAAAATATTCATTGAATTGATATGAAACTATTACAAAACATAATACAACCTGTACCCTAACAAACACATTTATTCTCACTGAATTTTGATCTGTTATGAAGAAGTTATGACGTTTTTATCTGAAACACCTGTTTTTGACTAGTTTCAGGACTAGCCACAAACTCTATTTTCCACGGAGTGTAACTCCCAAAATACAATGACCCACAAGATGATTTTTTTACCACAAATATTTGGGTATGTTTTCTCAATGAAATAGCATTTTAATGGTCTGAATCATTATATAAAAACATTTATAGTGAAAATGGTGAGA
Source organism: Picea engelmannii (assembly GCA_009831015.1). NCBI lineage: Eukaryota > Viridiplantae > Streptophyta > Pinopsida > Pinales > Pinaceae > Picea > Picea engelmannii. The sequence goes on along the minus strand of ML778476.1, from coordinate 746,331 downwards.
TGACCTGTAAATAACATACCTAAGAAAGCACCATCAAAAGAATTTATCCTTCCTTGCATTTTAGCCTTATTTTCTTCACCTTTCCTAAGAATTTTGGCTTATATATCCTTGGTTACCTCAGACACATATATATATATTTAATATTCTCAAGTGTGATTAAAATGAGAGAGTCTTGCCTCTTATTTATAATCTCCAAGTAGCTTCCTTAAAAACATCTTCTAGGTCACTTGGCCCCACTTTCCTTATTTTAGGGTTAACCCACTTCTAATTTCTCCATTAAATTTATTATTTAAATAATTTATTTTGTATTCAATTTGAATTATAGTACACTCATCACTTCACTTTATTATTTACCTTTTAAAATCCCTTAAACCACTTTGACTACTTTGACCTTTTGGGGCTTCTAGATGACATGTGAGGGTCCTCCACCTTCGTAAGGCCATAACTCTCAAACCATGAGGAGTTATGTGATGTTCCACATACCACCAGAAATGGCATGAAATTTACTATTCATATAGAATAGTATTGTTTGAAAATATATCATAACTCATACCGTTACCCATCAAACAAACTTGGGTCCATTACCCAAACCTGGGGTCTCCAACTTCTCATGGCCATAACTCTCTAACCGTGAGGAGTTATGTGACGTTCTACATACCACCAGAAATGGCATAACAAGAACTATAAATCTAGGATATTTTCACCAACAATTTACTTGTTCTTCATCTCATTATTCCACATACAAGCATGGGTCCTCCAACCATTCCTCTAGGATAACTCAATCCGCAAAGCGTCTTCCTGTGAGGGATTTCACCAAAAGGGGACAACTTTGGAGTTCATCCATTTGTGCACCTTATCAATCATGATAAGAAAATAATGAGAGCATGGGTCCTCAAACCATTCTTCTAGGATAACTCAATCCACAAAGAGTCTTCCCGTGAGGACTTTCACCATAAGGGGACCACTTTGGAGTTTATCCAGTTGTGCACCTTATCAATCATGATAAGACAATAATGAATCATCTATACATTTTTCCAACAATGTATCATATACCAATGAAACCACATTGATCCATCTTCATCATGTATCAATGACAACTCATTGATCCATCTTCATCATATCAATGACAATGCATTGATCCATCTTCATCTATGCATTCTCATCAAGGACAATACATATTCTATTACATCAATCATCAATCAATCAATCACTTGACATCAATCAATCAAACCATTGGAATCAATGACAACAGGATCCAACAATCTCCCCCCTTTGGCATTGATGGAAATACCAACATTGATGTCAACACCAATTACCAATTATTGATGTCAACATGTAGATAAGGCATGCTCTACATCAATATTCAATGTGACTATCTCTCCCCATCAATAAACATCAATCACATCAAT
>ML778476.1:729176-739559 GCA_009831015.1 Picea engelmannii | reverse complement strand
CCATCTTCATCTATGCATTCTCATCAAGGAAAATACATATTATATTACATCAATCATCAATCAATCAATCCTTTGACATCAATCAATCACTTGACATCAATCAATCAAACCATTGGCATCAATGACAACATGATCCAACACATTTAACAAGTAAAAACATTTGACATAGAACTTAGTAAAATGAAGGAAGCGGAAGAGAAGATGCATATGAAACAATGTAACATGTGCAGACGTTGGGATGTGGCAGAAACAATGCAAAGTATGTGAATGCTAGGATGTGCGGGAAACAATGTAAAGTGTGTGCATGTTAGGTTTTGCGGAAAAAAATAGCGTAGAGTTCCCCACACAACATATGTTTATTTTGTACAATGTTGAAATTGAGAATAGGATATCACAAACTAGTTATTGGTATGCCTGTTTCTTTAACCAAATCTCAGAGAAGACCATCTGCAGAGGAATGAAGAGATTAAAGACAATGGAAAATCATAGGAATCCTAAAAATTTGAACTTAAAAGGAAAATTGCTTTTGTAAATGGGAAGAATGGAAAAGAACAAAATGTACAGGGAAAGGGTTGATCTACTGGACAATGTTCAATGAAAATTGTATTCTTCCCAAACGAGTCTATAGGAAAAATTGATCACTAACAAAAATAACAATTAGTCATGAAAGCGTAATCTAACTTTATGAATTCTTTGTCAATGTCTAAGCCTGCTTAGAAGGCAACTTGTTAATATCACATAAATCATTATCAAGGTTATAAAGACAAAATTTTAAAATGAAAACTCTGGTAACATCCATTACGAAATTAGCAATCCAAAATCAATTAAATGCAGAGGTAATCCATTGAGGAAAAATACATTCCAGTTTAAAATTAAACGCATAGGTAATTTCCTTAAGAAAAATGTGGGGTATGCCTGGGTAAGATCGCAAGGCGATCTCACCAAACCTGGGCATAATCACTCTATAAGGACTCAGAGAATCGCACGGAAATAGACAAGTGTTAATACACCCATAATCGTAGAGAAAATGGACACCAAAATTCCCTAGGCATGTGAAGTAGATATCATAGAGGTTACTGTCTATATTAGCTGAGCAAAGAGGAGGTCACAGAGCTTAGAATTTCCACCAAAAACACAGGGAATAAATGGGTATTAATCACAAGAATTTTTATGAGAAAAGAGGGTGAATGCAGAGCGTTCCCCTCCCATATGCACAGTCATTGTCACATTCCAAAAACGAAGAGAAAAAAGGGGGCGAATTCACCTGCCCAAATGCAGAGAACCATTGGTGAATTATCCTTCCAAGACGCAGAGAACCACCAATGAATTTGCCTGACAGAAAAAATCAAAGAAAAACCAAGATGGTTCAAAGCAGTGAATGCTCCTGACGAATTGGGAAGAATTACTCTGGAAAGTGACCCCACTACAAAAAAATGTAATGATACACATGTAAAATTCACATGGGTTCCTCAACAAGCAATTTGACACCTACATACTAAATAACACAAAGATAGTTTGGTAGAGAATTGTGTGGGTTCCTCACACGCATTTTTTTTTTCTTTTACTTGGCAGAGGTATCATGAATGTAAGGGTTTTATTTTACCGAGGTAAATATAAACTTTGCTAAGTAAAGGAAAAAATCGTTGGGATAATCATCCCAAGCATAAGAAACCACAAAAGTTCATGATGAAGCTGATCGAGAACCCAACAATTTGCTTAGTGGATTCATAAAATCACTGGGTGCATTCCACCACCGTTGGGCAAGGTTTCTATGCAAAAATGTAGAGAAGTAAGTGTACAGGGTAGTGGGTGCTCAAAGAAAAAGAAACATTGAGTAAACTATTTAAACAATCACTGGGTGAAGGAAAACGGATAAAGTAGAGTTTACATGAGGAATCCAACTCTGGTAGTTTACACTCCAAGAAACATCGAATCCAACTCTGGTAGTTTACACTCCAAGAAACATTTCCAATAAGAGAGCCTACGATCGGGGAAAACAAAAAGAAAGGTAAGATGTTCTAAGTTAGAAATTATTCTCGATAACTCCTTCTATGGTACTCAATGGTCAGGGAAGAAAATTCGTGACATATGTTTATCGCATCAACAACATTCTAGAACATTACACATATAACCATTCCTATTACCATATAAGTGATAAGGAGAAAGCATTCGGTAATAAGGTCTTTATACATAAGCGATGTTATCACATAAAGTTGTCAAGGATCGTAGGCCTCAGCCATGACCGCAAAGCACAACACTCAGAGCGACTCATTCTAGGACCGAAATCAATGGCCGAAGACCGAAATAGATCTAGGCCATTCAATTATCCAGAATGCCATGCGTCATGAAATCCTCAGCTCCAGAGGTTTTTCTTAGAGGGAAATGTGGTTTGAGAATTGAAATTCCCGAAGGCCGATTCGTGAAGCAGATATCAGCCGTTGATTCGAAGAGGGAAGATCCGATCCATCAATCTAAAGTTCCAGAGTTGGGCCATTGATCATGAAGCCTCATCTCAGATCACAAGATCAATGGTCACACTCCATTGCGGGGTGGGAAGGTGTGCACATTTTAAAATTTTAAGGGTGGGCTGCAATCAGAACCATGGTTTTTGGAAAGGGATGCATGGAGGTTCATGGTGAATTGCGGGGACAAAATTTGTTTGATTTCAGACCACCCTTGGTAGTGCCCACAATCATGCGATTGCATAGGGTCATGGCCATAGGTCACATTGAGGATGGAGCAATGGAGAGGAACTGTGCCAAAGGCCGAAAGAACCTCGCTCCACATCACCTTGCGCATACGCTATCAGACTGCCACCTGCAAATCTTGCATTGGTCACAGACAAAGACTATTCATGGCCTCGAGGTGTTAGGATGGACTCGCATGAGTCATTGGCACCATCTGAGAACAATTATGGGTATGAGGCCCAGTCCTAATCCCAATGAAGATAGTTATTGAATATCGTGGGCAACAATTGAGACCTCACCTCATCCCATAAATGGAAAACATGTAGAGAGAAGTCGTAAAGGCAGACTGTCAATCTGAAGCTTCCTTATGGACATATTTTCCTGTAAAGCACATAACTACGCATGGCTCACATCTGACATGAGGAGGCCTGCATAACCTAACAGAGCAGGCGCCGAATGAAAGCGTTAATGCAGTGGTCTGATCACACTCCTGGTGGTTGCAACATTTTTGAGTATATATAGGCAATTTTAGTATTTTGTTATGGTCGATGGTTGAACAGTGCTCCTGTATTGTAAACTTTTGATGAAGAACACTGGTTCTCTGGTTATGTATTTGTTTTTGAGATATCTTGTTTCATGAAAGTCAGCTTCTTATCCATCTTATTTTCCTCTGATACTGAGAGAGTTCATGTTTGATTGACTCACATGGATTTTTGTAACTGTATTATGATAAATGTTTGATTATAGTACTGTTATGATTTCTTTCCTTCCTTGAAATTTGAATCCAAGAGGACCTTGTGTTTAAGTTTTTCCTCCTTAGGCTGCTGGAAAATCTGATGTTCATAGCGAACCTCTACACTTTTTCTCACTAAATATTACTCCTACTCACCCTTACTCTAACTTACTGACTGAAGTTGATTCAAGACCTCAATGGCTAGTGCATGCTAGTCCAAATTTTCTAAGTTAGATCATTATTATCTCAAGTCTTATCCATTTGAACCCCTTAAAACTCATTTACATTTACTATATAAATTGATGGGTACTAGGATTATCCTCATTATAGTTTGAGGGTGATTCCTAGTGCTAATCATCTAAATGGTGCCATTTTCGAAGACAAATTTGAGCAGATTGAAGAGCTCCCTGGGAAGAACAACATAGATCCAAATCTTGATGGTAGACAAGAGAGGGATACAAAAAGTTGACTGAAATCATCTACCTGGCGACTCCACAATCAGAGACTCTATTGGGGAAGATCCTATTGACATAAATATGAAGGGAATGACCAGGTATCAGCTTATGAGCTTTCTGCACGAACTTTTGTTATTCTTTATCAACTCATTTTTGTTTTTCCCTTCACATATAAAGAGGATCATTTTTTGCTTTGTTTATTTGGTTGATCACAAACCTTCCTTTATATATCCATCCTTGGAGGAAGAATCCATACTTTTTACCTGTGTTGTAGATGCTGATCCTATATCCTCAGCTCAACCTATTCATAAGGATAAACTTCATACTAAGATCCCTCCTGGATTCAATCACCCTTGCATCCCTGAGGAGGTTGAAATTGATCCACAACCTCCTCAAATCTCATACATCCTCCTATTACCGTTGAGCCTTGCCATCAGTGTGTTAATCCTCACATTCAGCCCACTAGTTTTCAAACTAGAATCATAGACATGCTGTTTAAACCTTTAAAGCTTCCATATCATCTTCATCCTTATCCTCTTGATTTCTTTAAATATCTTCCTAATTTTTTTGGGGAAGATCATGTTACAATTGAGAGTCATGTGGAGGCCTTTGAGAACTTTGTTGGTCAATTTGAGATTTCTCATGATGATGTTGCCAAGAGATTGTTCTCAAATTCATTGTTTGGAGATGCTGCTGTGTGGTTTAAATGTTTGGGAGTTGACTCCATTGGTTCTTGGGTTGAATTATGCAATGCATTTTTGAAGTGGTGGGGTGAGAACAAGTCCCTTGATTAGTACTGGGATTATTTTAATGCATTGAGGAGAGGGGAAGAGGAATCCTTGGCCTTCTTCAACATGAGTTTTTACCATGTGTATCATAATATGCTTGTAGAGATCAGACCCACAAAGACTGTTTCCATGGTGTACTATGTCATGGCTTAGCATTAAGATATTTTCCTTCACTCGGGAGAAAGGAAATCAACATCTTTATCTCAGTTATTCATGGATGTTGGGGAAGTGGAAGAGAACCTCCGAGCTTTTGGAAGGAATCAAAGTCAGTATCATCTCAACTTTGAGTGTAAGGAAACTTTTTCTTGCTGTCCATATGAAGGAAAAGCTATGGATGATTTTGTCTTCCAAGCATGTATCAATGAACAAACCTGTATTGATAGAAATCATGTGTATGAACAACTAGGAGGAACAATTACTACTGTTCCTGAAATTGATATTTTTAACAGTTATTTTCCTGATAAAATTACTGATTTAAAGGCTGATCATATATATGAAAGACAACCCCTTTTTGATGAATATCCTAGTGATGATGAGCAACAAGCTTATCTTGTATTTGATCACTATGAAGACAATAAGGATGATGCATAGGTTGGCCTTGTCACGAAAGACATAAAATTTGACCAGGAGCAACCCTTAGTTGAGGCACATGAAGAGGTCATTTATACACAGCCTGAAGTAAATCCACAGTCATAAGTGGATCAACATCCTCCTACATCCAACCTTCTTCCACTTGTACCTACAGTTCGCAACAAGCAACTTTTTGACCCACAGATGCCTGTGGCTATCATTCAATCAAGTGTGCCTGTAGAGGACATCAAGCCAGCTATAAGCAGTTTTGAAACAATGAAGTTAACCTTTCATAAATTAATCATGCATTGCCTTCATTTTCATGACCCTATCGATGAGTACATAAAGTTACACTTTTCAAATTCTTTGGAGCATGTAGGCTTGATCTTTTTATCAACATTTGAAGGTAATATGGGTGATCATAAGAATGAAATTAGTCAGCTGTCATGCTTTCCTTGTATTTTATTGATCATTTACAGTGAAGCGAAGGATTCAGTTATCAAACAATTTGAATGGCTATGGTGGAGGTTTGCTTTCAACTAACATTTTTTAAAAGTCAGTTAACTTAGGTTTTGTACATAAATAAGCTCCCTCAGGAGCAAATTTGTTTTCTTTCATTTTTAGAATAGTGTATGTGTTAGCCTATTTTCTTCACTATGATGTTTCAAAGCACGACTCCATATCCTAATAGCTAAGGCACTGGAACTACTTGTTCTTGGCAGCTCACAGGGAGCATGCCATCCCTTGTGGAGCGAAATGTTATCACATAAAGTTATCAAGGGCCATAGGCCATAGCTATAGCACAAAGCACAACACTCAGAGTGACTCATTCCAGGCCCAAAATCAATGGATGAAGCCCGAAATAGATATGGACTGTTCAATTATCTAGAATGCCATGCGTCATCAGATCCTCAACTCTAGAGGTTTTTCTCAGAGGAAAATGTGGTCTGAGAATTGAAATTCCCGAAGGCCGATTCACGAAGTAGATCTCAGTCGTTGATTCGAAGAGGGAAGATCTGATCCATCAATCTAAAGCACAAGAGATGGGCTGTCAATCAGGAAGAATAATCTCAGATCAAAAGATCAATGGTCACACTCCATTGCAGGGTCGGAAGGTTTGCACATTTTAAAATTTTAAGGGCGAGCCACAATCAGAATCATGGTTTTTAGAAAGGGATGTGTGGTGGTTCATGGTCAATTACGAGGACAAAATTGGTTTGCTTTTAGACCACCCTTGGTAGCACCCGCAATCACGCAATTGCATAGGGTCATGACCCTAGGTCACATTGAGGATGGAGCGATGGAGAGGAGTTGTGCCAAAGACCGAAAAAACCTCTCTCCACATCACCCATGCACATACGTTATCATAATACCACCTGCAAAGCTCACATTGGTCACAAAAAAAGACCATTCATGGCCTCGAGGTGTCATGATGGACTTGCAGGAGTCATTGGCACCGTCTGAGAACAATTATGGGTGTCAGACCCAATCCTAATGCCAATGAAGACAATTATTGAAGATTGTGGGAAGCAGTTGAGACCTCGCCTCATCCCATAAATGGAAAACATGTAGAGAGTGACCATAAAGGTAGACTGTCAATCCAAAGCTTCCTCATGGACAAATTTTCTTGGAAAGCACATAACTACACCTAGCTCGCATCTCACATGAGGAGGCCTACACAATTTGATAGAGCAGGCGCCGACTGAAAATGTTAATGCAGTGGTCTAATCACACTTCTGGTGGTTGCAACATTTCTGAGTATATATAGGCAATTTTAGTATTTTGTTATGGTCGATGGTTGAGCAGTGCTCCCGTATTGTAAACTTTTGATGAAGAACACTGGTTCTCTGGTTATGTATTTGTTTTTGAGATATATTATTTAATAAAAGTCAGCTTCTTCTCCATCTTATTTGCCTCTGATACTGAGAGAGTTCATGTTTTATTGATTCACATGGATTGTTGTAACTATATTATGATAAATGTTTGATTATAGTACTATTATGATTTCTTTTATCTTCCTTGAAATTTGAATCCAAGAGGACCTTGTGTTTAAGTTTTTCCTCCATAGGCTGCTGGAAAATATGATGTTCATAGCAGACCTCTACACGTTTTCTCACTAAATCTTCGTCCTACTCACCCTTACTCCAACTTACTGACTGAAGTTGATTCAAGACCTCAATGGCTGGTGCATGCTAGTCCAAGTTTTTGAAGTTAGAACATTATTATCTCGAGTCTTATCCATTTCCCCCCCTTAAAACTCATTTACATTTACTGTATAAACTGATGGGTACTAGGCTTATCCTCATTACAGTCTGAGGGTGATTCCTAGTGCTAACAAGCGGCGAATAAGAAAACCATACATAAACAACCACATATTATTACAATTAAGGCTGCATGGAGAATGCATTCGATAACACTATTTTTATACATATGCAGTGAATAAGAAAACCATACATAAATAACCAAATATTTTACAAATCAAATTTCAATGAGAATACCGTAACCGATGAATCTGAGCTTGGTGATGTTCTTCGTCAACTAGTGATCCTTCCATCCTCCCACTTGCTAACGATAGATACTTCACCGGTACCTCCCAGCCAACGCTAGGGGTACTCTTCTTCCCCCTTATCCCCCCGAGCTATAAAGGGGCCACATAGGCACACACTACCAAAGATCCTCTAGCTCCCAGCTCACCTCGCAAGGTAGAGCTACAACTCTCTCTCTCAAGCTGGGTATCCCAACTCTCATAGGTAAAACCAATCATAATTTCAACAACATAACCTTACTCATACCAATCATGATCTCTTCCTCCTCTCATCCATTTCTTTTATAGAATTTTTCTTGGTGATCACTTGCCATTTGCATAATAAATTCATTTTTAAAAAAATAATTAGGAATTATTTCCCCCATACACTTGTCAATCGTTCCCTTAGTTGCACTAATAAATCCACAATTTAATTAAATTAAATGTCAATTTCCCTCACCTATCCTTAAAGTTCTCCTAAAATCACTCCTAGTTGTCCCTTTATTCCCTTTATTTCCCTTTTAATGACTACCACCTTTCTAAAACTGAGTTGTATTTAAATTAGGAAAGTTCTTTAATTAGACTAGACTAGATACCTTTCTATGCTTACATATTTATGGTTTATTCTTTTCTCAACTAAAATTCTAATTTAGTATTTACTTGCACAAGTGTATTAATCATTCCTAAGGATTTATTTTTATTTTCGTTGATTCTTAATTTGATTTATTTCGTCCCCTCATCAATTAATTTAAAAATTTAGTTTTTAGTCTTCTCACTCACTTAGACTTAGGCTTGGTTAAATATTTATTTGTAAACACTAGACCTTTAGGGATTATGATTAATAAATTCATTCTTTAGTTAATTAATTAATAAATTAATTGATTTGATAGATGCTCAAGGTTTAAAGTTTAACATTTGCTCAAGTTTTCTAGGCCACCTAGATTCATTGACTCATTTTTTTTATACCGTGACATAACCTTCAAGACGCACTACGTTCTCCAAGGGTGCCACTCACCTTTGATTCATATTTTAATTATGTGACATGCCTTTCAAGATGCACTACATGCTCCAAGTGTGCTACTCACCTTTTATTTAATTTAATTACACGAAGTGCCCTTTAAGAGGCACTATGTGCTCCTACGGTGCCACTCGCCTTTGATTGGTTTTGGTAGTTTTCCAATCCTTGGAGTCAATACTCCATTCATGCGACCTTGTGAGAGACTAAGGGCCTCTAAGGAATAAGGACCTTGCCTTATTGCACGCCCCTTAGAATCTTCGTGAGTAACTTTCTCAGTCTGCCCTCACGACATCGTGGATCTCTTGAACTAGGTAGTCGTTAACCTACAATTTGAGCCACGATGGGAGTGATAGTAGGCTATGGCAGGGATGCTGCCACACCTCTCCCTCAATATCCGGTTGTTGTGTATGACCCCTTTACTCCTTATGTGAGTTTTATTAGCAAGCAATCGTCATCCTGCATCCATCAACGAAACACTGTCAATGACCCATAAACAACATCATAACATACTCGATCATATGTCACATATGCATAAATAAAAATACCCAAACCAATAAATTCCACTCTCTGACTCGATCCAGAGTCCAAGGAGGCCTATTGATGCCATCGACATCCTCAATTTGTCAAGTGTCCTGCACACTCAGGGGAAACTCGTCAATAACATCTGTCAATACATAGAAATCCAATAAAATAACATCATAATCCATCAACATCATCATAAGAATCCATAAGAAAACATACATCCATATACCGAAACCGTATCGCTTCCACACAAGTGTCCTCAAAGAATAAGTCAATAACATGTGCTCACAAGAGCGGGATGTTACAAATCTTTTGGGATTCTTCATTTTTCTTAGCTTCTTCAAGTTGATTTTTTAGACATATGATCATTTCTTTTGTCTCTTCTAGTACTTCTTGCTTTTATTGTCATTTGTGTTATCACCATAATTTCGTCCGCAAATGGTTACATGAATCCAACATCTTCAAAAAACCCATTAGTTCACTCATGGACCAAAAATGCATTTCCAAAAGGTCCAAAACTATACAACCAGTTATAAAATCAGCATGTGCTAAGACTACACAGGGAACGCGAGCACATGCGCCATCCAAAAACACAATAAAAGCACACATGCGCATGATCCGCAACTATGGACGCAAAAAACTGCACACCGCTCAGAACGACACATTTATGATATTGGTCGGCCTCCCACCCACTTTTGGTTCAACTTCCAAATCAATTTGACACCCAAATCTCAGCTGAATCTGACTCGGGGGCTGGTCAAAGACCTAAGGGTGCCCTAAATGCCCCCTTGTTCACACTAAGAATTGGTTTCATAATACCTCAAAGCTATGCTATAAAAGGAGACCATGGGTGCACTATTTTTTCAAGGAATTCATTTGTATTGTCATGCTGCTTATATTTGTCTTGGAGAATCCTCTTTTCTCATCAAGAGTATACAAGCACCATTTAATTTAGCCATTCATATCACCTCTTGAGTGAATGTGCTTTGGATTCTCTTCACCATTTCATTCTAGTTTGTTACTTGTAATAAGAGCTCAATATTTGGGGGTCCAAGAGCCCTCCCTTGGAGGAAGAGGGGACCCATA
>ML778476.1:715875-729126 GCA_009831015.1 Picea engelmannii | reverse complement strand
TATATATATATATATATATATATATATATCCCTTTCTCTTTGGTGTTTTTCCACTAATACAATCCTATCCATTGGTGGCATGAGTGTTGTTTATTTTCGATTTTAATGTTCTTATGCACTCTAGTTTAGTTTCTTTCATTGTTCTTAGCTTAGTTATTCATTTATTCTTTATGCTTGATATTTCTAACTCTTTCCTTTACTATTGTTTTGCCTAGCTAACCCAACTGGGCTTATAAGCATCCTTATTTTGCTCATTTAGGTGACAAAAAGGGTGCAACATATTGGTGACTCCACTGGGGAAAGGTATCAATTTCCTCCCCCATTTGGGTTATTTTAGTCCTTCCTTTTGTTTATTTAACTTGCAAAAACCATAAATGGCCCAAGTCGACCTGCAGAAAGCCAAATTCAAAGCTGAGTTGAGATAATTTCATTCAAAATTTTCTTCCCGACCATGTAACAGAAGTGCGCGGGTTTTTTGACCCAGAGGCGCGTCTTCAATGCACGTTCACCCAACCCACTATTTTTCTTAGTGCATTCTATGCACCTGCACCAAAGGGTTTTCTTTTAGCTGCGCATTGGTGCCACATGCGCCTCTCTCTACTCCATGACCCGCACATCTGCTCATAAATTCACACATTGTAACGATTTTTGTGATTTTTGGAGGGCCCATAGCCTTCTTAAGCTTGATTCCATGCAAATTGTAATATGCACCACACTTAGATACCCTCTCCATATGAAGGGATTAGTCAAAACATAGGCACTTAGGGGGTTAAAATCATTATTTTTCCTCTTTTGCTTTCATGCTTTCACATGGATGGGTTTCTTTGATTAAAGTTTAAGTTGGAATCATTTTATATCACATATAAAACTTGCATTGGGACCAAAAATTGGATATCAATCGTTGAGTATGGTCTTCTCTCACACCCCAAAGCAATCTTGAGAATTAGAAAGAGATTGAGGGAAGATTTCATCTCCCTTAAAAAGACAAAATCTTTAGGAGAGGACAACAACCCCCTCGGGACTCCTCTTAGTTCATTTTTCAAAACACATCTTAAGATTGTAAGGGCCCGAACATGCCCACATGCTACAAAGATAGGATAGTGTTGAAAATTTACTTTCTTAGATTAAATCACTAGGGAAGTTTAAAGGTTTTGTAATGGGCCCATACATGCCCACATGTGCACAATCTAGGATAGTTTTGAAGCTTTCTTAGATTAAATCACTCTAGGGAGTTAACATGATTAGTAAGGACCCACATGTCCACATGCTAGTTTCCTAGGGACTTTAAAATCCCGCAAGGTTGTACCAACGCCATTTAGTAATTAGGTAATCATGACTTGTAAGGACCACACAAAGTCCACATGCAACGAGGTGACACCTAATTTATTAAAAAATTGGCACACTTTCACTTGTTCACACAAAAAGTCACTACTCACTCACACAGTTTTTATCTCGAAACGTGGAGGTGGAAGTAAGTTTCCTCCAAAGGGATTCCGAAACACCCCACCCCTTTTCTTGATGAAACTATCAACTGCCACTTAATTTTAACGAGATTGGCCCACACCCCCAATCTCTCAAACAACCACATCTAATTTTTTTTCTAAAAACTCACTAAGTTTCCTCCATAAGAGGTGCCAAAATAATTTTTTTAGTCTAGGTAGGATCTCGGGGATAGGCATCCAAATAACTCCCCGTTATCTGGTTCTCACATCTTCAAACAATAGAAGTTGTCAAATAGGGAAATTTAAAATCCTCCAAGTCAAGTGTTCCTAACACCATAAGGTAGGGAGATACCTGTGAAGGGTCGAAGGTTGAGGTCTGGTTGTTCTGTGCATCCCCCCTTGAGGCACCCATCTCTTGGACTGGATCTAGCCCATGACCCATTTCTTAGGCTAAAAATCTAAATGCCGCACTTTGACCGAGGTACCTAGTGACCAAATTTTAGGACATCTACCGAGGTGTAAATTGTGGGCTGCAATTGCACCTTGATCTGATTTTGTGTGGCTATTGGGAAATATCGCCAACTCTTTTGAGATATTCACCCTCTACCCCTCATTATAACTGATTACTTCATCCTTCACTAGTTCCTCTTCCGGTGGCTTCAGACCCCACTGTTGAGTGCTATTGGAAGGTCCAATGCTATTTGAGAGGAAGGACATTACATCTTTTAGGACACGAGCATTTGTTTTCCTTTGTTCTCCCACGCGGACAAAAACCACCTACCCACATATATTCTTCTGTATCAATTGATTTATGTATGATTCTCTTGTGATTACATGCGATTGTGAATTATATTGTGAAGGTCCAAAAATTATAAAGGCTCTTGTTAATTTATTTTCTTTCATCACCATTTGCACACATCCACTTTGCTAGTCGGACATCATAGGGGATCCACAAAATCCCCGTCATTCCAGACGCTTACTAAATCTCCCTCCAGGGGGAGTTCCTAGTATTTCCAACTCATCGACTCCACCTTCTCACACTCCAGTGAGTGCTACTGTCTTAGGATCCACTTTTCTCAGTTCCACTTTACTTGGGTCCACTTCCCAAGAACAACCATCCACCCACTTTCCTGTATAAGGAAGCCGGGGGCACACTTCTTCCCCAGGAGGAAGCACAACCCCACCTAGCCCCCCTCATGGGTCAGGGACACACATCAATCACACCATGGCCGGGACAAACCCTCTTTCAGTGTCAGGCACACAAAAAATTCCCACCATGGCTGGAGCTAATCCTCCACTACCACCTCAAATGCCATACTTGGATTCCCTCAACATACTGGATCTGACTAAGCTTACCAATGATCCTATTTTGCACAACCCCCCATGGCCTGCAATGCCTACCAAACTACCTTCATACATCCCCAAGTTTTAAGGAAAGGCGGGAGACGATCCCGCCAACCATATCATGACCTTTCACTTATGGTGCTCTTCAAACAACATCATGGACGACTCTGTCTGATTGAGGTTATTTCAACGCACACTCACTGGCCCATCAACCAAATGGTATGTAGAATAAAAATCAGGGACCCATATGACCTTTACATATTTTTCCAAATCATTTTTGACATTCTTTCAACTCCCAATCTGTCATGACAATGGTCTCAAATTACTCTCGGAGTTTAAACAAACTTTTGCCATGCACATCGCCGACCACATTCATGAATGGTGCCAATGACATAGTCTCTGCAAAGATGAAACCACCCTACAACAATGCCTTAACTGGTTTCTCAAATCACTTGTTTCCCTCCTTTCCAAATACATGGCTGCCACCTTCCCCCAATTGGAAGAAGAAGCCATCAGCAAGGACCAACAGTTCTAACTCATTTATTCACAGTCATGATATTTATATACAGTACTACCTGACGTCCTAAGACCCATGCCATTTGGCCAAGACAAACCTAGGATGTCTCACTTAGCGGATGGATTGAACGGTACCACTACACACCACAATTCACACTCCCAACAACCACCTATGTATGGAACACCTCAATATCCACCAACATATGGTGGACCCCCTTATTATCCTCCTCCCCCTTATCAACAACCATACCCCTTGACCTTTCCTCCACCCATCAACGGACCATCCTCGACATCCACAGTATGCCCAACGGACCAACCAAGTTCTGGTGCCCCCTCTACCTCTTCTTACATTCTAAGCACTAGTGAAAGCACCACGCCTTCCTATACACCCTACTAATCATTACCACAGAATAATCTGTACTTTCCTTTTCCTAGCCCTCCACAACTCATTATTTCTCCACAAGGACAACCACATGCTGGGGTCAATTTTGTTCAACCCTCTCCCATTCAACAATATCAAAATTTTGAACAACTGAATACAGCTAATCTGACCCATTAGTCAAACAATTCCATAGAGAAAGGAAAAAAATGAAACAATAACAATCTCGGACCAAGAGGACACCAGAACCGCCCCCAACAGAACCAACCTACTGGGGGAAAATAGAATCAGGGGGACCAGAACCCCCAGGGGGGAAATAACAACAAACGCCAAGGGAAGAACACCAACCATCTTCAGACCAACTTCCCTTGTGCCCTTTGTGGCGAGTATGGTCATTATACTCACCATTGCCCTCAAATTGCTTATTTTAAATGGATGAAAGAATCCAAAAATGGACCATGTCCCCTAGTACCACCTGCTCTCTATCAAGCCCTACAAAAATATGTGCAACAACCCCCCCAACTGTGTTACAAAAACCCATACCACACCAAGGGATAATGAACACCCAACAAGAGATGCATCCGACCCCACCACAGATGGGTTAGTATCCAAACTAGTGTACTCCTACCGATCACACTATCCTCCTCACTAGTGAGGAGGAAGTCATTCTACAAATGTGCAGTCGTCAATACAACGCACCCTCTAACCCTTATCCCACTACCTCAGAAGCCACCCCAGTAAAAACTGGCCCACCTTTGATGATCCCTTTCCCTAATACTGACACCCCCCTTCGTATTCCTCGCATCCCATTACGATGGAATGTCACCAACCCTCAGGCTGGGGTGGCCCACAATTATAGTTTGGTCGATGACTTGGCACAACCCCCCACTTCCATGTCAGTCTTAGAAGTTCTTTGAACCTGTCCTACTCAACGAAAGTCATTACTTTCCACTCTGGGGGAAGTTGAACATGATGATACTTGACTCATCACCTTTGATCTCGATAGTGGGGAACCTCATCTCCCTGCTTTGGTCACTTTCCAAATACCGGTTAAACTCCGGAACATCACAGTTCACCGCTACATTATTGATGAAGGTGCATCCACATGCATCATGTCCAAAACCGTTTGGCAGAAACTTGGCTCTCCTTAGCTCATACCATCCACCATTACTCTGAGGGCTTACAGTGGACGACCCTCCTCTCCCAAGGGACTCTTCCAAAATGTCCCCTTTGAACTCGGAGGTAAAACTATCCTCATTGACATTGAAGTTATCGATGCTCCACTTGAATACAACATCTTGTTCGGACATAGCTACATGTATGCAATGAAGGTCATGGCCTCTTCTGTGTTTCACACAATGATGTTCCCCCATAATGAGAGGATCAACACTATTGACCAAGTGTCACATTACGAGCCCAACCCTTCCTCCAACATCGATAACATCTTACCTCTCATTCACACTGATCCCGAGGCTGACCGACTCATTGAAATGGGTCCTGGAATTTTTAAATACCCATCCTTGCTAGGGACATACCATGGATCACCTCCGCTCATCCATCCCTCAGCATAGGTATGTGTCATCTCATCCAACAGAACATAAACTGGAGATACCCTTCCTCCCACAGAGGCTTCATTACTATCTGACGTCCCACTAGTCACAGAGCTCCTTCCTCAGGAATCCCTTGCAAACTCCCCAGTTACCCAGTTCCCAACTATACCCTCCCCTAGGGCCACATTCTGGTTTGGGAGACAGTTCCCCAAGCCATCACCCAAATCCCCTTCTTTTACCCCCCACCGGGCGTACAAGCTTTCCAGGTAGCCGCAATGCTTACCCTTCCCAATATGGTGCTGGAAATCTCAGTATGGTATCTACATCTGCCTGAGATGGTCCCTCAACCATCCCTCCCTCCCCAAACAAAAGGAATCCCAATGCAGATTCCAATACTTACCCCCACCATCCCACCCACACCCCCACTCACTAGCACCCCTGCTATAGTTGGGGGAAGACAGAAGAAGAAAGAGCCCGCCACTTCACCACCACCACGAGTTCAACCTCCTTGTGCACTATGCGAGAAATATGGTCACCCTACTAATAAGTGCCCATCTCTCCCCAAGCTATGCAATTTAATTCAACTTCCGTGGGTACCGACACCACTCATCACTTCCTCCAATGCTACCACTACGACCACTAACACAGGTAGCCAAGGGTTGTGGACCAAATTCGCATGTGCCATCTGTACCGAGTATGGCCATTACACCCACCATTGCCCAACGTTACCTCAATTTTGACAGACTCTAACAGCCGTTCGCCAGAGCTTCCAGCAAGAACCCCCTCCACCCGCATCATCTCACATGCATGTCACTGACATCCACTATGTCATGACCTTGATCAATGAACGTATGAGACGTCCTTTTTCTCTATGCAAATCACTTGATCATTTCACATATCAATGTCCTGTGATCATTGAATACAGGAATCACCAAATGGTCCTTATTCAAAACCCTACACCCCTCCCTCCAGCATAACCAATAAATACCCCTACCCCATCACTTGATGTGATTCATATCTTCTCTCTAGAACCTGAGGCACTCCCTACTCCCCCATGGTTACTGGGTGATTTATATGAGGATTTGCCCCTAAATCCCCCCAATTCTCCAATCCATTTCCCCACATAAAGTCTACGCTTGACTACCATTTTCAACCCACAGTATCTTGATATTTGGTTCATGTCGAGTGAACCATCACAATCCCCTTACGTCACCCTCCCTACCTCATCACCACCCAAAGCCAACCACTCACCAATGTTGTTCCCCCGGATCCACTATATTTTTGACAGTTCCATCATGACGAAGACATCCTCAAGGAATTAACCACCCCCGATTTCCCATGGGATGCGCTCCATCACCAAACACTCTTTCTCTCACAAGATGCCTTTGCACCTCTTAGCCAAAACTCCATATACGCAATCGAAGCCAAAGATTTTATCCCATCAGGGCATATAGATTGGTTCAATCACCCTATCCCTACCCCCGACGCCTTTGAGGAAGGTAATATGGCCAACATTTCCCTCACTGTCAAAATTGATATTTCCATCAAACCTGGCATCACAGAGGAGATCACTATTGTCACCACATACTCCCCTGAAGAACTCATCGCTTACAAAGATCTCTTCTAGGAATACCCAGACATTTTTTCTTGGTCATACACAGAGATGCCTGAACTTGATCCCTTTATTGTCGAAAATCGTATATACACATGGCCTGATATTACCCTCGAACGACAAAAGCAACGTCCATTACACCCATCCAAAGCAGCAGCCATCAAAGCTGAGATTGACAAGTTACGCGTTGCATGGTTCATATAACCCATCACATATACATCATGGGTCTCCAACCCCATCCTGGTAAACAAAAAACATGGCACTATTCATGTTTGTACAGATTTTCACGATCTCAATCATGCTTGTCCCAAAGACAATTTTCCAACACCCTTCATTGACCAAATTATCGATGATTGTGCTGACCACGAGGATTTGTCCTTCATGGATGGCTTCTCTAGCTACAACCAAATTTAGATCCACCCAAACGATCAATACAAAACCACATTCACTACCTCTTGGGGTGCCTTTTCATATTGTGTCATGCCTTTCGTCCTCAAGAACATGGGAGTCACTTTCCAATGCACCATGACATACATTTTTCATGATCTAGCTCAAATCATTCTCACCTACTTGGAAAATCTCACCGCTCGATCCAAAAAACACACTCAACACCTAGATGAATTATGCATTATATTTCATAGGTGTCATCAGTACAATATCCGATTGAATCCCCTCAAGTGCGTATTCTGCATCACCGCTGGACACCTCCTTGGGTTCATCGTCTCCCAACATGACATCATAGTCGACCCATTCAAGGTCCAAGCCATCACGAAAATTCCCCCACCACAAAATTTATGGCAACTATAAAGCCTACAAGGAAAAGCTAACTTTTATGCCACTTTGTCCCCGATTACGCCACTTTGTCCCCGATTACACCACTCGGGCACATGGTCTCCTTCACCTCTTATTTCATGATATCCCATTCAAATGGGAATAATATGCCCAAAACTCTTTTGATTATATCAAAGAGGCCCTCTCCAATGCCCCATTGATTAGTCCACCCAACTATAACTGCGACTATATCCTCTCCTTATCGGCTTCAACCGTCTCCGTCGCAGGAGTTCTCATCCAATTAGGGGATGATGAATGAGAGTATGTCATTTATTATGTTAGTAAAAACCTTTCAGGGCCACCCTTGAAATACAATCACGAAGAGAAAGTCGCCCTTGCATTTGTCGTCGCAGTCCAAAAATTGCACCATTACATTTTGCTTCGAACTACCAAAGTCGTCGCAGATTCCAACCCAATGCACTACTTGCTTAGTCGCCGACAAATTAATGGAAAATTTGCCCGATGGATCGTCATCCTTCAAGAGTACAACCTTGAATTTTCCACACCCAAGAGCAAGAAATCCCTCATACTTGCCGAAATCATTACGACATTTCCTTCTAATATTACCAGTACCCCCGTCAATACCGACTTCCCAGATGAACATCTCTTTTACATCCCCTCGAATGATCCTTGGTACGACGAACTCCTTGTCTACCTCCGAACACAAAAGTTTGGAAACCACCTCTCCAGGGACGATCGTTGACGTATTCGGCACCAGTCCCCCTGATACCTCCTTATCAACGATATCTTATATCGATGGGGGGTCAACACCATACTTCATCGATGATTGACCATTAACGAAGCCGATGGAGTCTTGAATGAATGCCACAACGACGCATGTGGTGGTCACCTCTCTAGGATGTCTCCTGCCCAAAAAATCATTTGAGCAAGCTATTTTTGGCCCTCATTGTTTCACGATTTCATCCACGCTATAAAACGATGTGACAAATATCAGCTTTGTGCCCAGAAAGCACAAGCACCACCCGTTCTTCTACACCCAGTCATCACTACTGATCCCTTTTGAGAATGGGGCATAGACTTCATGACTTGAAACCCTCCATCTAGCAATGGATACATACATCATCGTTGCAGTCGATTACTTCACCAAGTGGGCTGAAGCTATGCCTACCTTCAACAACACCGCTGAGACTGCAACGCATTTTTTCTTTAACCATGTCATCTCTCGCTTTGGAATACTACTCCAACTAGTCTCTGATCACGAGAAACATTTCGAGAATAAGATTTTGGTCGAACTCTCATCCAAGTTAGGCTTCTCCCACGATTTTGCCTCACCATACTACCCTTAGTCGAACAGACAGGTAGAGGTGGTCAACAAAGTCCTCAAGACCATGTTGCAATGCACGGTAAACAAACATAAGACCAATTGACACCTTATGTTGTTTTCCTCAATGTGGGCTTATTGCACGGTAGTTAAAACTTCCACTGGTTTCACACCATTTCATCTAGTCCATGGGATCGAGGCCACTCTCCCCATTGAATGCAAAATCCCCACATTATGCACTGCTATTGAGCTATTACCCGACATTGTTCTGATGGAGCAACGTTTACTGAACTTAGAGTCGCTGGATGAAGACCGTCAGTCTTCATTACAACACAATGAGGCAACCAAAAAGTGATTGAAGGCCACCTTTGATCGCCATGTCAACCTTCGATCATTCAACAAAGGTGACCTCGTCCTTGCTTACGATATCGCTCATGATACCCTCATCCATGGAAGATTTGATTCACTATGACATGGACCTTACATCATCCAACATTTACTCACTAAAGGCACCTACATCCTAGCCTCCCCCGAACGCCACCCCCTCAAGGAACCCGTCAACAGGTTGTACTTAAAGAAATTTTATGCCTAAGCATAGCCATGCTACCCTCAGATTTTTATTTTTGTAGAGTTTTTAATATTCTTTTTTCTAAGTATCGTGCATCTAATCCATCATTTGTGTTATTGACATATGCCTCCTCCATCGGCCTACCTCATCGGTTACACCAACAGAGCTAGCTGGTGGACACATAATCTCGCTTCGGCCTCTTGAGCCCTTTATTCTCCCTCACATGAACTGCTCCACTCCAGTGGCATATGTTTGGGCCCAGTAACCAACAACCAAGAAGAATACACCACCTTCCTTGGCCTTCTAGCTGAGGCCAGTCACCATCGTATCCGTCACCTTAACATCTTACTCGATTCTCAACTCGTTGTCCTTCAGCTCAACAATGTGTACTGTGTCCACGATCCTTGCCTCTTCTACAAATACCTACAAGTTAGACTTTTATCTCGACATTTTGATTCCATCACATTTACACATTTTCCACGACAATTCAATCAAATAATAGATAACATGGCTAACCTAGTGTTAGATTGGCATTTATCTTATCAGGATACCAGTACACATACATAAATCATCAAAAGTATCTCACATCATATATATTAGACACCATCAAAAGACACACATAAACACCACAAAGATCCCAAAAGGTATATCCATCATAAATATATATATCGGTCAAAAGTGCCATTAGTGTTTACAAAAAATAGTACATCAAGTACAATACTCGTAGGTAGGTGAACCACCTCACCCCTATAGATACAAAAGGTGCCACATCACCATATATAACATGGGCTCACCAGCCTATATAAACACAAAAATACATACAAAAATACATTTATCGAGGCCCTCATGGTGCCCCTAGAGCACCACCACATGGTCCTCTCTCAGAAGGAGGTGCCCCACCAGCTAGGAGTCCCTCGGGTCTTGGGGACAGCCTGCTAGTCATCGCTGACCCTACTACTGCTGCTCTACAAATCAGTGTTCATAACTCTGATGATAGGCCCACACACTGCTCCATAAATCCGTCATCCTGGATGTGTGTCCACATGCCCACATGCACTCCATGCAGTATACCGCCTCTAGTTGGTGGCGAAAATCCTCAAACTCTCCCCCGACTCCCGCCAGAGGAGCATGTGATGGCCTTGCACCAGGTTCCTCATAGCGACGTTTCCTGGCCGCTCTCTCATCATCAATAGGCCTTGCCCCAACATCATCCTGTCGCTGTCTCTCTCCTGCCCACGACTCTCCCCGCAGAGGTCTCACTGGCCCATGACGAAACAATGCTCTAACCAACTCAACCTCGCACCCGCGAGGTCCCACATCTACACACACAATAATCACATGATAGCATCAACATCCACCCATACATAAAATACAATGCTATACTATCTAAAATATCAAAACATCAATTCTAACATCATACCTCTGTGGTTGAACACCCCCCCAGGAGGTAGCACCATCTCCGGATCATCCTGGAAATCCAACCCAAAATATGGATAGAGAAGTATGATCTATGGCATCTGATGCCACACCTATGCAACATCGGCCATAAAGTAATGGCCCCCCTCCCCATCACCATGACGAACCAAAATAGTCGCCCACTACCTCAATCGCGACTCTCACACACTAGGTGCGTCCAAAAGCACTCTAGGGCGCAACATCGACACCTTGTCCAAGAACCACGCCACCAAGATGGACCCAAAGGCGAACTCCCTTGAGTCAGCAGATCAACACCTGTCAAGCTGCCCCACCATCTTGGCATGCAACATCAAGCCCCAAGAAAAATTCTCACCCGCCAACACCCTCTACATAACCCTCAGCTGACCACCACTGATTTGTTGAGTCGTGAGAGACCCATAGACTCTCACAACCATTACTGCCATGCAATGATGAACAAGGAAATTCATCGCCCCAATGCTAACCACAGAACTCGACATAAAGTTCTCCCCCGAACAGTACCTTCGGGCTAAGGTAGCCAACTGCCCATCCTTGGGTAACACGAGACCCACCGATAAAGGAGTTCCCCGAAAAGGGATCCCAGTCAGAAAATATATATCCTCCACCATAGTGAAGGCCAAATCCTCACCCTACACAATGAAGCAATGCTGATCCAGAATCCACATCGAAATCAGGAACTACAATAAATACTCCTGTGCCCGAAGTAAAAATCACTCAAAAAACTTCAACAACCCACAAGCTGCCAAAGTATCCCACACTGCTGGCTCCTCATCCCTACTGCCTCCCTCAGGCATGACCAATCCTTGTCTCTCCAATGCACTGACATCATCAAACTGGTCACCTGCATCCACATACACAGTACTCGATTGATATAAAAATGAAGAAGACTTGTATTCTTGAAAATATTTGCAAGTTAAATTTTATGTGTTAAAATGAAAATGGATCAACTTTGCAACACAACTTTAATAGGATTTACTCATTCAAGATGCATATAAACAACAACAAAAAAAGTGAACATAAAACACATAACACAACAAATGATAAAGGCGTTCACCCCTCTCTTGGGCTACATCTCCTAGTCTAGCTTCCAATGGATCATTTGTATTATTTTCTCAAAGTGCTAAAAAAATGTGCTTTACAATGCTCAAAATGCCAAATAGACTACTCCAATGGCTTCAGAATGTCCAAAAACCCCTAACTGGGCTTTTTCGGCACCTCGTTTGGCCAAAAATTGAAGAAGATAGGCTTCCTGGAAGTCCCCCTTTCAAACTTGTTGTCTCTGCATCTACAAAACACACCCTTCCTTGGCTCAACCTAGCCCACACACATATTTAAGCATAAAAACTTAGCATCAGATGCAACCGCGTGAACCGTGCAAACTGTAGGACAGTTACGGGCGCACCTAGCCCCTAATCGTCAAGGGCAAGGTCGTATGACCCATGTGACCACGCACAAGTATTAACATAGGCTCCCATTCCACAAGCCAATGGTCAAAGGACAAATGGTAGGTCATTTGTATAACCATTGGAACCAAAACAAAACACAACCTCGCGCATGCATCGAATGGTATAACATTGGGTCATATGTTAACACAATGTGCGACTAAGGGCTGGGGCTAAGCCCCAGCCCGATCGCGCCCAAATATACACATATGCAAACATTTATAAATATTTTTCCACATATATAACAAGGAACAACCAGTGGCGCATTGGTTGGCATCTCTTCCCAAGTCTCTCCCCCCTGCCCGGAAGTCACGGGGTCGACTCCAGCCAATGACATAATTTTAAACCAATGTATATATGACACGTGGCAGCCATTGACTGGGCCACGTGTCGTCATCCTGTTCACTGCAAACATGCCATGTCACATGCCAACTGTCCAAATAATTTCCTACCACGTGTCGTACGGCCTGCCATGTGTCATACGACCTGCCACGACAACGTCCGTACGGACTGTACAGACAACACCCGTTTTTTTGCCTATTTGTCATTTTGAACAGAATGCAATATCTCTGCCTCTCGACGTCCGTTTGAACCCAAATGAGTTGCGTTGGGTTCGTAACGACGAGGCCTACACTCTCATTCAATTTGAAGTGATTCTGAACACTTTGAATTTTTGAGCAAAATTTTATCCCCTGGATCACACCTCCCCATTGGAAAGCTTTTGGACCTCCAAAAGACTATTTTCAGTCTATCTGAAGATGAGGGTATAGCTCCCTCACCTTTCCAACCTCAATCCACTTGGCTTTTCTTGGATTTGTACCTTTAAGACC
>ML778476.1:663563-684445 GCA_009831015.1 Picea engelmannii | reverse complement strand
TGCGAGAATCTAGTTCTTGGCTACGGGTATGGGCCATGATGATGGGTGAACTGGAAAGGGAGTGGGCGGGGTTAGAAATTTTTGCAGAAAAATGATATGGATGAATGTGACAAGGGGAAAGAGATGAGTCTAATGGAATAGGTATCAAATAATGGTGAAAAAAATGGGAGCGGGTGGGGTCAGAATTTTTTTCCGAAAAATGATATGGATGAATGTGACAAGGGGGAAGAGATGAGTCTAATGGAATAGGTCTCAAATAATGGTGAAAAATTTTCCAGACCTTTTTTTTTTTTAACAGCTGCGGGGTTATACTTTGGTCTGAAGAATGCTACAGTGCTGAAATCCCCAAATTCTGAACCAGAGAGTATTTACTTAGCAACGCCAACACATATGCACGTCAATAGTGTTATCGCTCCAGGAAACTCTCCTAGGCTGTAAGTCAAAGATGCCTGGTAACTAACTCTTTTTGGGAAATGTTTTCTTAACAATTGATGTGGTTTTTGGATCAATATGAATATCTAGGGACTGGACTGTGTTTTCAAGACTGTCTAGAATTATAAAAGCTCACAAGGCCTTCTAGTAATGCAGTCAGACAAGGTTTGATTAAAAGGTAGAGAAGATAACTATTGAACCAGACTACACTCATATAAAACAAGCACAATGGGTTTAATAACTAAGGAAATAACTTATGATTCTCAACTTAATCAATCAATTAGTGAGATGACAGTCACATGCAGATTGAATAAACATCAATAAAGAACATTCACTCATAAGATATCAGAGAATAGAAAAGAAAAGTCTGACAACACAACTGAAGGAAGCCTGCAATTTTTCATATAATAAGAATAGGTCTCTCTTACAGTAGCAACATGTAGAACCCAAAATCAAACCCTTACTCAGACTGAATTCCCAGGCTTTATAGCCTTTACAAACAGTTTCCAGATCCTGAAAGAATGGATCTGATTTACTAAAAACAGAAAGTCAAACTATATTTACAAGAAATAAGGAAAGATCCTCAAAATGAGGTCAATACCACATATGATGGTATTCTAAGAATAGTAAAGTGTTGATGAAGTGTAATCTAGCCTCCCAAGGCTGTTGATTTAACCCTCCAAGAATGAAATTCGAGTTTGCTGAAGTGTGCAAAAAACCCTGATTTTCTGCCATTGAAAAAGGCACCAAAGCTGATTGAAACTCTTCTTCTTTTCCTTATATATCAAAAATAAACATTTTATCTGACCTAATAATTCATTCATCATTCATTTGAAAAGGACTCGAACCATTCTGACTCAAAAATTTATGATCTGGGCAAAAATTCGCTCATTCTGGCAGTTACAGGCTTTCGGTGGTTAAGAGTATTGAGTTTTGAATGCCTTATCCACCGAAAAGGCCCCCTTTCAGTGGTTAATGAGCGCTCTTGGGCTCGCCTAAACCACCGAAAATCAAATCACTGTCAAAAATCAAAATCTCAAAACTTTATTTACCTGCATGATTGCATTTAGTGTCGAGGATTCTTAGAGGAAAATCCCTTCTTTCTGTTACCAATAGTTGTTCATCCGATCTCCTGCTCCTCTCCTGTTCCTCTGCTTGTTTGTACTCTGATTGCACTACTGTACCTTTAGGATCATTTCCAGACTTGGAGTTTCTCTGCATGTTCTTGTAAACAAATTGCTCCCATATCATACATTCCCTCATAAAATCCCGCAGCTTAGAATAATAGACATTCTTCAAGTGTAAATATTCTTCCTGGAAAAATCTGCAAGAAAAGTTACATATACAAAAGGAGGATAAAATGAATGCTAACAGATATTTTTAATTCCATAGATCCAGTAGCCAATGCCAACCCTAGATGCCAGTAAGTCACAGCCAAGTGCAGATATGATATTCAACAGAAAACAGTGCACAGGTGTAGTTGTAAAATGTTGGTCTTGCTGGTAATCTGTTGTGCCATTTGGTGTGAGGAAGGGATAAAATGGAAGCGTAGATTGCCACAAAAATGAGTTTATTAACAAGCCAGAAACCCCATTTCTGCCAATCTCATGTATCATTGCTGTCAATGAACAATAAAACACCAAAACGCTGTCTTCCAATAACAACAACCCAAATTGTGTTATCAAAGACAAAATATTCCATGCAGTTGCTTGAATGATCCGAAAATAGAAGAAACCAAACCAACTTGCATGTTTTGACAGATTGTAGTTCTGCACTCCAGCAGAATGACCAACAAAACCAGTATTTCTGAACAGAGGATTCGCAAGCAGTTGAAAAAAAAACATTTATATCATGTGGATCCCATGTTTCCCAGGCAATTAGTGTAGCATGCTAGCTGGCTCTTGGGATAGTACCTTTGCAGACATTTTTGAAGAGTCTAAGCTCCACAAGTAAATAGTCTCTTCATCTATACTGACTAATTGACCGTGCTTCCCTAATGGACACTAAAGAACACATTTTATCTTATGAGTATGTGCATCGAAACGAGAAATCTTGTCTAATTGAGGAGCATTAGAGTGCTCAGAATGTTCTGGGATTTTCTACAAAGCAGCTCCATAATCACCGCCTGTAACATAAACTGTAGAAAAAATATTAACATCGAAGGGGCAAGCTGATAGGTCCCAAATCTCTTGTAGATGTGAAAAAAATCCTTCATAAGTGAGTTTTGAAATGGACGGTGAAAGATGGATAAGATGAACCTCATTTTCTTTGCGTAGACTGAGAGTGCCCACTAAGAAACTTGTGTGTTGAGAATCAACTGCCACATTGGCAATGCATCTTGCCTAATACTTGAGACCGTAAGCAATGCCGCCAGATCCCGTTTGCGTTTTTAAGAAAACAATCGTTGAATGCAGAGTCGACAACTTGTTGGAAAAGATGTTTAACATCAAGAAGGCGTAGATCAATTTTAGCAGGGCTTTATATCTCAAACCGCCAACATATATTTCTGCGTTTTTATGAATGGGCATGCTTCAGGTGTTTAAACAAAAATGAGAGACCCCGATCCGTGGAAATAAATCAGGCTTAGGTTTTGATATTTTCAAAACGTACAAATACTGTGTCTTAACCCTTGCCCATGGCAACTGAAGCAACCTGACATCCGTAGGATACCTGCAAACTGAAAAAAGAAACCAAATATAGAAACTAATCTTTACCAAACTAACGCCCTGTTAGTTCCTCCATGTACAACTATGGCTCTCAACCTCTCCAATCCAAAACCATTTTCGAACTCATTTCCCAGTTGTGCGCCAACGAAGTCGGGCATACAACTAAAGCTCGTTTGACTCAGGGCGAATCTTTGATACCTATTTAGTGATCTTCCACGATGAGGGAAAAGTGAGGCGAATGAACTGTTTGAAACAAATGACACAATCTCTTCAATCCATAGAACGCTCCTTTGAATCTTTCATATCCTCATCAATGCTTAAACCTTTGTTTTGACACCTTATCTACAGTTTCACGTGATGTTGCACTGGATTTACCAAATCCTCCACGTGTCCTTTCCATGCAGAATTAAAGCAAATTACTCTTTATGATGAATGCTTGGTGATTGTGATGTTTGGTGAATTTCAACACCTCATACATTCGATCAATACTCAATCAGGGCACTTGTGCAATGACGATAATGCTCATCTTCTGCAATGATTTCGACACACTCATTCCTTGTTGCGTGGCCAAAAGATCATGAGATATTCAAGAAATAGAATAGCTCTTGAAATAAAACTGCAACTTAGCTCCTTTGGATAGACATGAACATTTGGTGCATTGCGAGAGCATGATGATTTTTAATTTAAACTTGAAAAAGCTTTCGGTGGTTAAGGGCCTTCTGCCATGTGCCTCTTATCCACCGAAAGGGTCCACTTTCGGTAGTTAAGTGTTCTTTTGGTAAACCCCTTAAACCACCGAAACCTGTAATTCAAAAATTAACAAGCCAACCTCCAAAGTGATGGTTCTTTCAGCTGCGCACTTCAAAAATAGACCTCCTAAGGTACTCTAAAAAAAATAGAAACAAATTGTTTTGACTCATTCCTATCACCTAAAATTTGAAAAATTAGCAGTCTAATTTTAGGAGATAACATATGGCTCCTATTCGGGGATGGAATCCTCCCAGTGAGGTTCCAAGAACAAGTAGTTCCAGTCGCCTTATGTGTTGGGCTATGGAGTCATGTGGCCTGTGCGATCGATAGCCTGCTCTGCTTATTTAACCAAAATCTGAAAACAATATTTGCATAGCTTTGAAATTGTAGTTCCATTGGGCATGGAGTCATCTGGCTGCCTTTGGCATGGAGTCATTTAAACTATGCAACTATTCTGCAGCAAACCTGTAGCCTGAAAACTTGTAGCCTACCTGTAATCTGCATGTTTATTTAAGAAAACTGAAAACAATCTACGTGCTCGTATGAAGAGCTTATTCTTCAACCTACTCCTACACTAACCAACTGTACTGCCACTTATCAAGTGAAATCATGCTTCCAATGAAGCCATGTCAGAAACTGATTTACATTGACCATGATAGATCTTGAGCCGAAAAGTAATGAAGGCCGAGTCATACAGAAAAGAGGTTTGAGCAAATGATTAAGACAATCTCCTTCTGATAGAAATATCTTAACATCTATGCTGCTGGTAGAATCCAAAAAGTCAGCAATAGGGTCTTCAAAATCATAAAAAAATACCTCTTTGAGCTGCTAATCTAACTGTAAATTGAAATGATGTTGAAAGCTTCCTTTACTGATCTCATTGTTGAATGTAGACAACTCAACCCTTGCTGGAGAAGCATGTAGGATGGACTGCTGTTCTGAACTTTTCAGCTCCTCACCTTCTTCTCCATATTTGCTGCAATTCCCTTATGTCTGCACATCTAAAATTTGATGGCTACCCTTAGCATTTGTCGCAAATCCGAAACTGTAGCCCCTGAACATTTGAAAACTAAGAAAATGTGAACTCTTCATGTTTTCTGAAAAGTATAGATCCATGAAAACTGCTACTGGATCCTTGCAAAGAAAATAAGAAACATGCTGCTTCTCGGGAAAAAGTTGCATGTCCATGGTAACCTCTTGCTCAGCCATGACTGTTCCTCTACAAGAAGAATGATCATCTTCTTTTCCTTTTGAGATCAACTCATGATCATCAAAAACTACAATTTCATTATTAGAATGATGCTGACAAGAGGATAACAAAACAAGATTTCCATCACCTGGATTAGGCTTAGCTAAGAACATATAATTTATTATGCAATCATCAGTCATCATAGGCTCTTCTTGATTTACAAACTGATCATAAATTTCATACTCATACCTGTCTCTGGAATACTCTGCACATATTGAAGAATCTGACCCTGAAACTGAATTGAACTTACATGTTGGCTGTTGTCCCAAATCTGCTCCAACCTCTTTTCTCTCCTGCTCGGAATCTGAAATATACTCACAGTCTTCTTGCTCATATGTTTGCAGATTTTCAGAATCAACTTGAATTCTGATCCACCTAGATGCACAAATGTTCTCCTCTACCTCTTGAGCGTCTTCAAACAAGTTCCCTAATGATGAAGACTACCTTTCCAGCAAGAGAAGGACAAGTTCATTATGCTGAGCCATAAGATAGTATACCATGGAAACAATCTCAGTAGGCCGAATCTCCAATGGGATGTCATAATAAACACGGTGAAACCTTCTATTGAAAACATGCAAGGCTTCATCCTGCTCTCGCTTCAAAGCATAAAAGTCAGCAAGGTAAGAATCTAGAGATTTGTACTTGCCCCAATACTTCAGGAAAGAATTAGAGAACTCGATCTAAGAACCAATTGAATCAACTCTCAGACTTTTAAACCATGCAACAACATCTTTGATCAAAGATTTCGAAAACATTCTCATGATCACATCTTCATGCACAATTGAAAAATGATCAACAAAATCCAAAAAGGATTCTTCGTGCCCCTCGGCTGAAGTTTGATTCTCTCCGGAAAAAAAAGGGAGATATTCATAACAGTCATCAGGATAAGGATGAAGAAGATGGGGTAGCTGTAAAGGTTTGAACATCTTCATCCAGATCTTAACTTGAAAAGCTGTGGGCTGATCATGAGAGATGGGGCGTTGTTGATCAGGTTTAGAAATTATGGCCAGAGGGGCTGAGATCTGGGCAGGTTTTGAAAAAAGTTCAATCTCCTCAAGGTTGTATGAATGCTCAGATTCAGAGGGAATCTGAATGCAGATCTAGTCTTTAGGAATAGGCTGAGGTAAAGCTATAGGATCGACATCAACAACATAAGGAGGCTGCAAGCTTTCCTCTTCTAAATATGGACTTATAAAAGATGGCTGATAATCTTCAGAGTATACGAAACAAAGGATAATTCTTTTAACATGTGAAGGAAAAAGTATAAAGGAGCTGATAAAGAAATACAACAGTTCACGAAGCAGACTAATGAACTGGTACTTGGATTTGAAGTTTAACTCCTTCATCTTTGGTCAACCAGATCCTCCCCAGTGGAGTCTTTAATCGTGGAGTCGCCAGATAGAAAATTACAACCAATATAATTCTCAGCCTTTGTCTATCATCAAAAACTGAAACTATGTCGTCTCCCAGGGACGCTGAGCTTCAATCTCCTTTCCCCGACAACGACGCCAATTTGTTATCGCTCCAGGAAACTCTCCTAGGCTGTAAGTCGGAGATTCCTGGTAACTAACTCTTTTTGGGAAATTTTTTCTTAACAATTGATTTGGTTTTTGGATCAAGATGAATATCTAGGGACTGGACTGTGTTTTCAAGACTGTTTAGAAATATAAAAGCTCACAAGGCCTTCTAGTAATGCAGTCAGACAAGGTTTGATTAAAAGGTAGAGAAGATAGCTATTGAACCAGACTCCACTCATATAAAACAAGCACAATGGGTTTAATAACTAAGGAAATAACTTATGATTCTCAACTTAATCAATCAATTAGTGAGATGATAGTCACATGCAGATTGAATAAGCATCAATAAAGAACATTCACTCATAAGATATCAGAGAACATAAAAGAAAAGTCTGACAACACAACTGAAGGAAGCCTGCAATTTTTCATATAATAAGAATAGGTCTCTCTTACAGTAGCAGCATGTAGAACCCAAAATCAAACCCTTACTCAGACTGAATTCCTAGGCTTTATAGCCTTTACAAACAGTTTCCAGATCCTGAAAGAATGGATCTGATTTACTAAAAACAGAAAGTCAAACTATATTTACAAGAAATAAGGAAATATCCTCAAAATGAGGTCAATCCCACATATGATGGTCTTCTAAGAATAGTAAAGTGTTGATGAAGTGTAATCTAGCCTCCCAAGGCTGTTGATTTAACCCTCCAAGAATGAAATTCGAGTTTGCTGAAGTGTGCAAAAAACCCTGATTTTCTGCCATTGAAAAAGGCACCAAAGCTGATTGAAACTCTTCTTCTTTTCCTTATATATCAAAAATAACCATTTGATCTAACCTGATAATTCATTCATCATTCATTTGAAAAGGATTCAAACCATTCAGACTCAAAAATTTATGATCTGGGCAAAAATTCGCTCATTCTAGTAGTTACAGGCTTTCGGTGGTTAAGAGTATTGAGTTTTGAATGCCTTATCCACCGAAAAGGCCCCCTTTCAGTGGTTAATGAGCGCTCCTGGGCTCATCTAAACCACCGAAAATCAAATCACTGTCAAAAATCAAAATATCAAAACTTTATTTACCTGCATGATTGCATTTAGTTTCGAGGATTCTTAGAGGAAAATCCCTTCTTTCTGTTACCAATAGTTGTTCATCCGATCTCCTGCTCCTCTCCTGTTCCTCATCTTGTTTGTACTCTGATTGCACTACTGTACCTTTAGGATCATTTCCAGACTTGGAGTTTCTCTACATGTTCTTGTAAACAGATTGCTCCCATATCATACATTCCCTCATAAAATCCTGCAGCTTAGAATAGTAGACATTCTTCAAGTGTAAATCTTCTTCCTAGAAAAATATGCAAGAAAAGTCACATATACAAAAGGAGGATAAAATGAATGCTAACAGATATTTGTAACGCCATAGATCCAGTAGCCAATGCCAACCCCATATGCCATTAATTCACAGCCAAGTGCAGATATGATATTCAACAAAAAACAGTGCACAGGTGTAGTTGTAAAATGTTGGTCTTGCTGGTAATCTGTTGTGCCATTTGGTGTGAGGGAGGGATAAAATGGAAGCGTAGATTGCCACAAAAATGAGTTTATTAACAAGCTTTAAACCCCATTTATGCCAATCTCCTGTATGATTGCTGTCAATGAATAATAAAACACCAAAACTCTATCTTCCAATAGCAACATCCCAAATTGTGTTATCAAAGACAAAATATTCCATGCAGTTGCTTGAATGATCCGAAAATAGAAGCAACCAAACCAACTTGCATGTTCTGACAGATTGTAGTTCTGCACTCCAGCAGAATGACCAACAAAACCAGTATTTCTGAACAGAGGATTCACAAGCTGTTGAAAAAAAAACATTTATATCATGTGGATCCCATGTTTCCCAGGCAATTAGTGTAGCATGCTAGCTGGCTCTTGGGATAGTACCTTTGTAGACATTTTTGAAGAGTCTAAGCTCCACAAGTAAATCGTCTCTTCATCTATACTAACTAATTGATTGTGCTTCCCTGATGGACACTAAAGAACACATTTTATCTTATGAGTATGTGCATCGAAACGGGAAAGCTTGTCTAATTGAGGAGCATTAGAGTGCTCAGAATGTTCTGGGATTTTCCACAAAGCAGCTCCATAATCACCGCCTGTAACATAAACTGTAGAAAAAATATTAACATCGAAGGGGCAAGCTGATAGGTCCCAAATCTCTTGTAGATATGAATAAAATCCTTCACAAGTGAGTTCTGAACTGGACGGTGAAAGCTAGATAAGATGAACCTCATTTTCTTTGCGTAGATTGAGAGTGCCCACTAAGAAACTTGTGTGTTGAGAATCAGTTGCCACATTGGCAATGCATCTTGCCTAATACTTGAGACCGTAAGCAATGCCGCCAGATCCTATTTGCGTTTTTAAGAAAACAATCGTTGAATGTAGAGTCGACAACTTGTTGGAAAAGATGTTTAACATCAAGAAGGCGTAGATCAATTTTAGCAGGGCTTTATATCTCAAACCGCCAACATATATTTCTGCATTTTTATGAATGGGCATGCATCGGGTGTTTAAACATAAATGAGAGACCCCGATCCGTGGAAATAAATCAGGCTTAGGTTTTTATATTTTCAAAACATACAAATACTGTGTCTTAACCCTTGCCCATGGTGATTGAAGAAACCTGACAACCGTAGGATACCTGCAAACTGAAAAAAGAAACCAAATACAAAAACTAATCTTTACCAAACTAACGCCCTGTTAGTTCCTCCATGTACAACTATGGCTCTCAACCTCTCCGATCCAAAACCATTTTCGAACTCATTTCCCAGTTGTGCACCAACGAAGTCGGGCATACAACTAAAGCTCATTTGACTCAGGGCGAATCTTTGATACCTATTTAGCGATCTTCCATGATGAGGGCAAAGTGAGGCGAATGAACTGTTTGAAACAAATGACACAATCTCTTCAATCCATAGAACGCTCCTTTGAATCTTTCATATCCTCATCAATGATTAAACCTTTGTTTTGACACCTTATCCACAGTTTCACGTGATGCTGCGCTAGATTTACCAAATCCTCCACGTGTCCTTTCCATGCAGAATTCAAGAAAATAGCTCTTTATGATGAATGCTTGGTGATTGTGATGTTTGGTGAATTTCAACACCTCATACATTCGATCAATACTCAATCAGGGCACTTGTGCAATGACTATAATGCTTGTCTTCTGCAATGATTTTGACACACTCATTCCTTGTTGCGTGGCCAAAAGATCATGAGATATTCAAGAAATAGAATAGCTCTTGAAATAAAACTGCAACTCAGCTCCTTTGGATAGACATGAATATTTGGTGCGTTGCGAGAGCATGATGATTTTTAATTTAAACTTGAAAAATATTTTGGTGGTTAAGGGCCTTCTTCCATGTGCCTCTTATCCACTGAAAGGGTCCACTTTCGGTAGTTAAGTGGTCTTTTGGTAAACCCCTTGAACCACCGAAACCTGTAATTCAAAAATTAACAAGCCAACCTCCAAAGTGATGGTTCTTTCAGCTACGCACTTCAAAAATAGACCTCCTAAGGTACTCTAAAAAAAATAGAAACAAATTGTTTTGACTCATTCCTATCACCTAAAATTTGAAAACTTAGCAGTGTAATTTTAGGAGATAACAAATAGATCTCGCTGGTTTAATTTGTTTATGTTGCTGTTTATGTTCCCCAAGGGTTAGGTATTCAAGGGTTCTACAGATAAGGGTTTGCCCTGTGCTATAGCTCTCTGATATACGTGCAGGGTCCAACAGTAGTACTCGGCCCAATATCTCAGGGCACTAACTAAAGAGGATAGACCGTACCCTTAGCCGTACTACCTGACTACCCAGGTACTAGAGAGTATCTTCCCGAGTGCTGTTCTTGGTGACACTATAGCAGTCCGACGACCGATAGGTTTATCTAAAGAGGGCTTCAGGAAATCTAGGCCCATCCGTACACAGGTGCTGTCTGATGCGCTACCACTCGAAGGGGTACCAACATGGGTTACAAGGGTGGCCAATAGATGTGTGCTTAAGAACCACTTGTATTTCCTACGTGTATGAATCCCTCAACCGCAAGTTTATGCGCGTAACAGCAGATCTCTGTGGCTTAAAGACGCCGGAATACGTCTCTACCCTGAAAAAAAATACCCACAATTTCTGCCAAGGAAAGTGCTCTGATACCACTTGCAAGATACCAAATATATAAAATATGCAGAACATAAATGAAATGTTAGAAATGACAGAATAACAGTAAAATATCCAGCATAATCTTCACAATACACAGAAATGATATACGAAATAGCAACATAAACAACACTTTGATTCAGATAGCAATGTTCACAGGCCTCTTCGAGGGGGCAACCTCCAGTCGAGCAACGCTCTATTACAATAATCTCCAAGCTAGGGTTCACATACCCTCGCCCCTTATTTATACTAAATATGTCTATTAAGAGAAGCATCTAGAGGAAGATCCTTCTAGAAGCGAAATCTTCTATTAGGTCTTCTTACATCTGCCTTATTCTATTTTATTGAAAGGTATTATTAATATTGACCTTTATTACATCCGAATACATTGATCTACCTATGTGTGGGTTAGGACCTTAACATATTTGTTGTTACAGGTGAACAAGAACTGGATCATGGAGATAGCCAACATAAAAATGAAGAGAATAATTCTATTGAAATGCTTAACACATGGAATGAGGACCTCAGATTGTTGGAGGATTTGATGAATAATCATGATATCATAAGGAAAGAAAATGCATCCATAAATGAGGAATGTTCACACATGCTTAATCATGATAGAATTTTTAATGTTCAATTTAATTCAAAGAATGTGGGCATACATGAAGATGGTGAACATAGAAATGATGAATGTAAAACTCACCTTCAACTTTCAGTCATGAATCTTGAAGATGAGATGATATTTTATGAAAATTGGCTTGCAAATGATGTAATTGATGAATACTATAGGAATGTTGCAGAGTTGGAAGAGAAGATGGTAGTGTCAAATGGATTTGACATAAGAGGTATTCAGGGGAATAATCTTAAAGATATAATTCAGGACATGATGCAACAATTAGTGGACAACAACAACAACACAATTCAACAAGGTGAAAGCAATAGATTGCAGAGTAAAGGGATGTACTAGCCAAAGGATAAGTTGGACATAGAAATTGAGATGATAATGGAGATGATGATGAAGATGTCTTAGAGAAGACATGTAGAGGAAAGGAAGATCTACATCAGCAGAGCCAAAAGTAGAAGACAAGTAACAAGGGTAGATTGTGAAAGCAAAGCCAATGGGGCATTACAACATAAGAAATGGAAGCCAAGAAATTTGTAGTCAGTAGCAACAAGACAACATAATAACAATGAAGCAAATGGAGAACTTCAAAATAAAATATGGGATCCAGGAGGAGCTAAGTGATGAACTCATGATCAGGAGATCATGGACATTTTCTTACCTGGGGAGTCTGATGCAATAGCATATTGCTTCCAAATTCTTGTACAATTTCCTAGAATAGGAGGTCTTGTGTTTTCAAGGGAGTTGGTTCCCTAAGTCTTGATTTATTTGTAATTTCGTATGTTTTGAGTGGTTTGAGTGAGGAATATGTGTGTGAGATTTTAATTGTAAATGTTATCGAATATGTGAGAACATGAGTGATATTTGGCTTGTGAATATCTCATGAGGATCTTAGGGATTAGGAGGTCCTAGAATAGAGATTTGGTTGAGTGAAAAGTGGATCAGAGAGGATCCTTAGGAATCTGTTGAGGATTTGTTGGATCTGAACAAAAAACAACTAAAAATCCCTTTTGTATATTATTGTAAGCCTTAGAGTCATAAAGGGTGGACAATGGAATGCTAATCATGCCAAAAGGTAGAAAATAGGCCAACAGAGAGTAATTAGAACAAAGAGGAGGAATTATTGAGTGTTTCAGGTCGAGAAGGAATTTACAACCTTATGTAACTTATGTACAGTTCATTAAGCTAATATAATAACAGAAAGCTCTTTTTAAAGCTTAACTTGAAGAAGTTTGTTTTCATGATGTATGTTGGTGTGTGAAGTCTCTGTGAGAATTAGAAGTATCTCTGTCTCATAATTGAGGAACATGCATATAAATGAGATTGTGATTATAGGTACAGATTGTCATAACATTGTGCATAAGAGTTGCAGGGATGAGAATGAGGGGCGTTGCATAGGGGATCTGACATAAATTTGTGTTCTAAACGAGATTTGTAGATGTTATTCCAATGAGAATCGATCACGTGAAGGAACACTGATCCTACAACACACTAGAGGAGGATGGTTTTAATGATTATAGGCTGAAGACTCATGAACCGTCCAATCAACCCCCCAACAAATGAGAACCGTTGGATCATTTCGCTGATGAATGATGACTGGTAAATTAAACCCACGCAGGGAAGACATAGTCATTGTTGGATTATCCAGTGAGGATCCAGTGCAGACCGTCGGATCTCATGGAAGGAGTAACACGATAACCGGTGAAAAGAAACTATCGGATTGGGAGATAGAGGAAGGAGGACTGTTGGGTCAACGACTAATTAAGTCATGACCTTCAGGTTGTGCAAAGGACAGATCTACAATGGGGAAGAATTTGAGAGATCGGAGGGTGAATTGATAATTGTGTTATTTCAAGCCCCATAATTCACCTGGACCGTTGACATTGACAGGTCAACAGATCAACGAATGACACTGTTTCCGTCACTAGTGTGCAACTTGCCATTGCGGAGATCGGGAGGAGAATCAGCGTCCCCGCATGTTGGAGTCCCACAATCATCTGCAACCATCGATCTCTACCTAGCATAAATCACAATCGTTGAGCTCATAGAGGAGAGGCTAGTGCCTAGGGAATAAGACCGAGGTCATAGCTCTTGGTTGTATGCAACACAGATAGAGGATTTCGGCTAGTTGAGAAGAGATCGTGTAACACCTATGCATTAGACTGTGGACACGGTTTTAGCACCCACAAATGAAGGAAAGGGTTTAGCGCCAACAAACATCCAAAGGGTGAGCATCAACAGATGAAGAAAACAGAGTTTGACACTCTGTATTAAGCACGCTACATAGGTGAGGTGAGTGATCACAAATATAATCGTGGCCACATGCAGAGATTGTAAACTATCGAGGTCAGGTTGGACTGAAGGGAGTTGAGAAAATACATAGTTACATGACTCAATCCTGTTAGTGATCAAATCGAATCATATCAGTGAAAGAGAAGGAACCAATCCTAGGACAACTCTAATGTGGTTTTTGAGCACTCTAACGGGTAATTGGGTGCATAACTGTGGGTAAATTAAGGGAGGTGCATCATAAAAAATGCAATTTAATAACAAAAAATTACAATTTCGTCCAAATTTGTGTAGTTGGAATTCGATGAAAAAAATCCAAAACGTAAAACAATTAGACAAAGCCTATATATGTGTGTGTGTGTGTTATAAAGCTATGTTTTCTGTATATTTTAATTTATAAATATTCATGTTACATTTTTTCTATTACACTAAATCAATCATGTAACTAGGTTATATAAAATACAATTAGATATAAATATTACACATTTTCACATTTTAATTTTCTCAATATTATAATAAATAATGGTGAGATGTTATGCATATGCCTTACTTCCTTCTCCTAAGATTGTTTGATTTTCTTATCGTCCATGAATTCCAACATGTCTTTGCCCATTAAACTCACAGTTTCACACTATTATAATTTATGTAATTTAAATATAAATATAGTCATTTTTTAAATTTCAATTTAATAAGGTCATTAGTTTAGTAGATGTTTACTTTGCATTAGTATTTTTTTTCCAGGGTGCATAATTCTTTCTCTTAACTACCCTTCAAACATTCTTACATCATTCAATATCCACTTGAAAGATACCTTACACTTTAATAGATTAAGGTTGTTTGTGCTTTTGTAGTGTCTCTTTTTTGTTCAGAGGACATTTAGTGACAAGCTACCTTACACTTCAATAAATTAAGGTTGTTTGTGCTTTGGTAGTGTCTCTTTTTTGTTCAAAGGACATTTAGTAATATTGTCGTTTGTGCTTTGGTAGTGTCCATTTAGTGGGATGAACTCAAGGTCAAGGATATTTTAACTATATAAAAAAATAAAAAATTCAACTAAGTACAATTTGTTATGGTTATACCAACTTGTACTAGCTATCTCATGGTTATAATAAAGGATTTTTTGATATGACTTCTTAATTGATTGTGGATATGAATAAGAATATGGGATATTGTAATTATGTTTAATCACATTCAATGGAACTTCATGATGACAAAGGCCATTATGTTGTAATTTTTTTGTTGATAAATCATAGAAAGGTAAAACTATACCTATATAAAACTCTTTCCCACTCCTTAGATACAAATGTGGATTACCTCCAAGGTTATCACTTGTGTTTTTAATCTACTTTCACATTTATAGCATGAAGGTACAAATAATCTACTTTCGCTTCTATTTTATCTTCCATTGAATTCCTACTTCTATATATCATGATGGCCATCCTTGGCCTTTACTTAGGTTTCTCTATGAGTGTTAGAGTATCCTTGCTAATTTGAAGAGGTTTGACTAGTAGAAATGTTTGTCACACTATCATGTTAACTCCTAATTTTATCTTAGTAGTTCCCTTAGTTAGTGTAAAAAATCAATTGTGGCATGGTAGCCCCAATGGGATTTTCTATTACACCAACCCCATAAATTTAAGTTAAACATGAACCACTATCTCACTAACCCCAACCCACTACCATGAACCCCTTAATACCTAACCTACTACCCCTTAAATCAATAACCCAAAATAACCCCCACCACTAATCTACTAATGCCCTAACCACCAACCCACCAACCAACACACCCTCTAGCCATTGATCCACTAACTCACAATCCCCCTAACCATTGATCAACAAACCAACTAATGTGTTATAATCACTAACCTTAAATCCCTAACTACTATGGTTGACTATAGTCGAACATCATAAACTATGGTCGAATATAGTTATCCATGATCAGCTAGTTATCCATGACTGGTTCTACTAACCCACTAATACATAACC
This sequence comes from Picea engelmannii, assembly GCA_009831015.1. Classification (NCBI taxonomy): domain Eukaryota; kingdom Viridiplantae; phylum Streptophyta; class Pinopsida; order Pinales; family Pinaceae; genus Picea; species Picea engelmannii. The sequence goes on along the minus strand of ML778476.1, from coordinate 668,729 downwards.
CACTAACATATAAATCCTTTAAGAATTGTCTAACTAACCCCTTAAGAGGCAAGTTTTAAGCAACTTTGATACATTGCAATTCATTAAATGCAATCTTGCACCTGGTAGGCATACCACAAGTAACATATAGGGGCAAAGCTGCCAAAAGAGACCATATCCAATGATTTTTTTGTTTCATATTTATGAACAAATGGTAAATACTAGTGTATGAACACTAAACGAACACTAAATGCTGACATTTTCCCAATACAACTTCCTTCAATCATATAAATTACTTTAACACTAATCTTAGTGAAAGTTGACGAGCTTGGACCTTGGTACTTTTACTCTTAAAAAACTCATTATAAAGGAATTGCAACTATGGATATAATTTGTCTTTCATGTTAGTTATTTGGACATCACTTATCATATTTAAATATCGTGTATATATCTGTTTCATATCTATACTTTTGTTGTGATATTTGAATTCCATTTATTATGTATAAATTTTTGATATACAATCTCATCTCATGTTTAATTAGATTTAAAGTATTTCAAATTCAAGATTGTTTGTGCAATAGTATTTATTACTCGTATAGATAATTTATGACCTAATTTCTTTTAAACTTATAACTTCTATTATATTTAATGCAGTCGTATAATTGTAAATATTTTTTCTTTTTAATAAGGTTAAGATTTTAATTTTTTATTTAATGGAGATACTTTCTAAATTATTTTTATTATAAAATGGTAAAAGTTATTATATTTATTCTATAATTAGAATGTTTATGAATGTATTTGTTAAGATTTTATTTTATTTATTTAATGTGGGTACTTTCTAGATTATTTTTATTATAAAATAGCAAAAGTTATTATATTTACTTTATAATTAGAATGTTTATAAATGTTTTTGTTAGCATTAAAATATATAAATTTAATAAGTTAGATAGTAAATGTAATATAAATGATTAAAAATGTTTATTGCTTTGGTATCGCCTTTTCCGGTTTAATAATCAGTATTTTTTATAAGCCACTTAACATTATTGCTCCCATAGTTCGACTTGATTTGAAAAATTCTAACAATATATAGATAACATGCAAAGTTGTTGGAGACCTTATCTTTATAAGGGAAGGGAAATCTTGTTCACTATCCAATTAATCCAAAATATGTTGCTTACTATCAAATTACTAAACAATGATGATTCTACAAAGACGATGATTTAGCAAGAGCAAAAGCAAGATGAATTGGCTATAGTTTTTCAGCGGTCATTTTGTGCATTCAACTTTTTTGAATATAAATTATAGTTTCGATCTAATCTTTTTGAAAGTGATGGAGTTGATATTATTCAAAATCTTTTTATGGATTACAGCCTTTTTCATACCCATCAAATGCCTACCAGACCGTTATCATACTTATATCTACTTTTTCATGGTGGGTGGAATTGCGAGTGTGGGCATATTGTTGTTGTTGTTTATGTACTTGGACGACCTAGTCGATCTTGATCATGGACCTTGGTGAACTCTAAACAATTTCACAAGAGAGGAAGATTTGAAAAGGCTTAATAATTTCACATACAATATTACATAGCGAAACTTTGAAGACTTAATTGAAATCTTGCTTGTGTTTTGTTATTTAAATGAAGAAGTTGGCCTCCCTTAATTTTAGTATAATATATGGTTTGTATTTATGGTTATTGTAACTGTTTCATGGATTATGGAAATCCATTTAGATTTGCTATATCAGGCCAATAAAATCATATTACTCTTTGTGTTTAAAGCCAACTTTTGATAATTTCTTCATGTGACACCTTTGTTCTTAAAATGGTGGTTTCATTTGAGAAGGCATTAAGAGTTGTGATTATGAGTTTAATTTGTAGGATTGTGACTTTCTTTACATAGGATACAGATACAAGATTGTGTAGACAATCTTAAACTTCATAGAAAGAAGTTTTAACTGTGTCAATGTGTTTATATATACACCATGATACCAACTTAATCTCTTCACACAAACATCATACTTGATTTCTAGAGAAAGTAATTCTCTTTTGTAAATAAAACCGTAATGATTATTGCACTAGTGTGCACATTTTTTAACACAATATTTCCCTGTATATGAGATTGTGATCATACTTTTGGTGATATCCCTACAAACATAATAAAAAGCTTGATATTTATGATATTGTTTAGAAACATAAAAATTCACGACTGAAAACAATATTGATGCTATGGTTAATAAGAAGCTTGATATTTATGATACTGATACTATTGGTTAATAAGAAGCTTGATATTTCTAATATTTTTCCTTTGTATTTCCTAAACTAGGCTTCCACCAATCAACCTTTACATGAAGAGTCTCACTTTGGTCGTCTTGAAAGATACCTATGGTGGCTTTTTCCATCCAAATCATATCCCATTCATTCTCATTTCCTAATCTAACTAGCAACATGTTGGTTGTTTAGGGCTAGCCCGGGTTCTACTTTAGGTTTCCAACAAAACCCTACAAACCATCGGCCCTTCTGGAGACCAAAAGGCAACACTACACACATAGTGCATAATGCAGTCTCACTCGAGATGGCTTATGGGTGACTGCAGGACCCACATTTATGCAATCATGGAAGAGAGACTACTGTGGGGATGATGGACATTCTTTCTACTTCAAAATATATTAGATATATTATTATAACACATCATTATATCTAGATATATCATTATGTAATCAGTTACATTAATTAAGATTCATTCTTCAATAAATATCTTGACTATTCTCTTGCACACTGCATTTTACTTCTAACAGATTAATTCATTTACCGTGGTTCACCCCCCCTAACAGATTGACACAATTTTTATCGTGGTTCACCCCCCCGCAGCTATGTCCACAAAGATCTAGTTGTCTTCGCTATTTTATTATTGTTCATCAAGTTTATAGCATTGTGCACATTAAATAAGAGGCTGACAAGATCACAGTAAGCTCCACATAGTGTGACCTTACCCTTGATTACAATGCATCTCTAGGTCTCTCTTATCATATATCTATCTCCTATCTCAGTATTACTTGCTGTCTGTGCAAATATTCATTAGCTCCCTTCTCTATCCCACACAATATATTTATATTAAAAAAAGGGGGTTTATACTCGTTAAAAAATGACCAAAACCCTAACCCACTAACCCTAAGTGGATTAGGTTTGTCCACATTCTAACTCCCTGAGTGTGGCTGGTCTAGAATCCAACTTTTTTCCTCGTTGATCTGCGTCCTTCTTCCTTGCTTTGACTTTCCTTCTTTCTCAACGTTGATTTTCCCTGTTTTCTGGTATGCACTCCTTTTTTGGTCCATTTCCTAACCACCTTCATTAATTACTGCACTTTTCCCCAAAATGGCCTCCACCAACACAACATATTTCCTTTCTCAACATCAATATTAGGATTGAATGTTGGCTTTGTCTTGTTGCACTTGGGTCCAACATTTACTAGTTCATTTGTCACATCATCAAATCCTCATCCATAATACTTGGGATTACATGGAGTTCATTATAATCATCATTGACAATTTGTCTTGTCTTGGGCTAGAATCCTTAGAAGATGAATCACTTCCTTCCACTATTGTATGATAATTGTATATTTCATCTAATGTATCAAGAACTCTTTCCAAATACTCTACTTTATTTGTCCATTCCTCTGTAACAATTGGTGAATCATCATTTCCGATAATGTCTTTCCACATTTTTATGTACGATGCTATTCCTTCTTTTAGTTATTTTAAATAGGAATCATTCTCTTTGGGACCTAACAAATATGGATTCCTTGTTGGAAATTTAGGTTGACCTTCGTCAACTATATTCCACAACTCAGTTGGTTTTGACCACTCAATATCTCTGATGGATTATTTGTACCTTAGTACTGGAACATCATTCAATACAAGAAATTGGAAGTATCGAACATTAAGATGTCTGACTAGTGCATTTTCCCTTCCTTGATGTATCCATTAAGGAAAATTTTGAAGTCATACACCTTGTCAATTAGTGTAGGTGGAAACACTAGTATTTATTCAATCGTGCGATATGTATCTATCATTTCAGGTAAAGAATATATGTCTTTACTTTTCAAGTTGGAAGAAATTCTTCTGTAGGTTCCATCTATGTTTTCATGGGTGTGTCCTCTTATCCCCAATTTTATGGATAACTAAGGAGATGATGTCTCAATGCCTTTAGGTTGCATACATGGAGCACTGAGAAACATCCTGACCAACAGTGTCCACTTGCACAGATGGAAGCCCGCTTCACCACCACAAATTCCAGGTTCATCATAAGGGTATCCACCACACCAACTTTCTTTCGAAATACATTGGGTCTTTCTCCATGATTTATAAGCCATGTATTATGGTGAGTGTCATTTCAATATTTGAAGCATTTTAGTTTGTTGCATTGAAAACTACTTTTGATTATGTAATGCCTGATTAGACCTTATTCTCTTTACCCTATTTTACCTTGGTGGTTGACATTGTATCCTAGTAATTGGTCACCCTTATGGATGGGTTTTATACTAGGGGTTCCCCTTGACGAGTCACCGTGCCACTCTCGACCATACCTTTCACTTTCCATACCTCATCCCCTCGTCTCCTTACCTTTTGGGATTTTTGGGTGTATTGACCCAAGAAGGGATTGTCCCTCATTTCATGGGAAGAAGGGGATGAAGCCCTATATGGGAGATATCTGGAAAAATATAAAATTCTAATTATAAACATTCCAGATGCTCATCCAATGAGGCCTTGAGAAAAATGAAATGCTTCTCCTAAAAATCAAAGACCTGCAAAAGAAAATTAACATCATAGAAATGTCCCCACTTGTTGAGGTGTGTACACTCATCCAGTGCCACTTTCTTTCCTTGCATATGGAACTTTGTGTACCTCTACCTTCAAGTTTCCTTCTGCTACTTCCCCCTAAGATTATTGATTCACCAATAGGGAGTTCCCAAGGTTTTGGATTATTAATGAACTAATGGCAATAAATGGGTTTGGAAAAAGGATGCATTGAAAACGAAGGTGCAACACACCCTCTACAAAGGCACCCATAAATGAGACACCACGATCCCTTGTATTGTTAAATTATGTACCAAGGCAAGTGTTTCTCTTCCCTAGGCCCTAAGGGGGAGAAATTGCCGAATATGGGTCTTAGTCAAATTAATTTGTGAGAT
>ML778476.1:573919-602716 GCA_009831015.1 Picea engelmannii | reverse complement strand
TATATATATATATATATATATATATATATATATATATATATATATATATATATATATATATATATATATATATATATATAATGTTTGATAATGTTTAGACCCTCGTAGGGTTCAATAATAGATATGCATTGTAATTTCAAGGATATATTGGCTTTCATAATTAATAAAATAAAATAAAACCATTATTATAAATTTTGAAAAAATACCTATCACTAGAATAATGAGTTTTGTACAATTATGCAATTTTTTTAAAGAAAATTCCATCGTTAAATTACTCAACATGGGGACTTGGTCGTGACCTTAAAATTATATATATATATATATATATATATATATATATATATATATATATATATATAGATGAAAATTGAAAGTAAAAACATTCTTATGGTTAAAACATTTCAATGGTGTGTAATTCCTTCCATGTTCAATATGGAGTTCACACATGTCATCTCCATCTCTCTACATAAAGAGTAGTCATAGATCCATCTTAACTAGAGAGTTGTATTATGTATTATGAAGAGAGCAAGGTGTTTTTTTTTTTTAATTGAAAAAACTTGAGGAACTATCAACAACTCAAGGGATTTGATCCCTCTAGCCTCCAAGTAATATTTTTTAATATATCTGGTATGCTAAGATACCTTGAATTAGTTTTCTCCAAATAAACATTTTTAATATAAACACATCAAATAAACATTTTTAATATAGACACAACAAATAAAATTATATTTTGGTATGTGCTTATAAAATTATTTTCATTATAATAACTTATAATAAATTATGGTTATAAGTCTTAGAAACTATGGTCTTAAAAGAGTGCATATTTCTTCAATGAAAATGAATGAAATGGTCATTATATTAAGAAGAAGTGCATGTAAGAAAATTGGATATAAAACATTTTTTATTATATAAAGAATGCATGTTTACTCTCACAACACAACTGTTGTTGTAACCATAATCTCTTCCTTCACACATGCTATGTTTCTTCCTAAACTTAATCCTTTCATGCACATGAGGAAAGTTTAATACCTCAAGGGATTTGATCCCTCTCCTTTCATGATAGATTGTGATAGATTGGAGTTAAGAAATGGTCATTATATTAAGAAGAAGTGCATGTAAGAAAATTGGATATAAAACATTTTTTATTATATAAAGAGTGCATGTTTACTCTCACAACACAAATGTTGTTGTAACCATAATCTCTTCCTTCACACATGCTATGTTTCTTCCTAAACTTATTCCTTCCATGCACATGAGGAAAGTTTAATACCTCAAGGGATTTGATCCCTCTTCTCTCATGATAGATTGTGATAGATTGGAGTTAAGATGGATCTAAATTGATTATATTAAAATTCAACTATAATAAACTTGATTGTTAAAATTATATAAGAAGATCCGTCATATATTTTTTACAAAGATACATTGTAGTTTTCTCCAAGTAATTTTTTTTTATATAAACACATCAAATAAACATTTTTAATATAAACACATCAAATAAAATTATATTTTGATTTATGCTTATAACATTTTTTCTTTATAATAACTTTAATAAATTATGGTTATAACATTTTTTCTTTATAATAACTTTAATAAAACTTTAATAAATTATGGTTATAAGTTTTATTTTGTTTGAATTATGTTTTAATCTTATTTAAATATATATTAACTAAAAATCAAAGGTAACCTGATCGTTTGCATGTAGCTAACTTTACTTTCCCTATTGCAACTATCCATGGAACCCTGGTTCTCTTAAAGATTGCATATTTCTTCAATGAAAAACGTATGAAATGGTCATTATATTAAGGAGTGCAGGTAAGAAAATTGGATATAAAACAATATTTATTATATAACTGGAGGTTTCATTCAGATTTAGAAAATGGAGGATAAAATATTGCATGTTTACTATGAGAACGATTGAATGTTTACTATGATAACTGTAGTTTTACGAGACGTGTTGTAACCATTCACTCATGATATGTTTCTTCGTAAACTTGTTCATGAGTTGCATGCCATTGTGAGTTCGCATCGATAAAGCCGGCCATTTAACTATAAATTAAACCACTCACAACACGTTTTTTTTTATTATTTGGTTCAAACATAGATGTAAAATAGAGGTAGTCTGTCAAACATTGGTTCATGCTATTTGCATTAAATAAACAAATTAGTATTTTTATATGTACTTACATGTTTCAATAAAATAGGTAGCTACATATATCTATAGGAAACTCTCATTTCTAGTTTTTATTTCGATTTTATGTTTTTTCCCCTTGTGAGAGTCATGTTTCCCTTCCAAATCCCTCCACATATCACTTGCAAAAGAAACAAGGAAATGATTATTATTTTGTTCACAATATGGATAAATGCAAGGAAAGTTCCGTGCAATATGTTAATAGACATGAGCCGAATATAAGTCATTTCATGATCTTCATGAATTAAAATTGCATTTCTAGGTTTATTATAGTGTTTGATTTCATCTAGAAAAGCAACACATCAACAATTAACAATATCATAATCTCAAATCCCATTTTGTATGTTCCTGAAAACATCACACAAGAAATTGGTGATAATGCCTTCAAATGGATCTTGGGACTTATCTTGGCATCCATGATATGTTGAATTCTATCCATTTGAAACTATATGAGCCATCTCACTTGCATGACTATATTTTACTTACACATCAAAAGCCAAAATCTAGGGTTGTGAACCTACTCTTCTTGAATAAACTCATCTTGACGTATACATGACATCCAATAAACAATGAATTGCAAATCCTTACATGGTGGGATGCAAAGGATAGTTTCCCACTCATGACAATTGATCCTCCAAATTAGTATTGGACAATTTCCACATTTTAAGTAGACTTTAGGCTTGATTTCCTTTTAATGAAGAGGAATTCATAAGAGTAAATCTTGTAAACATGCATGTGCTTTAGTCTATTTGTATTATCTCTCATCCATTTTAGTATAGTTTCATTATCGTATCCTTATGTTGCAAACTATCCTTGTCCAAAATCAATAAAGTTTTCATAGGGTCAACATTCAATTTCCTTTCATAGGTATTGTTTTAAATCATTTTCTATATTTAGAGAATGTAAATGTATAATATCTTTGATATTGTATGTCTTCTTTTTCATTTTGAAATTATCTACCCAACAACAAAATGAAAGCATCCCTGTGGTTTTTATTGCGTTTGAATTCATATTCTAATCTCCATTGTAGAAATTTGTTATGCATTCTTCATTCATGGTGACTTGATCATTTCTACAACCAATATAACTTATATGGAGGAAAATGAAGTTTCAATATCACTCCTTTACCATCCTAGTGGATACCAATTTTTTAGTTCTACCTCCATTGATAATGAGTTTCTAGTGTTTTACCCTATAATTGTATTTTCTATAAAAAAAACATTTTCTTTTATGTTTCCCTCTTCATTATTTTTAGTCCTTTTTTTTATCAGGTGGAATTGACAACTAGGATAGGCTCTTACTTTCTTGACATAGAGTCAATTTTGAATTATACAACTATAGCCTTCAGGTGTGTCCACACTGCCCCATACGCGACACACAATGTAATACAAGGTTTCAAATCGGTGACCTCACATAACAGAGTGTCTTAATAGTGCACTCCATCACCAATCATTCAATAAATCGGGGGCCATTATTTTTAGTCTTAAGTAACACTTTTATTATAATTAAAATTCATATTCTACAAGAAAATACAATATATTTTTAATATTTATTTTCTTCTTTCTCCTTTTCCATATTTTTTCTAGGATTTTTCGATCTTTATTCATTCACTAGTTTTGTATATTCAAATGCTTTATGTCTATCCTTCTCACACTAGAAATAATTTTCTATAGTGTAATTTATTCAATAAAAATGACATCAAAATCTTCTTCCCCCATAGGGGTGGGCCTCTATTCTCCTTTCACCTTGAGAAGATCGGGTGTTCCTCGTTCATGTTTTTTTTTTTTCTTCTACCAATAGCACACATTTTGTGACCTCTACTAGTATTGATAGCACATTTTCCTCTACTATTTCCTCCTTGAAAATTCCTTGAAAACGTTTCTTCTGTCATTAAGTCCACTTTATATGCATTTTCAACTAATTTCATTTTTTCTAAGGTCAATTGATTTAGATTGGTAATCATCAACCCAATCATGTACCATTGATAATTTTTTCTAGTCATATTCATCATGGAAGCATGGATGATTATCTTGTAAAAACATTTAGCATAATCCTTCCCACTAATATCTCTCTATTTGAGAGTTTTGAAACCATATTGTTCCAATTCCTTATCTTCTCTTTTCCCTTCCTCAGTCTCCCCTTCTATATATGATCACATAAATGTGAGGCTGCATCTAGGAAATTCCATTATATTGAATTCAAAATACTTGTCTATCTCTACAATCTAATAAAAAAATGTCCTTTTTATTTAGACACCAATCATATTGAGAAACATCCATCTTTAGTTTGATCCTCCCTATATTTTTCCAATGCCAAAATAATTCTCTCATTGAGATCTTGTTCTACTAATACTACTTCCGACTCATCATCACTATCTTCTAGATCTCTTCCATGATACTTTGCATCCCCTAACTCTTCAACCATTTGTTGCAATTACTACTTCTCCATAATTCTATAAGTAACTACGCCTCCATCTTATGCACAACCTATTTTTGTTTATGTTCCTATTCTCCTCAAACTTGAATACACTACTCTTTATCTCAAGTATCCCAATTGATCCATGGAATGAATTGGGATGGATACATCATTTTATGTGTTCTCGATTATTGTACTAGTTATGGTTTCATTCTCTTCACTCCATTAATAGGTTTTCAATTAGAATTTGATTATTATAGTAAGGTTTCAAGATATGGACTTCGAGAAGTTAACCTCATTTTAACAATGAGGGTTGTAAATGTAGAAATTTCAATACAAATTATGTATTGCCTGGATTCTCTTGATATAACAATTATATGGCACTGTTAAATACATAATTGCTTCTACAAATATTCTTACGGAATTTAAAACATGATTGCCAATTGCAATATCAAGAAGAAAGATCAATCACACATAACACATATGTTTTTACCGGGAAAGCATAAAGCTAAAAACCCCACTATCATATATTATGTTTATATCATGGATCATGAAACAATCTCATAAAAAACTCTAATCCAAGAGCTCTCAGTACACTAAAAATCGTCTCACACTGTCACACAAAAATTGGCAAATGCATGTGCCAATTTACTTCCTTCAGACAACCTGCCTCCTCTGCACAATCCCTGCTAATGGAAAACCTGCAAATGAATTCGAATTCCTCTTGCCTTGGCTGCACATTCCTCATGGTCACATCCACTATGTGTGTGATTGTATGAGTGCACTTCACTCAAATCACAACTGATGGCCAAACTGTCCCTTTCACTTGTTATCTCAACTGGGTCTCCATTGGATCTGACATGCATGTAGTTAACAATGATAAATCTTCAGTTTCCTGTGAGATCACTGATTGTGAATTAATTAATAATTAATTCATTGATCTCTCACTAGTGTAAGTTCAGTTACAACTAGTACAACTAAGCTTAACTCACTTAACTGAGTTAAACTACTTCACAACTCACATAAGTACACATCCAACTCTGTTACAACTTCAAATCACTCAGTTACAACTAATTTGACTTGGATGTCCTACCAGTCAACCTTTGAACTCGAAGTTCCTATAACTAACTGATTTCCCATTTCAGTTAACTATTTTCAAGTAATTATGAGAAATAGATTAATATTTACTATCCAATTTATTTAAGGGAAAAATAAATTAGACACACATTTCTTGTTGACTTTTCAACACTCCCTCTCAATAAGAAAGAGATTATCCTTCACCCCAATCCTGTCTCTATGGTATTTGAATTTTTTCCCGGTGAACGCCTTCGTCAGAATGTCTGTATCCTGATCTTCCGTAGGAATGTACTAAAGCAACATGATCTTCTATTGCACACAATCTCTGAGATGATGATACTGGATATCTATATGCTTAGATCTATCATGAAACACATGATTAATTGAGAGTTTAATGCAACTCTGATTATCACAATGAATCACTGTCGGATCTAAATGAGAACCAAACAAACCAACCAAGATCTTTCTCATCCAGATAGCCTCACATGCAGCTTGACTTGCTGCCATGTATTCCTCTTTCGTTGAACTGAGTGCCACAGACCTCTGCTTCCTGCTGTACCAAGAAACAACTATATATACGACACTAAAGATCCCCCCTGATGTGCTTTTTCTGTTCATGGGGTTACCTGCCCAATCTGCATCCGTGAAGCCATGCAACTTCACCTCATCCGTCTGTTTGTACCATAAGCCATACTTAGATGTGACACTCAGGTATCTCAGGACATTCTTTCCCGCCTTCCAAAAGAGCTTGGTAGGCTTAGCCATCGCCTGGCTCAACTAGTTAACCGCATAGAAAATGTCTGATCTTGTGTTCACTAAATACATTAGCGAACCCACTAATTGTCGATAGACAGTAGCATCCACTACCTATCGAGAAGTAGCATCCTCTTTCCTCGAGTTTCCTGGAAGAGTATCCATGGGTTTGAAACCCTCCATGTGAAACTTACCCAGTATCTCCCTTGCATACTTTCCTTGAGACACAAAAAGTTCACCATCTCGCTGCATATTTCCAATCCAAGGAAATAATGAAGGAGGCCCAAATACTTCATCTCGAACTCCTTTGCAAGGTCCTCCTTGCATTAGTGTATCAACTGCTCATCACCAGTCAATATTAAATCATCAACATAAAGAACAATTTGGTATAGGTTTTCATCTGTTTCACTTTTGGTGAAGCCCAGTTTGGTGAAATAGTTGTCTATCCAAGTGTACCAAGCACAGGGTGCTTGCTTCAGCCCATACAATGCTCTCTTGAGTATGCATACATGCGACTCCCTATCAAAGGTCTCAAAACCTTATGGCTACTCAATGTACACTTATTCCTCAATGATCCCATTGATAAACACAATTTTTAAATCCATCTGATGAATGCGCTAGCCCATCTGTGCTGAGAGTGCAAGGATGGATCTTATGGAAGAGTACCTTGCGACAGGTGCAAAGGTCTCATCATAATCTATCCCCTCGATTTGTGAGAAACCCCGGGCCACAAACCTGGCCTTGTATTTCTCCACACTCCCATCAACAACTTGCTTTACCTTATAGATCCATCTCGAACTTACCACTGATTTGTCGACCGGTCTTGGGACAATTTCCCATGCACTGTTTTTGACAATGGAGTCATACTCCTCCACCATAGCATCAACCCAAGTGGGATCCTGCACTGCTTCCTGAAAGGAAGATGGTTCAGTCATAATACATTTTCTCATGAGAGCCATGTATCTAGTAAATCGATCAGGAGACTGTCTCTGTCTGCGATGTGAAGTAGGGGCTCCTACATTCTGTGCAACATCTAGTCTCAATCTATCAGATTCCATGGTGCACTTTCTTCCATTTCTGATGGATGGCTCTGCTTGAGTGGCTTCCTCCACTCCATGAACCTCCTCATGTGGCTAATCCACATCTTGAGACTCATCTTTGGGAACTAGTAGTTACTTCTCTGCATGCAAGTCTAGATCCCTCTCAAGCGACAACCGCATGGCTTTCCCCTCATCGAATTTTATATCCCATCGCATAACAATCATCTTACTGTTAGGAAAATACAAAAAATAATTATGGGGTGTCTGTGTGTACCCCAAAAAAATCCCAACTTCAGTAGTCGGTTCCAGCTTTTTCTTGGCATCCTTGGTCACATGCACATAAACAAATGAGCCAAAAATCTTAAAATGTGAAACATCAGGTTTCTTACCAGTGAAATCTTCTTCAGGTGTACTCATTCCAAGTACTCTATGAGGACAATGGTTTTTCACATAAACCGCAGTGTTGCATGCTTCCGCCCACAAATGCATTGGTAGGCCCTAATCATGAAACATTGCTCGTGCTACATCGATGATCAGTCTGTTCTTCCTCTCTGTGACCCCATTTTTCTGTGGGTTATGAGGCACTATGAGTTCTCTACGAATTCCTTCTTTTCAACATAGCTCTTTGAATTCGTTAGAGATGTATTCTCCACCATTATCACTCCTCAAAGATTTCACTTGCTTCCCCGACTCTTTCTCCACCAATTCTTTAAACTCACAGAACTTTGAGAATGTTTGATCCTTCTTCTGCATGAAGAAGATCCAACATTTATGAGAAAATCCATCAACAAAAATAACATAATACTTATGTTTTGCTGTTGAAGCAATCGAGAATGGTCCACACATGTCTGTGTCAACTATCTCCAGAATCACCGAAGCACGGTTCTACTTTTCATCAAAGGTGGACTTTACATACTTCCCCATGGTGCAACCCTTGCATTGATCTAACTGAGAAAGTGTTCCCATTGGAAGTCTAGTAGATATTTTCTACATTATTTTCAAGGCTCCATGATGAAGATGGCCCAATCGCCTGTGCCATAATTCGCCCTCATCCCGACTACCCACTTTTTATGCCTTGCCCCATGGCAATGCAACCATCTAACTCCAGCTTGTATATATTCTTAACTCAAATCCCTATCCTCTTGACTTAACCCGTTTTTTTATGTCGCAGAAAATATTTTCCATCGCTGAAAACAATGTCATAGCCTCTGTCCTCCAACATTGTGACTAAAACAAGGTTTTTCTTCAGACCTGGAACATGCATAAAATATTTCAATTGAAATGGTTTACCTGAATCCCTCTAAAAGGTAATGGTACCAATGCCATTCACACTATATCGTCCATCGTCTCCCATCTCAATATGCATTTTGAGATCTTTCTCCTCCAAGTTGCTAAAAATCTCCTTATCTCCCGTCATGTGGAAGGAAGCGCCACTATCCAAATACCACACCGATCCCAATGTACTTGAAGCCATGCATGCGATCAAAGAGAAGTCAAGTTCAAATTGCGAGGAAAGGGCCTCACTATCTGCAACTCCAACAACTTTCTTGTTCTTCTTCTTTTGCGGACAGTTAGTAGCGAGATGCCCATGTTTGTGACAGTGAAAACACTTCACTTTGGACAAATCCAACTTCTTGTCTTTAGACTCGGATTTTGAATGAAATTTCTTCCCCTTCCCTCTCCTTGTCTTGGTAGCCAAAGCACAATCCTCTTCATCATCATTCTTTGATAAAGATCCATATCTAGTGTTCCACCTGAACTCCTCCTACACTAGATCCAACCATAGTCATTCCCAAACTGGCAATTTTTCCCTTCCATTGACAGAGTCTTGATAACTGTGCCAAGTCTTGGGAAGTCCTAGGAGTGCCAAGCTCACCAAATCATCATCAACAACTATTATTCCCACACTCCCCAACTCATCCCAACATTGGACAAACTTCGTGAGATATTTTGGAATGGAGTCGCCCTTCTCCATCTTGATCTTCCTGAGTTTATCTTTGAGCACCAATTTCCTATGGTCGTTGTTGTTTTGGAATAGATCTTTCAAAGCCTTCCACATTACATATGGTGTGGATTTCCCATGGAGGTTTGAGACAATGTGGTCTCATACTCCCTCCAACAAGATCCTCCTTGCCTTTTCCACTTTATTTTTCCAAGCATCAAGATTTGTAGTGTCTGCAACATCTGGCTTAGGAACATCTTTGTCAATGAATTCCTTCAAGCCATTGTCTTCGAGTACTGCCTCCATCCTGTCCTTCCAAGAAATGTGGTTCGAGATTACCTCTAGTGCATACTCTAACCTCAAGCCATTGAAATCCATTTCGATCTTGAATCAGCTGTAGCACCAAGAAAGTCTTTCTGCAAATTCAAATTCTATCCAGTCACAAACTCAGCTTCTGCAATCTTCTGCACTCTGATACCATGTAGAAATTTCAATACAAATTATGTATTTCTTGGATTCTCATGATCTAAAAATTATATGCCACTGTTAAATACATAATCGCTTCTACAAATATTCTTGCGGAATTTAAAACACGATCTCCAATTGAAATATCAAGAAGAAAGATCAATCACACATAACACAAATGTTTTTACTGAGAAATCATAAAGCTAAAAACCCCACTATCATATATTATGTTTATATCATGGATCATGAAACAATCTCATACAAAACTCTAATCCAAGAGATCTTAGTACAATAACAATCGTCTCACACTGTCATACAAAAATTGGCAAATGCATGTGCCAATTTACTTGCTCCAAACAACCTGCCTCCTCTGTGCACTCCCTGCTAATGGAAAACCTGCAAATGAATTAAAATTTCTCTTGCCTAGGCTACACATTCCTCATGGGCACATCCATGTGTGTGTGATTGCATGAGTGCACTTCACTCAAATCACAATTGATAACCAAACTGTCCCTTTCACCTGTTATCTCAACTGGGTCTCCACTGGATCTGACATGCATGTAGTTAACATTGGTAAATCTTCAGTTGCATGTGAGATCACTGATTGTGAATTAATTAATAATTAATTCATTGATCTCTCACTAGTGTAAGTTCAGTTACAACTATTAGAACTGATATTAACTCACTTAACTAAGTTAAACTACTTCACAACTCACATAAGTACACATCCAACTCTGTTACAACTTCGAATCACTCAATTACAACTAATTCGACTTGGATGTCCCACCAGTAAACCTTTGAACTCGAATTTCCTATAGCTAACTGATTTGCCATTTCAGTTAACTATTTTCAAGTAATTATGAGATAATAGATTAATATTTATTTTCCAATTTATTTAAGGGAAAAATAAAGTAGACACACATTTCTTGTTGACTTTTCAACAGTAAACATGAAAATAGAATGGACCAAAAGATCTAGTTCCTTTGGGAACATGTAAAAAAACATTTAACTGAAATGGGTAATTGTATTAATTTTAGAAAAAAACCTTTGGAACTAGAAAAAACCAATTGTATAATATGCCAACATCATAGATATTTTTAAATTTTAATACTAATAAGATAATTTCAATATTCTATAAACTCATCTAGGCTTTTTAAAATGAGATTTCTATTATAAAATTGACATTTTGATCTGGATTATTTTGAGAATGAAATGAAGGTGGAAATATAACAAGGATCCACATAGATGTAATAGATTTTACAATAATATAATAGAGGTATAGCATAGATATAACAATAAACACAAAGATACAGTAATACACAATTTCTATTAATGAGCAAAATGTAAAGAACTATAAAATTACAGAGTGAAAGACTCACTATAATGGTGGCAACTTATCTCTGAGAAGAGATGTGACGGCTATGCTCATTCACAAGAATATGATTATTAAAATGAGGATCTAAAGGAATTTTTAAGATAAAGAATATCCAAAACCCTAACCTTGGAAGATGAAAATCCAAAAGGTTTTTGGGCCCCGATGGGAGTAGTTGATATGTCAATTTCCTGGGGGCGTAACTTTTGCATACAATATCCATTTAGGGCGCTTGATACACTGTAAAAAAGGTCTAGCTAAGAAGAACACATTCATTCCACTTTAGGATCAAGACTTGGGCTATTTATTGAGCCCGAAATCCCCCAAAAAACATCGTTTAGGGCCTCAAAATGGCCTCGGAAGTTTGGAACCCGAAAAACTATCGAAAAATTGCCAAGGTGGAAAATTGTATTTCGAGCCAGTGAAATAGGTGGATGGACATCAATATCCATCTCGATCAATACTCCCTCCTTAGGAAGCAATGGTATCCATTGTGTTGAGTTACCGTGGGATAGGGGGAAGCGTTTGTTGAATATGAATCTTGGTGAGCTGCTTGCCTTGCTGGAGAAGTTATGTTTCTTGGCTTGTGGAAGGTTGTCACGAACTTGTTGTTGGATGGGTTGAATCTGTTCAACCAATATGTTGTAGCTTGGCTTGATTAGGCAGTGTGTAGTCACCCTTGTAGGTGAAGAAAGAATATATTTTTTCTCTTCTACAATCTGCCTCTGCTGGATAGAAAGGTCTTGGACTGTGGTTGCAATGGTTGCAGTGTCCTTATGTTCACCTTTTTAATAGATTGTGAAGAGGCTAAATTTTGCAGTATGAGAGATTACCTTGTGAAACTATTTTGGTGGGACAGTAGTCAGAACTACCTCTGGTATTCTATAGATCTGACCCCCCCAGAGTAACAATGACACTCAACCTATTCTTTTCTTGTCCTATTCAACCTATTCAAGTCTTGGCTTATTCATATCAACCTGCTCTTTTTGTTTCCTTGCATATCCAACATATTGATTCTCTTTACCTACACTTTATTGCTTTATCATGGTGAGATTAGTGAAGCATGGATCCTTGGTTAAGTCATTCAGATCCTAATATTGTAAAAACATTAGTCAGTTCACGTGTTCTCTCATTAGGATGCTGCTACTTTTTCGTTTATTGGCTTATTGATAACAATCTTTGGAGTTTCAATTTTATTTTTCTTACTAGTCTTCACTATTACTTGATTTAGTGAGTCACTTTATATTAATTCCTTCTAATTTCTTCATGTATCTTCTTCTCAATTTTATTTTTTTTCATAATATCCTCAACAATTATCTCCTTTGTTCATTCCATAGCTTCATTAAAATGTTTACCACCACAAGATTCTATAATTTATTTTCTCTTCCTCATCTACTCTATTGTAAATTTAGGTGATCCTTCATCCCACATTATTGAGACCTACTTTGCAATCTACAACACTTTCTTTTTCAATCTTGTTTCTCGAAGTCTAACAATTTGACTCTCAAGTAATGACATCAAGGTCATCCTTAATTTAATTTCTATAATTTTGGATACTCTATTACTCAATCTCTATTATACTTACAACAATATTTATCCTTTTCCTTCCATGTAGAAATAATGGGAGTTAAATACATCCACATATGCTCACAATATACTAAAATAAAATCTACAAATAATAAACCTAGGTTGTACTTTCCATTCACTATTCCCCTAAGGCCTTGGGAATCCATATCCATAGATTTCATCAATGAATTTCATACCATGTAGAGGAAGCATGATTGTATATTTTTGGTGTGTGTGTTTTTCTATGATGGTATTCATCATACTCTATAGTAAAATCATTGATTCCATAGGATTGTTGAAGTATCCTTACAAAATATTTGGATTCATTTTGGACTTCCATCTATGATAATTTCTTATTATCACTATAGATTTATTAATCAATTTTCGAAAAAAAATGAAAACTTTTAGGTTACTAGTTATCATTACATACTCCCTTCCCAAGCTGATAGATGTAAAATAGAGTTAGTCTGTCAAACATTGGTTCCTGCTATGTTCATTAAGATAAACAAATTAGTATTTTTATATGTACTTACATGTTTGACAACATAGATAAAATAGATAGCTGCATATATCTATAGGAAACTCTCATTTCTAGTTTTTATTTCAATTTTATGTTATTTCCCCTTGTGAGAGTCATGTTTCCCTTCCAAATCCCTCCACATATCACTTGCAAAAGAAACAAGGAAATGATTATTATTTTGTTCACAATATGGATAAATGGATGGAAAGTTTCATGCAATATGTTAATATACATGAGCCAAATATAAGTCATTTCATGATCTTCATCAATTAAAATTGCATTTCTAGGTTTATTATAGTGTTTGATTTCATGTAGAAAAGCAACACATCAATAATTAGCAATATCATAATCTCAAATCCCATTTTGTATGTTCCTGAAAACATCACACAAGAAATTGGTGATAATGCCTTCAAATGGATCTTGGGAATTATATTGGCATCCATGATGTGGTGAATTCCATCCGTTTGAAACTATATGAGCCATATCACTTGCATGACTATGTTTTACTTACACATCAAAAGCCAAAATATAGGGTTGTCAACCTCCTATTCTTGAACAAACTCATCTTGATGTATACATGACATCCAATAAACAATGAATTGTAAATCCTTACATGGTGGGATGCAAAGGATATTTTCCCACTCATGACAGTTGATCCTCCAAATTAGTATTGGACAATTTCCACATTTTAAGTAGACTTTAGGCTTGATTTCCATTTAATGAAGAGGAATTCATAATAGTAAATATTTTCAATGAGATTTCTATGGTGAGGATTGTTTTTAGTAGTGTTCGGAAAAACCACAACGTTATTAGTGGATTGTCAACGTTTCAGATCCATATCAGGATCCATCTTCAGGACAAGAAGCTTGAAGATGGATCCTGATATGGATCCGAAATGTCGACAATCCATTAATAACACTGTGGTTTTTCCGAACACTACTGAAAGAGTAAATCTTGTGAACATGCATGCGATTTAGTCTATTTTTATTATCTCTCATCCATTTTAGTATAGTTGCATTATCGTATCCTTATGTTGCAAAATATCCTTGTCCAAAATCAATAAAGTTTTCATATGGTCAACATTCAATTTCCTTTCATAGGTATTGTTTTAAATCACTTTCTATATTTAGAGAATGTAAATGTATAATATCTTTGATATTGTATGACTCCTTTTTCATTTTGAAATTATCTACCCAACAACATAATGATATCATCCTTGTGGTTTTTATTGCGTTTGAATTCATATTCTAATATCCATTGTAGAAATTTGTCATGCATTCTTCATTCATGGTGACTTGATCATTTCTACAACCAATATAACTTATATGGAGGAAATTGAAGTTTCAATCACTCCTTTACCATCCTAGTGGATACCAAGTTTTTAGTTCTACCTCCATTGATAATTAGTTTCTAGTGTTTTAGCCTATAATTGTATTTTCTATAAAAAAAATAATTTTCTTTTATGTTTCCCTCTTCATTATTTTGAGTCGTTTTTTTTATCAGGTGGAATTGACAACTAGGATAGGCTCTTACTTTCTTGACATAGAGTCAATTTTGACTTATACAACTATAACCTTCAGGTGTGTCCACACTGCCCCATACATGACACACAATAAAATATGAGGTTTCAAGCTGATGACATCAAATAACATAGTTCCTTAATAGTGCACTCCATCACCAATCGTTCTACACCTCGAGAGCCATTATTTTTAGTCTTAAGTAACACTTTTATTATAATTAAAATTCATATTCTATAAGAAAATACAATATATTTTTTAATACTTATTTTCTTCTTTCTCCTTTTCCATATTTGTTTCTAGGCTCTTTCCGTCTTTATTCATTCACTAGTGTTGTATATTCAAACTCTTTATGTCTATCCTTCTCACACTAGAAATAATTTTCTTTAGTGTAAGTTATTCAATAAAAATGACATCGAAATCTTCTTCCCCCGTAGGGGTGGGCCTTCATTCTCCTTTCCCCTTGAGAATGATTGGGTGTTTCTCGTTCATGTTGTTTTCTTTTTTCTTCTACCAATAGTACACATTTTGTGACCTCTACTAGCATTGATAGCACATTTTCCTCTACTATTTCCTCCTTGAAAATTCCTTGAAAACTTCTCTTCTGTCATTAAGTCCACTTTATATCCATTTTTCACTAATTTCATTTTTTCTAAGGTCAATTGGTTTAGATTGGTAATCATCAACCCAATCATCATGTACCCTTAACAATTGTTTCTAGTCATATTCATCATGGAAGCATGAATGATTATCTTGTAAAACCATTTAGCATAATCCTTCCCACTAATATCTCTCTAATTGAGAGTTTTGAAACCATATTGTTCCAAGTCCTTATCTTCTATTTTCCCTTCCTCGGTCTCCCCTTCGATAAATGATCGCATAAATGTGAGGCTACATCTAGGAAATTCCATTATCTTGAATTCAAAATACTTGTCTATCTATACAATCTAATAAATTTTTTTTTTTTTTATTTAGACACCAATCGTATTGAGAAACATCCATATTTAGTTTGATCCTCCCTATTTTTTTCCAATGAAAAAATAATTCTCTCATTGAGAGCTTGTTCTAATAATACTACTTCCGACTCATCATCACTATCTTCTAGATCTCTTCCATGATTCTTTGCAGCCCCTAACTCTTCAACCATTTGTTTCAATTCCTACTTCTCCATAATACTATAAGTAACAACGCCTCCATCTTATGCACAAAATATTTTTCTTTGTGTTCCTCTTCTCCTCAAACTTGAATACACTACTCTTTATCTCAAGTATCCCAATTGATCCATGGAATGAATTGGGATAGACACATCATTTTATGTGTTCTCAATTATTGTACTAGTTATGGTTTCATTCTCTTCACTCCATTAATAGGTTTTCAATTAGAATTTGATTATTATAGTAAGGTTTCAAGATATGGACTTGGAGAAGTTAACCTCATTTTAACAATGAGGGCTATGAACATGAAAATAGAATGGACCAAAAGATCTAGTTCTCTTTGGGAACATGTAAAAAAACATTTAATTGAAATGGGTAATTGTATTAATTTTAGAAAAAAACCTTTGGAACTAGAAAAAACCAATTGTAGAATATGCCAACATCATAGAGAGTTTTAAATTTTACCACTAATAAGATAATTTCAATATTCTATAAACACGTCTAGGATTTTCAAAATGTGATTTCTATTATAGAATTGACATTTTGATATGGATTATTTTGAGAACGAAATGAAGGAGGAAATATAACAAGGAAATCCAAATAGATGTAATAGATATACAATAATATAATATAGGTATAGCATAGATATAACAATAAAAATAGAGATACAATAATACACAATTTCTATTAATAAGAGAAATGTACAAAACTATAAAATTACAAAGTGAAAGACTCGCTAGAATGGTGGAAACTTATCTCTGAGAAGAGATGTGATGACTACACTCATTCAAAATAAGATGATTGTTACAATGAGGCTTCAAAGGCATTTTCAACATAAATAAAATCCAAACCCCTAACCCCAAAAGATGAAAATCCAAAAGGTTTTTGGGCCCTGATGGGAGTAGTTGATACGTCAACTTCTCAGGGGCATAACATTTTCATATGATCTCCATTTGGGGCGCTTGATACACCATTGGAAAGGTCTAGATGAGAAGAAAACATTCAGACCAATTTAGGCTAGAGCCTTGGGATAATACCTAAGCCCAAAATCCCCAAAAGACATCGTTTAGGGCCTCAAAATGGCCTCAGAAGTTTGGGACCTGAAAAACTACCGAAAAGTACCAAGGTGGAAGATTATATTTCGAGCTAGTGTAAAGGTGGATGAAAACCGATATCTATCTAGATAAATCTTCCCTTCTTAGGAAGAAATGGTATCCATTACGTTGAGTTCCTGTGGGAGATGGGGAATCGTTTGTTGAATATGAACCTTGGTGAGCTGCTTGCCTTGCTAGAGAAGTTATGTTTCTTGTCTTGTGGAAGGTTGTCACGAAACTGTTGTTTGTGGATTTGAATCTATTCAACCAATATGTTGTAGCTTGGCTTGACTAGGCAGTGTGTAATCACCCTCGTAGGTGAAGAAACAATATATTTTTTCTCTTCTACAATCTGCCTCTACTGGATAGAAAGGTCTTGGGCTGAGGTTGCAGTGTCCTTATGTTCACCTTTGGAACAAATTGTGAAGATGCTTAATTTTGTAGTATGAGAAATTACCTTGCGAAACATTTTTGGTGGGACAGTAGTCGGAACTACCTCTGGTATTATGTAGATCTAACCCCCCAGAGTAACAATGACACTACAGGGTCGAGACTCATAAACAACATGATGCTTCCACATATATGTTTGGCTCAAAATAACATCACATACAACTAGAGGGGAAACATCACACAATACCTCATCCTTGAAGGGCTTGATGCCATAGGACAAGAGGAAATTCTGGCTGGCACATAGATCTCGTCCTTGGAAAATCCACCTAATGTTGTATAGCTGCAGGTGTGGTGTTGTTGGAAAATCCAACTGTTTGACAACCTCTTCTGAGATGAGGTTATTTTGGCTTCCGCTATCATCAATGAAATGCAACGGGGTCCCCTTCACCCACATCTATGAATTGAATATGTGCTCACCCTCTTCAGGATCTATTGATTCTTCTGGTTGGATTGTTGTGGTTGAGATGTGGCTGTGGGGTTTGCATCGATGATCTATCTCCTTCCATTATTTTTTGAATCATATTATGAATAAGGGTTCAAATCTTTTTCTTTGATATCATACACCAATGAATTTTTCGAGTGACATTCATCGGTGTTTTTCCAGGGGATTTTGTGGAAATTGCACCACTTTCTAGTGTCCTTTGTATTTCCATTACCCTTATTTTCCTGTGGCTTGGACTGGTTTTCTGGAGGGTGGTTGTTAGGGCCAACTTTACCATACTTTGTTTGTTACGAATTTGCATAACCAAACTCCCACTTGTTTTGGTGCTTAATTTTATGCTCAATTTTGACAGCATATCGATAAGCAACTCCCAACGATGAGATGACCAGAAAATCCATTTCGGTTTGGATGTACCGGTGCATAGCCCCACAGTATTTCAAAACCAAATGCTGCTCACAATATTTGATACCCAACTTAGTGCGCAAGGTATGGAAGGTATTGGTGAACTTCGACACTTCTTTTCCCCTCTCTTGACACAACGTGGTCCATCTCATGTACTGGTCTTCATAGTTACCAATAGGGTAATATTGTTCCTTGACGACATCTACGAAAGATTCCCAAGTGGGTTCAACCTCGAGTATTCCAGACTCCTATGTGGAAATTTTCTCACAGTAAGTTTCACACCAATGTTTGACATGGGGGAGAGCCTTAAGGAGTGTGAAGGTGATCTTTTCCCTGTCGAAAAAATTGTGCTGAGAGAAATTACCTTCTAGCATATTTAACCATTTTTCTAGAGCATCCGCATCTATCTGACTTTCAAATGAGGGAATATAAAATTTAATTAGTACCTTGAAAGGAGCGATGCCTACAAAGTAAATGCTTGATGAAGATGCATTTACTGTTATCGAGAGGCATCGAAGGATTTGGGAAAAATAATCCATCATTTCGTCCCTTTGTCGCGTGAGAGCTTGCTCAAGCAACAAATTAATATAATCTTTTACTCCATCGTTTCTCTTTTCTCCCACCATGGGGGGTTTCTTGGGAATATGAGAGCAATTTTCCTCAATAGAGAAAATCTCGAGACCCAAATTTTTATACTCGAACCCTGTCGAGGACATGCACTGAAAAATGACCAAGAGCAGTCTGCTTTGATACCATTGATCCAAATTATTTTGAGAACGAAATGAAGGCGTAAATATAAAAAGGAAATCCACATAGATGTAACATATATACAATAATATAACAAAGGTATAGAAGATATATAACAATAAACACAAAGATACAATAATACACAATTTTTTTTAATGAGTGAAATGTACATAACTGTAAAATTACATAGTGAAAGACTTGCTAGAATGGTGGAAACTTATCTCCGAGAAGAGATGTGATGGTTAATATCATTCAAAAGAATATGATTGTTACAATGAGGCTCCAAAGGCCTTTTTTATCATAAGTAAAATAAAAAACTCTAACCCCAAAAGATGAAAATCCAAAAGGTTTGTGGGCCCCGATGGGGGTAGTTGATACATCAACTTCCCGGGGGCATAACTTTTGCATACGATCTTCGTTTGGGGTGCTCGATACACCGTTGGAAAGGTCTATCTGAGAATATAACATTCCCACTAGACAATACTAATCCTATAAAAATAATTTGGGTCCTAAATCCCCAAAAAATGTCATTTAGGGCCTCAAAACATCACCCAAAGTTTGGGACCTGAAAAACTGTTGAAAAATTGCCAAGGTGGAAAATTGTATTTCAAGCTAGTGGAATAGGTGGGTGGCCACCAATATACATATGGATTACATTCATTCCTAATAGAAATCAAACCTTGTAATACATATTCCAATTATAAAGGACAATCTAGATATAGTTAAAGGAATATTAAAATTCTAGTTCCATAGTTGCACCACTACACTATCAAAAACATCTTTGAGAGGCTTCATATTCTTATATCATCAATGTTGGGTGGCCCTTTGGTGGGGTGATCATGTATTCAATATCCTCTTGTCTCCTCTAAGTCGTAGGAAACTTGAAAACAAATTCCATTCAACTTCTTGTGGTGGACATTTAGAGTTGCCCGAGATTCTTCATTCCATTTATATATTTCCATATAATGATTATGATCTTCAAATTCCACATGCATCAACCTAGAATTTTTTTGGTCTTCATGGTTTATCTATGAACCATCAAATGGTACTAGTTGAGTCTACATAGATTCAATGGTCTCTTCATTCTTGATTTTTCCTCAATCTAGATGCATAAACTTTGTAAATAGTAAGCATAATTTGAGATTCATACTCATTCATGTTGTTGACTTGGTTCCTCAATTAGGTTACCATGTTCTCTAAGTCTTCACTTTATTTAGGAATCATGTATGAGTTCACTATTGGTTTAACAGGAGTATAAATTTTTTCAGAACCCTTTTCCATGTGAGAAAATAATAATAATCCTCTTTTTTCTCTTTATCATAATTTTTGAATTACCAAAAATAGATAATCCAATCAAAAGCTATGATAAACATACCTTTAAAAGACCTAGTTTGTAAACTATCTTGTTGGCCAAACTTTCTCCTAAAGTATCTCTAAAATTTTGACCTTTCTGAGTCTAAAATTTTAATCTATAGTAGCTTGATATGTATTTTCTATAATGCCATGGGTTTGACCAAATTCCAATGATCCAAGAGAAGGTTACGGTAACTTTCCCAAAACTTGTTGCATGTCACTAACTTTAATTTCCCTATTACAACGTTCTTTATATAGAGAAAATTCGTAACCCATCTCTTTCAAAACAATCCATGGAACTCTCATTGTTGTAAGGAGTGCATATTTATTCAACGAAAAATGTATGAAATGGTCGTTTTATTAAGGAATGCATGTCAGAAAATTGGATAGAAAACATTTTTTACTATACAACTGGAGGTTTCATTCAGATTTAGAAAATGGAGAATAAAATATACCCTTCAATGATGTATATTTTAACCTTTTACACTTATTTAATGCAAACATATTTTCGGTAAAAAGACAAAAAATATACAATGGAAAATACACACATTACATTGAGATTTTTCCCATGGAAACTCAAACTGGGAAAACTAGTATATTCTATATTCACCATCTCATACATTGTTTACAATACAATATACATATAGGATCCAACGACATCCAAAACCCTAATCCAATGAATTGGATTAGTCAACAAACCTAATTCCTGAATCGAAAATATAAAACCATCGATGAAAAACCATGTGCTGAAAAACTGCCAAAAAATGGACACAAAAACATAGGAAAATAATTTTTGGGGGGCGTTGCCCCTAAATCCTTGCGCTCTCAGTGCAACGTAGACACTAGTTATAGTCATGCAAAGAACATAACACAAACTCAACATTCTCCCACTTGTTGTTTTCTTTACATATAGGGGATTGCAGGTTTGCATAGTGAACAATCCAGGGCATCAATGCCCATAGATCCTCTACACGAAGAGAAATTCTTAGTGCTCACAATTGTTTTTAATGAATCTGCAACATTCTTCAAATTATCCACCGTCATTAGAAACACCTTCTTTTCTTCAACCATGTCTCTCACAAAGTGATATTGAACATCAATATGCTTTATCTTTGAATTATAAGTTGGGTTCTTCGCCAGAAAAATTGCACTCTGACTGTCACAATATATCCTTACAACTTGTTGTACTAACCCAATACTTTAACATAATATTTGTAACCATAATGCTTCCTTTCTTGCATGAGTGGTTTCCATGTATTAAGATTCTGTAGTTGAAAGTGCCACTATAGACTGTCTTTTTCTCATCCAATTGATTGCTCCTCCAAATAGGTTAAAAACATACCCTCTTTTAGATCTTCTACGATCCAAATATCCAACCTAGTCTGCATCCACAAAGCCATGAATGCCCAACACTCTGTCAAATCCTGGTCTTCCTTGGTAGCACAATCGATAACTATCAATGCAATGCAACTACCTGAAAACCCTCTTTACTATTGTCAAATGTTCCTTCCCTGGTTTTCACATATACTTTCTAAAAAATCCCATTGCATGTGCAATGTCCATTCTAGTACATACCATTGCATACATCAAACTTCCAACCACACTCGCATATGGAACATGAGACATGTCCTCCTCCTCTTCCTGTGTCTTTGGACACTAATCCAGAAATATCTTTACATCAACAGGAATAGGGACCTTGATCAATTTACATTCCTTCATATTAAACCTATGCAATATTATCTCGACACATTTTCTCTAATTTAACCAGAGTTCCCTCTTTTTATGATCTCTTTTAATTTCCATTCCCAAAATGAAATTTGAAGCAATGATATCCTTCATGTCAAATTTAGAGGAAAACTGAGTTTTCACATCCCGGATAATATCCTTGTTGTTTCCTATCAGCAACATGTCATCCACATACAAGACCAAATAAATGAAATGATCACCAATTAATTTAAAATACACATAATGATCCTCTTTGCTTCTTGTGAAGCCAAGTCCCAACATATAAGTATCAAAATTTTGATACCACGTCCTTGGTGATTGTTTTAAACCATACGTGGAATTTTTCATCTTGCATACCAACTCCTTCTTTCCCTTCACAACAAATCCTTCTGGCTGCTTCATATAGATTTCTTCCTTTTAGATCCCCATGTAGGAATTTTGTCTTCAAATCCATATATTCTACTTCAAAATCAAATGCAGTAGCAACAGATAAAAAAAATCTTATAGAAGTTAACTTGGCAACATGAGAAAAAATATCACCAAAATCAATTCCCTCAACCTGGGAATAATCCTTTGCTAGTAATTGAGATTTGTATTTCTCCACTTTGCCTTCTGCATTAAGATTCTTTTTAAATACCCATTTGCTTCCAATGTTATTTCTTCCATTTGAAAACTCCACTAGATACCAAGCCTCATTCTTATCCAAGGCTACCATTTCTTTATCCATGGCCTTTTTGCAGAGTTTTCCATCCTCTGAATCCATTTCCTCCCTGAAAATTCTAGGATCATCATCAATAATAGACAAAGAAAAATTTGAACGGAAATCAGATGGAGTATACCTTTCCAGTATCCTTCTTTCTTGAACCGATCTCCTCAATACTAGAGTATGATGATCTTCTTCTTATGATTCTTGTTCTTCTATAGAGTCTGATTCATCATACTTTAAATCAAACTCTATTCTCTCTGGTTCTTCCTTACTTGGTAGGAATTCCCATTTAACAACATCCTTCATTTATCTAAATACCACATCTCGGATATAAACAACCTTCTTAGTTTCTAGGTTCCAAAACTTATAACCTTTTAGACCATATTTATACCCAATAAAGATACACTTTTCAACTTTATTATCTAGCTTACTCCTATTTTCCTTTGGAACCTGAACATAGGCCTCACAACCAAATACCTTGAGATGTGTGAGAGAAGTTTTCTTACCAGTCCATACCTCTTGTGGAGTCTTTTCATCCAACACTAATGAGGATGATCTGTTGACCAGGTAACATGCAATACCCACTTCCTCTGCCCATAATTCTTTCCCTAATCCGACACCACTGAGCATGCACCTTTATTTTTCCATCAGTGTCATATTCATTCTTTATGAAAATCCATTCTTCTGAGGTGTATATGGAGTAGTCTTATGCCTTGCTATACCACACTTCTTACATAATTATTCAAATTTATTCCCGCAGAACTCTCTGCCATTCTCTATCCTCAACACCTTAATTACTTTCTCTGTTTGATTCTCAACAAGAGCCTTAAACTCTTTGAACTTGTCAAAGACTTCAGATTTCTTCCTGAGGAAATATATCCAAGTATTCCTCGAGAATTCATCTATAAATGAGACATAGTACATAGATTTTCCCAATGATGGAACCGACACAGGTCCAAACAAATCATTGTGAACTAGATTTAAAATTTTGTCTTCCCTCGTTGCACCAGAGGGGAATCTTACCGGATTCAGCTTCCCATATACATAATGTTCAGAGAAATTAAAATCTAGAGAGCAGTTAGACATACCTTCAACCATACCTTTACCGTGTAGTAGTCGAAAACCCTTCTCTCTGATATGCCCCAGTCTTTGATGCCATAGCATAACCTTTTATCCAGAGACTGTATGAGCTCTTTCTTCTTCAACTCCAATATCGGGGACAATGGAAATATTACACTCATCACTAATAGTGCTTCCTTGCAGCTTATATAGGGTTCCAAACCGAACTCCCTTCATAAAAAACATTGCTCCTCAAACCATCTTGCAGGTTTCCTTTTCAAATATTGTTTTTACGCATGAATCGTCCATTTTTCTTACATAAATAAAATTTATGGCCAAACCTAGGATGTGAAGAACACCATGTAGTTTTATAATCCTTCCATCTATGAGCCTCAACTTAAATTTTCATCGTCCTATGATTCTGGTTGTTGAGTCATGGCCGAGGAAAACATTACCTCCATCATACATTTTATATTCATAGAACCACTCCCTGTGGGGAGTCATATGAAAGGATTCACCTGAGTCAACCAACCATTACTCATGATCTGCATGTGTGCTTGAAGAAGCCAAGTACACATCCCCTCCTTCTTCCTTTGAGGTCTTTTCTTCTGTAGAAGGAGCTTCTTCAAATCCCTTCTTTTTCTCAATTTTGGATATACACTACTTCTTGTAGTTCCCTTCTTTTCCACATATCCAACATAACTTTACAAGATTTCCAAGAGATTTAGATCTACCCTTAGACCTAGATATCCCACTTGAGGACTTAAACCTATTTATTTCCTGTGAGAGTCCTCTTGCAAATAATGAATATGTGCTCTATCCTTCCATGTTCTTCCGTCTCATGTCCTCCGACATGAAGGATGAGACCACTTCATCAAAATTCAAGGCCGTTGTATTACTACCTATTGCCACAACCAGACTATCCCATGAGTCTGGTAAAGAACACAATAAACTGATACACTTATATTCATCTGAAATTTTAATCTGAACAGATACTAACTGACTTACCACAGTATTGAAGGCATTCAAATGATCTTCCATCGAGTCTCCATCTCTAATCCTCATGTTATACAACTTCTTTCTTAGGAAAATTTTATTTACTAGGGACTTAGACTGATACAAATTCCCCAACTTATCCCATAAATATTCGGTTGTATCTTCCTCTGACACATTCAGTAATACTGAATCTAAGAGACACATTCAGATTGTGCTCTTCACCTTCCGATCCAATGTTTTCCAATCATCTGTTGAAGTTCCTATACGTGTAGTACTTGGATCCACCGCGATCCATTGATCTCTATCCACCAACAAATCTTCTAGCTTGAGCTTCCACAACTCAAAACTTTTCCCATTAAAGTTCTTGATCTCCATTTTCGAACTGCTCACAATTTCATTTCACCTGAAAAAATCAATACCACAGATCTCCCATTGTAATAAGGATTATCATAGTCCCAAGCCAAACCCTTGACCACAAAGGAGTTCCCCTAAATCCAACAAAGATCTGATACCAAATGTATATTTTAACCTTGTAAAATATTTAATGAAAACAAATTTTCAGTAAAATAACAGAAAATATACAATGGCAAATACACATTTTTTGCCTCGGGAAACGTGTCACATTTTTTCCTCGTTTTTTGTGTCACCTCGATTTTCATGTCCATTGTTGGGCATTTTTTCAGCACATGGTTTTTGCCGATGGTTTTATATTTCCGGATAAGGAATTAGGGTTTTTGACTAATTGAGGTCATTGGGTTAGGATTTTGGATGTTGTTGGCTTCTATATGTATATTGTATTGTAAACAATGTATCACTATGAATGAACATAGAATATGATGGTTTTCCCGATTTGAGTTTCTAGGGGAAACATATTTGTGTAATGTGTGTATTTTCCATTGTATCTTTTCTTTTCTTTTACTGAAAACATATTTGCAGTAAATATTGTGTTAGAAAAACAAGATCACGGAGCAATAAAAATAAGACAAATGCAGAAATAAAACATAGAAGATACACAATACAATAGAGACACAGATATACGTGGTTCACCCAGTGTGGGATATGTCGACCAGAGAAATTTCCATGTCCTTCCTTTATTATTATCCAACAAATGAAGGGATACAACCTGCAACACACCCGCTGTAACTTCTTCTTATTTCTCTCACAATATCATCTCTCAGAATACAATATTCACAATGATACATAGCCGCAATACAATTCCCTCATAAAAGAGGGTTTCATTCTAGGGAAAAAAACCCTAACATAATTTCTACTGTCAGATCTGTGAACTTATAATGAATGGTCTATATTTACTATGAAATTATAATATACATTTACAAGACAAATTTTCCTTCGAGGGATTCACCCTCGAACCCCTGTTAGGGGCTCGCTTTCCCCCAGACCCCCTAGCCGGGGGGATGAGCCCCCCGGACCCTGCAAGGGGGGAAATCCCCCCTGCAACCCCACTGCGTGGAGGGGTGTACAATATTGATGCGTGTACATTATTCATGGGGTATAAACACGACTGAAAACAAATACCTATGAATCAGGAAGATAATCAGGCTCCACAACCAATAATCTCCCACTTGGAGACGGATCTCAACAACTCTATCACTATTGTATATGCTAGAATATGATTCTTGGACCTAGAAAATTTCTCATATTCACCTTCTTGCTTGAAGACCAAATGAAACTGAGGAGGAACTCAATTTCTCCCTAGTTACTCCCTTTGTTAACATGTCTGTAGGATTATGGCTAGTATGTATCTTCTCCAACTTCAAATGTCCATCTTCCAAGATGGATCGTATGAAATGATACCTGAGATTTATATTCTTATTATTCAAATGGAAGGATGATTTATTTGAAATATGAATGGAACTCTCATTGTCACAATGCAACTTGCTATTCTCCTTCTAATTTCCAATTCCTCCATAAACCTCTGTAACCAAATCATTTCTTTACTAACCTCTATAGCAAAAACATACTCTTGTTCTATTTTTGAAAGTGAAACAACCTTTTGCAATTTTGAAATCCAACTTATTGTTGTTCCACCTACAGTAAAAACATACCATGTGGTGCTCCTCCTGCTATCTTTATAACCTGCCATATCTTAATCAACATATCCCTGTAAAACTATGTCTAAACCTCCAAAACGTAATGCATGAGTAGTAGTACCTCTCAAATACCTAAGAATCCATTTTGTTTCCTCCCAATGTTATTTACCTGGATTGGTCACATACCTGCTCACAACTCCCACTACATGTGCAATATCTGGTCTTGTGTAAACCATCGCATACATCAAGCTGCCAACAATTGATGAATAAGGGACCCTAGACATGTATTCTATCTCCTCCTATGTCTTGGGACACATTTCCTTAGTTAATTTGAAATGGATGGACAACAATGTACTAATTGGTTTTTCATTCTGCATTCCAAACATCTCCAACACCTTCTCTATGTACTCACCCTGAGACAATGTCAATTTTGGATTTTTCCTGTCCTCTTGTTATTCTCATACCAAGGATTTTCTTTGGATCACCCAAATAATTCATCGCAAATAAATTAGATAATTTCTTCTTGAGCACATTTATATCCTGCATATTAGACCCTACAACAATCATGTCATCTACATACAATAACAAGATAATATAGCTTCCATTTTCTAGCCTTTTAAAATAAACACAATGATTAGAATGACATATACTATAACCTTATTCTGTCATAAACCTGTCAAACTTAAAATACCACTTCCTTGGAGCTTTCTTTAGGCTATACAAGCTCTTCTTCAACCTGCATACCAAATTCTCCTTCCCTTTGACCTCATACCCATGTAGCTACTTCATTTAAATCTCTTCCTCCAAATCCCCATGGAGAAAAGTTTTTTTTACATCTAACTGTTCAAGATGAAAATCTTCTACTGCCACAAGATTTAAAATAGTCCTAATTGAAGTCATTTTAACAACAAGAGAAAATATTTCATCAAAATCTATACCTTTCTTTTGTGCAAACCCCTTTACAACAAGTCTAGCCTTGTACCGCTTTTTTCCTCCATCTTCTTCCTTCAACTTGTAAACCCATTTATTCTTCAATGCTCTTTTTCTTGTAGGAAACTCATCCAAGTCCCAAGTATGGTTATTTACCAGGGAATCCATTTCCTCTTTCATTCCTTGTTCCCACTTCTTTTTAGTGTCTACCTGCATTTTCTCTTCATAACATTCTGGTTCACCAGAATCAGTGAACGATGCATAGTACAATGAAGGAGAGTATCATTTAGGGGGTCTACTTAACCTGGTAGATCTTCTAACAACACTTGCAAGAGTTTGAGGTACCTATTATTGTACATTTTTATTTTCTGGTACCTTTTGAATTTCATTTTCAGTGATCTCGTCAAACACTGTGTATTCTGGTTTTTCTTTTTCCTTTTTCTTTCCCTACAACTGATCTTTGTACATGAACTTCTCATTGAATATGACATCTATACTCCTAGTGATTTTGTGATTTTCATAATCCCATAAGCGATAACCAAAATCATTAACACCATATCCAATAAAGGTACACTTCTTGGATTTTCCCTCAAGCTTTGTTCTATTTTCTTTATCAATATGGACAAATGCTTCACAAGTGAAAGTGTTCAAAAAATAATAGTTTACCTTTTTACCTATCCATGCCTCCTCTGTTGGATCATGTTGTCATTGATGCCAATGGTTTGATTGATTGATGTCAAGTGATTGATTGATGCCAAATGATTGATTGATTGATGATTGATGTAATGTAATATGTATTGTCCTTGATGAGAATGCATAGATGAAGATGGATC